>QNUK01000042.1:3170000-3247130 GCA_013621035.1 Clarias magur
GTCCTTTATCAAGGATCATTACTATTCTACGCTATGCTAACACACACACACACACACACACACGCGTCTCCAATCCATCAACTCCTCTGGCTCGTAGGTTCCCACATGACTTTACAAGAACTTCGACTCTGCTCCTGTTCTACCCTCGGAGTTTAGAGTGGACTTTCTCCGCTCGTGTCCTCATGTCTCACTCTGCTCACGTCCTCGTTAGGTCGTCCTTCCTTTCCTCTCCCCGGCCTGCGCCTGCCCGTTAATGGCAGCAGATGCAAAATTAATGGCACCAGTGCAGAGCGAGAGTGACAGCTGAAGAGGAATGACTTTGAGCTCGGCACGTCATCTTCATGAAGACTTATCTTGCTAACTGAGAGACAGAGGCGACGGCTAGGTCAGCTAACGGATGTTAGTTTTTCATGCTCCGTCATCGTCAGCCGTCTTTAAGCAATGAGGCACCAAAAACCCAAGAATTTTCACAATGTATATCATTTTTTATTTTATTTTTTTACATTTTCTTTGTTCTTATTGGTTAATGGTCTTTCCAGCATCAAGATCAGGTTTTCATGCAAGACGGGTCGCTCATTTTCATTGTGTCTGTTTGTGCACTACTGTTGCTAGCATGCTAAACTTTTCCCTTGAACCACCAAGAGTTAGATTTGTGCAGAATTCAGCACCTCGCTCAGAAAGCGGCTTAACTTCTCAGATTCATTTCTTCAACACGATCAACACCTTGACCTTGAAATCAAACCTATTCAGCTTTAGGCTCCGTCCACACGAAGCCAGTGCGTTCCCTATCCGATCTTTTTTTTTCCTCGTCCGGCGTCGTCTCAAGAAATGTCTGTGTACACACGAAACCACTGAAAACGGTGTAGTATATATGACAGACCAGTATGGGGCGCTGTAATTTTGCCTTAGAGATGCACTATACACGGAGAAGAAGACTTTGAGCATGCGCATAACCTTGCAAGCTGTATATCGCTTGTATAGATTTTGCTGTAATAAAGCTAGTATGCTTTTTAGTAGCAACACGAACACAATCATGTAGTCTGCCATTATTGTTGTTGCTCTTACGTGTGACGCAGCCGATACGTGATGTGATGACATCATCGTTTCACAAAATATACGGATCGGCTGTACACACGAAACCGCAAGGGTGTCGTTTTCAGATTTATCCACTTTGGGACCCGGTTTAAAAAAAATAGCGGTTTCAGTCTCCTAAAACGCCGGATCCGTGTGGATGAAACGCCAATGCGATAAAAAATTTATACGTATACAGCGAAACGCGTCTCCGTGTGGACAGGCTCTTAAGCTGTAGCGTCACCCATAGGTTTTCTGAAGAGTGTTTGTTTTATCACTCAGATGTGGGAGCTCTGGTCGTCGGCACCTTCACAGGAATCGACTCCTCCTACACCCCGGAATTAATCCATAAATGGCCAAATGGTTGGACAGAGCCTGGGTGTCGGTTGAAACATGCCTACTTAACTACTTAAATCCTAGTGATAGCTTAGGTAAAATGCAAAGGTGGCTAATGATAATTTGCTAGCATTACTTGAACTAGCATTTGATTGAACGTCAACTTCTACATTTATTGTGGTTAGTTAAGCTACAGATATTCCAGTTAGCTGGTTAGCTAAAGTGATGCGTAGCAGTTTAGCAGCTAGGGGTTTGACACCAGCACGGCGGCTGTCATTCAGATCGGTGACGCCCCAAAAGATGCATCATTTTATGGCTTAAGATAATTTTAACTGGTGAGTATAAAAATGTTCCCTATACAATGTCATGAATGCGAAATCTAGCTATTGAGAGTAAAACTTAATTTTAGGAATGACACGTTTTACCATTCTTCTTTTTTTTCCCTTTAAAACCGGAGTTTCTTGGTAAACCGTCTTTGTTAAAGATCATTACTACACTAATCATACCCTAATTAGCAAGCTAACTTCAACTCAGGGTGCAGCGATTTATACAGTGTTAATTTAATGCAGAGCAGACTAAAGCACATCAGATAGATCCTGTAGCTTTGGGATTGGAAATTTGAAGCATTGACCGCAGCAAATTAATTGGTATAGGAGTACAATGTCGCAGGTCACAGGCCAGAGAGAAATCGATGGACCAGCGAACAGGGCCGTCAACAAATCCTCGGGCGTTTTTGGTCATGTTCCAGCTTGGATTCTAGTGGAGGAGGTGTCAATGAAAAATCTGCAGTTTCAGGTTTAGATCAGGGGAAATAAGCAGAGCTCAAAGACTTCAGGCATCTGAGATGGTTTAAATGCCAAGCTAGATGTTCTTTAAAGATGGAGAGGTAGTGTAGGAGTGATAACAGTTGAGATATGCTTTCATTTACTTGTCAGGAAAATATAATAGAGTTGCATTACATGCCAGTTTCTTCTCAGAGCTCCGGGACAAAACGAGACGCAAACTTCAGCTGTCATGCTGTCGATATATTTACTGTACTTAAGGTGTCGGTAAAACTGTGATTCTTTTTTTAGCTCTTCTTGAAAAAAAAAAAAAAAAAAAAACAATTTCATTTAAAGAGAAAGAGACAAGGGAAGCAGCTCTCAGCATTCCATGTTGCAATGGAGACAAATTTGGACTGTTTGGAAAATTCTACTTGTCTACATGGACAAAAGTATTTGGCTGAACCTGCAGTAACGTTGTATTGTTTCCAAATTCACACACTTCAATATGGAGTCGGTCCCCTTTTGCAGCTACAACAGCTTCCACTCTTGTTGGAAGGCCGTCCACAGGACGTTGGAGTGTTTCTGCGTAGAGCGTTTATGAGATCAGACACTGTTGGACACAAGTCCTGGCTTACAATCTCCATCCAGTTCATCCCAAAGGTGATCGATGGGGTTGAGGTCAGGGTTCTGTGTTCATCAGACTGTGTCTTTATAGTCGTTGCTTTGTGCACCGGGGCGGCGTCATGCTGGAATAGAAAAGGGCCTTCAACAAGGCCTTCTGCTGCTACAGAGTTAATAAAACGCATAACGTTGTCCAAGATGTCTTGTTATTCTGAAACATTAAGATCGTCCTTCACTGGGGATAAGGGGCCTGATTAAAACACCTGAATTCAATAATTAACCTGAATTCAAAAACACGTTTGTCTATATACAGTAGTGTATATGTTTTTAAAAAATTCTTACTTTAGGTAGAAGACAAGAAAAGTTTTTTTTTTTTTTTTTCCATTCTCCAGCTCGAATGACGGTGGTGTGTGCTGATAATCAGTTAAATTCAATTCAATTCAATATAGCGCTTTTAACAATGGTCAATATTAAACACAATATTTAGACAAGTCACTGGATAACAGTTACACAAATCTCCATGCTTTTAGACTTATATATATAAATATATATAAAAGAAAGGTTTTGTCTATAAATGGGTCAGAACTCGCTCTTTCAGTGGTATCTTTATGTTTCGTACTTTGGAGGATCCGAAACCAGTCTCAGAAAGAAAAGTCTGTCCATCCTGAATATGTCTTAGCGTCACACAAAACCATCTGGACAGAACTTAATGGAACCTTTGCAGTACTTGGACATCTGCTTGAAGTTTAACCTGCACCGTAAGTGCAATCAGTGAAGAGTTGAGTAAAAGCGATGCTATAAACAGTTATGTGATTTTAAGTAGATTTAAAAATCTACTTGTATTTGTCTGACGATGAAAGAAGTCCAACTTAGTGTAAACAAGGCGTCAGATACTCAACCTTACAGAATGTGATTTCTGTGTGTTAATAAGTGAGACAGAGAGTTCTGCTGTACAGAGAGACACACAGACATGGACGTGGACTTCAACCTCAAATTATAATAATCATAATAATAATAATAATAATCATAATATCACTGATTACATTAAAGATCAGCAGATTATTTTTAGCTTTAACCTTTTAACTCTTTAATTAGACTAGTGTGTCACATGACAGGTGCACCACCTTTCAGTCTTCTGCATCATGCATTCAGTCACAGGTGTGAAGGTGTTGCGTCTTTTTGCATGATTGACTGACTGCACCTGACTGCATCTGATTACAGCCCTGAACGCAACTGTTGGTAACCTCTCTCTCTCTCTCTCCCCCTCTCTCTCTCTCTTTCTCTTTCTGTCTCTCTCTCTCTCCCTCTCTCTCTCTCTCTCTCTCTCTCTCTCTCTCTCTCTCTCTCTCTCTCTCTCTCTCTCTCTCTCTCTCTCTCTCTCTCTCTCTCTCTCTCTCTCTCTCTCACTCTCTCTCTCTCTCTCTCTCTCTCTCTCTCTGCTCTCTCTCTCTCTCTCTCTCTCTCTCCTCTCTCTCCTCTCTCTCTCTCTCTCTCTCTCTGTCCCTCTCTCTCTCTCCCCTCTCATCTCTCTCTCTCTCTCTCCCTCTCTCTCTCTCCCTCTCTCTCTCTCCCTCTCTCCCTCTCTCTCTCTCTCTCCCCTCTCTCTCTCTCTCTCTCCCTCTCTCTCTCTCTCCCCCTCTCTCTCTCCCTCTCACTGTCCCTCTCTCTCTCTCTCCCTCTCTCTCTCCCTCTCACTGTCCCTCTCTCTTTCCCTCTGTCTCTCTTTCCCTCTGTCTCTCTCTCGCTCTCCCTCTCCTTCTCTCTCTCCATCTCTCTCTCTCTCCCTCTCTCTTTCTCTCCCTCTCTCCATCTCTATCTCCCCCTCTCTCTATCTCTCGCTCTCCCTCTCCTTCTCTCTCTCCGTCTCTCTCTCTCTCGCTCTCAAAGTTTACTTCAGAAGTGCTTTATTGGAATGAATGTTAAAAAAAAACATTACATTGTTGCCAAAACAATTATTGATGGTGATTACATTATTTAAAAAAAAAAAAAAACATTATAAACATGACGCACCAAACCAAAACACAGTATTGGGGCTGATATTATTATAATGTTTTTTCTTTCTTTTTTTTTCTGAAGTTTATGCATCATGGAAGTAACCAAACTCGCTTCTCTAAAAATTTCAAGTTGCTAACTTCAGCAAATGTGTATGCATATTTACACACACACACACACACACACACACACACACACACACACAAAAAAAAACCAACAAAAAAAAAAAACTGAGGCATAGATCAAGAGACAAGAAGCATTAAGTTTTATGATAAACGGTGTTACATGATTCTATCTGAACATTCACCTTTTCACCTGGTCAGACACTTTTTAACACCAACACCATGTTTTGGCAGATTAAACACTAATTAAAAACAAAGTGGGTAAACAATAGAACAACAACAAAAACTAGATGCACAGTAACCGTGTGTGTGTGTGTGTGTGCGTGTGTGTGTGCGCGCGCGCGCATGATCCTGGAATGAAACGCAATTCCTTACCTTCCATGCAGAAGAGCGCGAGCCACGCAATCCACAAATTGTAGCTGTTCAGCATCGTTCCTTGATTAGATTTTGTTTTTCTCTCTCCTGGATCTATTTATTATTATTATTATTATTATTATTATTATTAATGCAAAAAAAAAAAAAAATCAGTGCGTCCAGAGTTTCTTTGTTGGAAAGGACTCCCAGTGCATGAAGCAAGTCTTTGTCACATCACACTGCTGTTCTTCATCCCAGGACCAACCAGCACTGATGTCTCGCGCCGCTGCATGTCTGCGCCACGTCGCTCCACGCGCTCCTCCTCCCTGTGCATTCCGCCGTTACCGGAGGATCACCGACACACACTCGCGCTGTCCTCCTCGGTCTGACCGCCTCCGTTTGCTCCGCGCATGTCCGCCGCAGGATCAACAACTGAACATTGATGATGATGATGATGATGATGATGATGATGATGATGCGGTTCAGTGATCACTCCTCCGGCTGCCGCTGTTCATTCTAACGCGAGGGAATCCCGCGCGCGAACTCCGGGTGTGAGAGCGCGAGACAGCGCATGGCCCGTGCGTCCCGACCGCGCGCGCTCCGGGTCAGATCTGCTGAGAGGCGCGCGGAGCCCGGAGACAGACAGACACACACACACACACACACACGCTCTCTCTCTCTCTCTCTCTCTCTCTCTTTCTTTCTTTCTGTCCGCACTGGTGCTGTTGCCGTGGAGACGCAGGTGACGCCATCGGGAGGAAGGATTGGGGTCGAGGGGGGAGAGGAAATGACGCCATCTCGTGGCAACGGAGAGAAACTATGATGAAGATGATCACTAAGCTGGAAGCAGAAGTGCACTGTGACGGCTTATGAGTCGCTCAGAAAGGTGTTGATTACAGCCGGGGGCCAAAAGTTTTGAGAATGACACAGTAACTCGGTCTGCGCGTATTTTTGCAAGACAAGCGAAATGTGGAAATCAATTTTATCTTAATAAACGAGCGACGTCTTGACATACGAGTGCGCTTTGCCCTGCGAGCACAAACGAGCCGGTGGTTCTTCTCTCTCGCGCGCGCTGCGGGATTGTGGGTCATCGTCTCCCATGCTCAGTCTCAGTGCGCGTGGGTCTCTCATATAGTCAGCATCCGTGCGCGCGTGTATGTTTACTATAACACTGTGACCACCTGTGTGTGTGTGTGGGTTTGTGCGTGTGTGTGCGTCCCAGGTCTAACTGTATAAATGTTCACTGCTTCATGTGTTTAGTTACTCTTGTGTACTGAAGTATAATTACACACATTTCACAAGCATTTAAGGCTTTTATTGATGATTACAGTAAGTTTATGCAGAGAGTCGATATTTGCAGTGTTGATCGTTCTTTTTCATGCTGTCAGTCATCTTCTGCTCCACACCCTCTCTGACTGATGGTGCAGCCCATTCTTACACAATCAGTGCTTGGGGTTTGTCAGAGTTTGCGAGTTTTTGTTTGTCCACCCACCTCTTGAGTATTGACCACAAGTTCTCGATGTGATTATGGTCTGGGGGTTTCCTGGCCTCGGACCCAAAAATGTCCACGTTTTGTTCCCCGAGATACTTCCGTGATCACTTTTGCCTTACAGCGAGGAGCTCCACCATGCTGGAAAAGGCATTGTTTATCACCAAACTGTTCTTGGATGGTTGGGAGAAGGTGCTCTTGGAGGGTGTTTTTGTACCGTTCTTTATTTATGGCTGTGTTCTTAGACAAAATTGTGAGTGAGTCCACTCCCATGGCTGAGAAGTAACTCTCACACGTGAACGGTCTCAGGATACTTTACTGTTGAAATGACACAGAACTGATGGTAGCGCTCACCTTTTCTTCTCCAGACAAGCTTGTTTTCCACATACTCCAAACAATCGGAAATAATAATAATAATAATAATAATAATAAAGGGGATTCATCAAAGGAAATGACTTTACACAGTCCTCAGCAGTCGAATCCCTTTTTCAGAATATCAGTCTGTCCCACATTTTTTTCCTGGAAAGACCTGGCTTCTTTGATGCCCTTTTTGAAATGTGTGAAGGTGAGCGCTGCCATCAGTCCTGTCATGTATTGCATGACCGAGTACACTTTTCACAAAGCGGCAGACTTTGTTAAAAGTAATATTTGTGTCTTTCTTAAAACGTATGGCCACGGCTGTACTGTATTAATAAGCTTGCTGTAATGCATCATCGTTTCCATAGTAACAGCTCATTCACAGGGACTCACTGATATGAGGTTTCAAGTAAGGAGATGTTAATGCGACATTTATGGTAGGAGTCGCCAGTTTGTGTGTGTGTGTGTGTGTGTATGAGGAAAGGGTTGTCATGGTCTGTGTGTGTGTGTGTGTGTGTGTGTGTGTGTGTGTGTGTGTGTGTGTGTGTGTGTGCGTACACTGCAGAGTAAATGCTGCAAGTTTCATCGAGAGTTTGTATATTTGAAGACCCGCAGCTGCATCAGCAGAATTAAAACTCGGCTTTTCTGTACACTGTTCCTGCAGGGACAGATGGATGTGCACTGTGTGTGTGTGTGTGTGTGTGTGTGTGTGTGTGTGTCGCACACGCCCAATTTTACTGTAGTCAGCTCGATAAAGAGAGATGTTAAAGCCCAGGTGTGCAGATTATGATTTATTTTGCACACTGACTGTTTTAGCTATTCTCAGATAAACATTCTGCAGAGCTGTCTGTCTGTCTGTCTGTCTGTCTGTCTGTCTGGTGTTGGACGAGAAGGCGTGGCTCGCAGTCTCCGCTCTAATTCATCCCAAAGGTCTTCTATCGGGTTGAGGTGCAAGACAGTCAAGTTCTTCACATCATAATCTCATTCCACCAAACTTTACACTCGGCACAGTGTAGTCAGACAAGTACGGTTCTCCTGGCAAGCGCCAAACCCAGACTCGTCCATCGGACTGCCAGACAGAGAAGCGTGATCCGTCACTCCTGAAAACACGTCTCCTCTGCTCTAGAGTCCAGTGACATGGTGCTTTACACCACTGCATCCGATGCTTTGCATTACTGTACACTCTGGGATGAATGTACAGCTGTTTGGCCGTGGACACCCACTCCACGAGGCTCTCTACAAACTGTTCTTGAGCTCATCAGGAGGCCACATGAAGTTTGGAGGTCCGTAGCTACTGACTCTGCAGGAAGTTGCCGACCTCTGTGTGCCCTGACCCCGCCCTGTGACCCCCGAGCTGCTGTCGTTCCCAATCGCTTCCACTTTGTTATAATACTATTGACTGAGGTATATTTAGTAGTGAGGAAATTTCACGACTGGACGTATTGCACAGGTGGCGTCCTGTCACGGTACCACGCTGGAATTCACTGAGCTCCTGAGAGCGACACAATCTTTCATAAATGTATGGAAGCGATTGGAGCAAATGAATTCAATGGTTTGGATGGAGGGAGTGAATACTGTACTTTTGGCAGCATAAATGTACAGAATATCCCGAGTTCCGTTTTGTGTCTCTGTTGTAAATGTCCAGTTGGTTTTCCTGACTCCGTCTCTCTCTTAAGGTCTGAGTACTGCGGTGTTGTAAACGGATGTGGAAAAGTGTGGATGATTCCAAAAGGACCCCCGAGTGACTCCAAGTTTCTATTGGAGTTGAAAGGCTTTGGCATGGTGAAGGTCGAGGGCCCCAGGACATTAGACATTCAGTGGACTCACAATCTCTAGCGGCGGCCCCCCGTGTGAGTAACAAGTGTCTAACGAGACGCGATAGAAATACAGAAATACGCATGCAGTGAAAAAAAAAAAAAAAAAACATACATAGATGGGGGACAGAGACAGAAAAATAGGTACATGGAGATAAACAGGATGAGGCAGAAGATAATCACAGAATAAACGAGTGTGAAGATGGACAGTCAACAGAAAGACTGGATGCAGGTTCAAACTTATCTCCAGGGGACGAAAAGAGACAAATAAGGTTATAGTACAGGACTATACCATCACGCAGGTTTGACCTTTGACCCCTGTGTGTGTGTGTGTGTAACATTTCATACTTTAATCTGAACTCCTAATCACTTCATTCAGGTTAATTAAGCACCAAATAACCCGCAGGTTCTGAGCTTCAGAACACGATGTGAGTATCATCATCATCATCTACAGCCTGGCTCAATACAGAACAAATACAGTCTGTGAATAAAGGTAAAGTGTTATTTTTAGAGAATTACACATTGATACGCACAAACACTCATATATTTTACAAGAGAGAAAAATAAGAAAAGGAGAGGGCGCGATTATTTTGGAGGGATTTATTGTTTTTAAATTATACTACATCATAATTAGAAGCGGATTATATCAGTAATTATTTTATTGGGGGGAAAAAGGAAGAAAGAAAAAAAAACAGTCGTCACTCCAGGTAATTTCCTAAAACACAGAAAAAAACAAAGTTGGTTATTAAACATTATTTCTATCATTATTTATTTCTGTTTTACGAAAAATAGCAATTCTATCAATCTATCTATCTATCATGGTTTTAAGTACTTTATTTAACCGTAAACTATGGAGATTTAAAAGATTATTATTATTAACTACAAGGGGAAGAATAATAAAAAGATGGTCTAATTAATTTAAATAGCAAGTAAAATAATGTCAAGCAAAAAGACACAGTAACAGAAAATAATGAAATAGAAAATAAAACAATTCAGCATTTTTATGCTTCTTGTCCTCTTAAACGTGCGAATCGTTTCAATGAAGCAGCAGTCCAACACTGACATCTAGTGGCGACAATCCGACATTGCGTCAAACGCTCACAACAACAAAACACTCGAGTTTCCTCTCCTTAAAATGTCTTCTACAAAACAGAGTCTTTTCTCATCAGTGGCTCAGAGATTCTTCATCTCAATTTTCAGACTTCTGAGTCGTTCCTTCCCGAATTACACCACCGAATTTCCAGTTTGACCTTTATAATGTCTTTATCTTTACATGGACACGCCTGTGCAAACTACCGCCGCCAAACTCAAGACTAGAGCTTTGGACTCTTATAAAATCCCCTTCCTGTTTTATCTGATAAAGAGATTGAAGGCCTCAATCACATTTTATTTTAATGAACAAAATGCGTTGAAGCTCCTTCTTTAGTTATCATCGAGTGACACGAGGACGCTAACGATGACTACATAAGGAAAAAGGAAACAACAACAAAAAAAAAACTGAACGGCAGAACGGGTGTGTACCACATTTCACTTTAAACTTACAAGCGTATGCACAACTTTGTCATTTAAATACTCTCAAAACCGTGAGTTATATTACAGTATCCATGTCCATGTGCTAATTACTGTACAGCTTTCCTTTATCATGCTAGCTACGCTACATTACAGGCAAATGCTGTTTGTAGTATTTGATTGGTGTACAAATAAATCTTATTAAAATATGTGCATAAATTTCATATTCATATCAAAATAATTTGAAGTAATGAAGTTAGCATTCACAATAATCTCTGTATGTACAGCTGATATTTTTACTCAAATGTCAAGTGAAAAAGTCATGTGACTGAGTTATAGCTACGCTAAACTTGTAAAGCTATGTCATTTCAGGAAATCTCGGTCTTTGTGCACTCTGTCGAATCCGAGCTAATTTTATTGGAAGTTCTCATGTGTACAAACAGCCAAATTAGCTCCCTGGCTAGCACAGCTAGCTGCCAGATAAGTTTATTCCTTGTTCCACCTCAAACACAGTGTCCATGCTAGCAGCTAGTGAACACTACTTTCATCAAATGCTAGAATTAAAGTTCAAAAATGGTCATTACCTAATCCTCGTCACTGGAGGAGGAGCTGTGCCCCCCATGCTTTTTGTGCTCCTTCTTCTTGTGCTCTTTAGGCTTTTTGTGTTCTTTATGCTTCTTGTCCTCCTTATGCTTCTTGTCCTCCTTATGCTTCTTGTCCTCCTTATGCTTCTTGTCGTCTTTGCATTTGTCCTTGTCTTTACACTTCTCCTTATCCTGTAAAAAAAAAATAAAAAAAATGATGTGCAATCTCTGAACAATTAGGTTGCATTCGTGCTTGTGATTTGTTTATTGGTCTGTTAGACTGACTGTGATCTCTTAGAATTAATATTTGGTTCGCTCTTTCTACTGTGAAATAATACACCTGGTATGGTGCTGAGTAAGTGGCTAGTAAAACTGCAAGTGGTATTATTTTAAAATGCTAACAGCTAATCCTCAACATATTAAGATCAGAAGTCCATTAGGCAGGCATACTGGAGCAGGAATACCTTGGTGGAGCAGGGATACCATAATGGGGGAAGGATAAATTGAGAGGACATATATACCCCTTGGTTGAGCAGGCATATCTTGCCTGAGTAGTGTCAGAAGTCTCCTAGGCAGGGATACCTTGGTGGGACAGAGATATCTTGGTGGGATAAGGATACTCTGGTGGAACAGGGAAATCCTGGTGGACCAAGGATACATTGGTGGGGCAAAGATACCCTGGTTGAACAGGGATGGGGAAACAGGAATACCCTGGTGGAACAGGGATGGGGAAACAGGAATACCCTGGTGGAACAGGGATGGGGAAACAGGAATACCCTGGTGGAACAGAGGAGTGGAGGAACAGGCAAACTTTGGTGGAACAGGGACACCCTGGTGGGATAACTTGGTGGGACTGGGATACATTGAACATGCCTTGGTGAAGCAGGCATAGTCTACTGGAGCAGGTGTACCTTGGTGAAGCAGGCATATATTGCTGGTGTTGGCATACCTCAGTGAGGCAGGAATACAACTGACAGACCTGGGAGTGGCAGGAACTGACAGCAGCAGGAAACAGAAAAACACTCCTTAACAAGAACTGCATTGTAAAAGCAACTCTGAGTCAAATTTGGAAAACAAGCTGTTGCTTGTTCCCATTAAAGGCCCAGGTGTTTGGGGTTGGACTTCCTCACTGCAGACGGGGCATTACTGGACTAGAGTGATGTTCCATTTTTCATTAAATACATTAAAGACGTTAAGATTCCTGAAACCCAGGGCAGCAGAAGGAGCACAAGACTAATGTTGCATACATGGCTGTCAGTAGGGGCACTGGTAGAGTCTCTGGGCCAGTTGAAAACCCAATATACTGGGGCCTCAAACTTGATGAAGCCATCCCAGTTGGACGGCCAATTTTACCTTTCTTTTTCTTTTCTTTTCTACACTGAGTCAGGTACATCTGTTCTTGGTCTGGTCCAATGAAGGAGCTTTTAATGTTCAAGGAACACCAGGCAGGTGGAAAAGAAAACAAGACAGACAGTACAATGCCACCCCAGGGGACACCAGCATTCATGGAAAAGCTGAACATGCAGCATCAAGGGGACATGGAAATTGCAGAGCATGGAGTAGGCTAAATAACGGCGAGTCTCCAGTCTCGGATCAAAGAAGTGACAATGGTGTCAAATGATGCTCCCTGAACAATGAGCACAAGCTTACCTGGTGAGCTCAGTCTAACCTGAGTCAAAGCAGACATGATGTTCAAAATCTAGTCTAGTGAGAGGACAGAAAGGCTAACAAGTAAAAAGAACAATGAAGTGAATAACATAAAGCAATTTAAAGCATATAACATGTGCTAGTTAAACTCGTATGTCTTTGTGTTTTAACAGTATACATCACTGAACATTGAGAATATCATCATGAATAAATCAGTTGCTACTGAAAAATAAAGTTTTTTTGCTCTTATTTTGTTTGTCAGAAATTCCCGCCACAAAAATGGCTTTTGACGCTTGAACGGGTTCAAAAACCCGATTTTTCTTCCCCAGCTATTTCAGGTCTCTGTATACTGGTTAGAACAAAGGGGAGTTCAGAGGTAGTTCATTTTAAAGGTACAGACCCTGACATGAGCTTTTGAAAAAAGAGTCAAAGAGGTAGAAACACAAGCAGTCTGAAAACAGGATCTGAGTTCTGTTTCAGCTAGAACATCAGCAGACACATTTTAAAGATCTCTCAGACTATTCTACTAGTCTCTAGATTACTAGACTCTATTAACTTGTTTAAACTGGAGGATTGCCGGTGAAGGTTTAACCCTCCAGTGCTTTTTGTTTTCTCTTTGCTTTTTTTTTTTTTTTTTTTTTTTTTACAAAAAAGTGATTTTGTAAATAAAATGATATTGTAGCAATCTTGAAAAAAATTCCATGAAGTTTCTTGACTCATAAATGTTTTGTTATTAAATCAAGTATAGAAAAAACTCCATTCATACAGTAGGCACATTTTATGTACCTGCAAGTAAATGCTAATTGTGGTGTTGTTTCGGGGAGAGGTTTTTAAGACATGATATATTTTGCGACATGCATGGTGTGAAAGTCTGGAATGACCCAGCACATGAAGACAGAACCAACATAATAAGGATACAAAAATGTCTATCTGTTCTTGAAGACTCTAGCAACAGATAAACAGTGGACTTTGTTGCGTACACAAAAAAGAATAACTTCTTCTCCTTCTGGACTAGAACTTTCACATGACTCTGAAGAATAATTCCTATCTGTGTTCCATGTGAACATGGACAGTTTCTAGACCAGCATAAAGCTTTAAAAGAGACTTGTTCAAGCTGAATATTGGCGCTTGTGGGACAAAGGAAGTAGTGTCCATGAATGCACTAAAAAAGAATTCTGACAGAGGAGCATTCAGACGGCTCGGAGACGGTTCATTAGTTTTCGTGTAGTGGGTAGACTGTGGAGAGATACCCGGACCAGAAGCTTGTGACACTCATGCTGACAAAATCCGCTGCTGACAAGATACAGAGAAGAGTGAAGTGCAGGGATGGCACTTGGTCTACCAATACTTATCCTTGCCTTTCGCCAAACACTCAGTACAACAAATACTGTATATGGGCGGTGATGACTCAAAAGTAACTAAGCATTACAATTTGGTCCATATATCTAATACACATTTATTGAAATCAATTGTACATGTAATTTATTACATAGGAACAATGAAAGCAAATCTTTCAAATTTAATGTGCACCATAAGGTCAACCAGTTTCCTCAAAGGGCTGGGATTGGAAATGGTTTGGCTGAGAACCTCCTGAATCCGTACCTCCAAATCCTCCAGTGTGCCCTCCAGCATTTTCCAGGACTTTGGCTAGGAGGACACGCACCTCATGAGCAAGAAGTCCAGATCTCACTCCAGGTGATCTTTTTTCTTGTGGGGCTACGAAAAAAGAAGGACAAAGCCTCGCACACTGGAGGACTTGCAGGCATGGATTAGGAGAAATTCCACCCCGGGCCATTTGAGGACACTGCTTGATGCCACCGAGAATAGAATTAGACTGTAGAATTTGTTTCAATAAATGTGTATTAGAAATATGGACTTTATTACCGATTTTTAATGCATAGTTACTTGTGTTCTGCAAAGCATTAAAACCAGGAAACGGTAAAGAAAAACACTTGATACATTTCCTGGACGGTGCTGATAGTAAAGCCTACATTCCACACAAAGAGAACTGTCTGCGGTTGCACATCAAAAGCCTCTGACCAACGAGTGCTTCATATAGAGGAACTTGTTTTACATGCTCCAGTTCCTGCAAACCTGTAAAGCCAGATGACAATAAGGTGGTGTCATATGGGCGTGTGCTGTGCTGAATGAAGGGCAGGAAGCAAAGCACCCGCATGGAAACGTTGGATCTTTGAAATCTTGGAACTGTTTTGAAGGGTGGCACAAAACAAACACTTGATACTTGTTGCTTTGTGTTTGAAGTTTAGTTCTGTGTAGTGGTCCTGGATGAAGGTTGGTTCATGAATGTTGCTGGTTGTGTGTTATGTTGTGTTTTTTTTTGCTGTTTCTGCTATTTGCTGTGTGTGTGTGTGTGTGTGTGTGTGTGTGTGTGTGTGTGTGTGTGTGTTTAGTGTACATAAGAACTGCATTTCATCTGAGGTGAAAGGTGTGAGCAGCCTGATGTCACCTGAGCCAGCTGTCAATAAGTCTTAGATACTCATGAAATCTCATGTATTATTCAGTGAAACCAAGCTCTTTTACTTTACCCTGTAAAATGTCTTTCTAAATGCTATAGTTTATCTGTTTCGCTGTGGACGTACACTCAAGACAAACCGTGTGCTTCATTACTTTTGCCCTTTCAGTGTTTTTCAGCTTGAGTTCAAAACTGTAAATTTCTTATATGCGTCTTTTTACATACGTTTAAAAGCACATCCAGTCGAACTCACCTTGTCTTCAGACTTCTTTCCGAATCCCAAGATTCCCTCGACCTCCTGCGCCTCGCTCTTCTTCGTCTGGTCCGTTTCCACAGCTGAGGGTTAGACAGAAAATTCCTTAGAGTGTCTTCACTTACAACAAAAATTCTACAAAAACATCACAAACAAACCAACAAACAAACAAACAAAAAAAACACAATTGTGTGCAAAAATGGCAATGGAAAGAAAATAATTATTTAATTAAAAACTATATAGTGTGTTTGGATTTGCATGTTATTTTATTAGCACAAGTAACAAAAAACTAATAAATAGAAAGGGAAAAAAAAATATATATATATATATATAAACAAAATCTTCACTTTAATTAAAAGAATTTTAGTTTACTTTAAAAGAAAACAAACTAAGAAAAACACAATGATGTGCAAAAGTTTGTTTTGCATTAAAGAAATAATTCTTTAATTAAAAAATGTTTAGTTTGTTTGGATTTGCATGTTATTCTATTAGCACAAGAAACAAAAGCAAACAAAAAGTAGAAAACAAATAAACAAATATATAATCAGCTAAATAAATCCTTACATACAGTACGTAAAAAATGAATGAAATATTTCAAGTTAATTTGCCTTTAGATGATTTAATATGATTATTAGTAGTAGCACAAACAGAAGTGTTTCCGACTTGCTTATTTATTTATTTATTTATTTATTTTTGCATGTTTACATGAATGTACTGTAGATAAATAAGACTGTACCATTCTGTACTCTTACGAATTATAAACAAGGGAAACTTTTGCAGCTCGCTGAGTCTGTGTGCTTTCACTGCGTCACATCAGAGTTTTTATTTATACAGAATGATTAATACTCACATTATGAGCGCGAATGAAGCCCGTTAATTCAGACTCAAGCCCATAAACTACCCAGAGTTAGAGAGCAGTGGTGCTTCCGTACCTGCAGTCAAGTCAAAGTCCATGATTCGTTTCCTCCGGAGCTCAGAGTCGCGTCTTCAGTGCAGAGGAGACGTGAAGTGAAGTGAAGTGAAGATAAACGGTGACGTGCGGAAATAAACAGCGGCGCCGCGCCCGAGCGCCAAGTCACGTGGTACACAGAGCACACCTTTCTACTCCAGCTTCAGTCTGTTTCAGCTCGACATGATGAGTCACAGTAGAGATAGAGAGAAAGGAGGCATATGGGATTCAGCCGTCAGGATGGAAAAAGTGACGTCATACTCTATAATAATAATAATAATAATAATAAGAGAGAGAAAAAGAATAATAATAATAATAAGATGTAATAATAATAATAATGACAGGAGAAAACAGCAATAATAATAATAATAATAATAATAATAATAAGAGGGAGAAAAACAGCAATAATAAATAATAATAATAATAATAATAATAATAATAAAATAATAATATAAAGGGAGAAAAACAGCAATAATAATAATAATAATAATAATAATGAGAAAAACAGATAATGGAGGAAAAACAGCAATAATAATAATAATAATAATAATAATAATAATAATAACAATAAGTTATACTAAAGCATTTAGTTTTTCTATATAACACTTATTTTAAATAGGAAGTTAGACTGAACTTTTCAGCCTCCTAACATGGGTTCCCTGTTGAGTCTGGTTCCTCTCAAGGTTTCTTCCTATTACCATCTCTCTCTCTTTTTGTTTTTATTTCTGTAAAGCTTCTTTGTGACAATGATCGTTGTTTAAAGTGCTATATGCATTAAATTGAATAGAATTTTAGGAAAGTAATTTCAACTCACAATCTGTCACGTAACTATAAATCTGTTTATCATGAAACTTGAGACTCTGAAATTTCCTGTTCCACCAAAAAAAAAAAAACGAATTCTCTTCCTTGGGTGTGCTGGTTGTGCCCTGAAACTAACCTGGAACTGAACCAACAGCATGCAGTAGTGTTAATAGCTCCTATAGCATACAGTTGAAGCCAGATTTTTACATACACTGTTTTAGATCAATAAATATTAACATATTTTTTGCATTTGTTGGGAGAATTGTATGGATTTCTTTTTTTATTACTTTCATCAGTCAAGAATTTACACACACTTCCTTAGTATTTGGTAGAATTGCCCTGAAACTGTTTCACTTGGGCCAAATGTTGCGGGTATCCTCCCACAAGCTTTCTACAATAGTTTGCTGGAATTTTGTCCCACTCCTGTCGACAGACTGGTGTAACTGGGTCAGGTTTGTAGGCCTTCTTGCTCATACTTGCCTCTTCGGTGCCGCCCACAAACTTTCTATGTGATTGAGATCAGGGCTTTGTGATGGCCGCTCCAATACCTTGACTTTGTTGTCCTTAAGCCACGTTGTAAATAATTTAAAGGTATGCTTGGGATCATCGTCCATTTGGAAGAGCCATTTGCACTCAAGCTTTAACTTCCTGGCTGATGTCTTCAGATGTTGCTTCAATATATCCACATAATGTTCTTTTCTCATGATGCCATATATTTTGTGAAGTGCACCAGTCCCTTCTGCAGCAAAGCAGCCCCACGACATTGTACTACCACACCCATACTTCACATATGTGATGGTGTTCTGAGGCTTCAAAGCTCCGCCCCCTTTTCCCTCCAAATATACTGTTTATCATTATGGACGAACAGTTCAATTTTTGTTTCGTCAGAGTACCGGACACGTCTCCAGAAATCAAGATTTTTGTCCTCATATGCAGTTGCAAACTGTAATCTGACTTTTTAATGGTGGTTTTGAAGTAATGGCTTTCTCCTCCCAGAGTAACCCTTCAGCTCACGGTGGTACAGGACTGGTTTACTGTGGATAATGACACCATCTTATCAGAATCAGCCAGGATCTTCACAAGGTCTTTTGCTGTCGTCCTGGGGTTGATTTGCACATTTCACACCAAAACAATGTTCCTCTCCAGGACTCCGTCTCCTTGCTGAGCACTATGATGGTTGTACATTCCTATGTTTTTTATACCTGCATATTATTGTCTGAACGGATGAGCGTGGGACCTTCAGGCAGCTGGATGAGCCACACTTGTGGAGGTCCACAATTCTTTTTCTGATGTCTTGTTTGATTTCATTTGATTTTCCCATGATATCAAAGAACGAGGCTCTGTGTTTGAGGTGTGTCTTTATATGCATCCAGGTGTGCCACCAATTAACTCCATCAGAAGCTTCTTAAGCACAGAATGGAATTTTCTTTTTGGTGGAAGACACAATAAAATTAGTGTATGTAAAATTCTGACTTTGATGAAAGGGATAAAAAAAAACAAAAACATTTAAAAAATATTCCCTGCTCGATTCTGACATTTAACAAATTTTTAAAAATATGTTAATATTTATTGATCTAAAACAGGAAAGGTGATTTAATGTGATTTAATCTGATTTAATGTTTGACAGTAAAGAAAAAGGGTTTTGTGTTTTTTTCTTCTTCTGAAGTGTATGTAAATATCTGGTTTCAACTGTAAGTGACAAAAGTAACTGGCTTGTTTTGTTTAAAAAAGTATAAAGAAATTAAAAGTAAAAAATAGTGAAAGTGTCTAAATGTAAGAATAAAAAGTACATTGTTTTCTTTTCCTGAGCATAATTTAGATAGCCACACTATAATTTCTCAAAAAGCTCATTTAGTGTTTTACTAAAACAAACAGCGTGAATTAATTGTCTATTAAAAAGCAACATTTAGGAAAAAAAATAAATCAGAATCTCAATTTATACATAATGACTAATGCAAATGTGAGTTAACCTTAAGGCTGTGTATTGTTTATTGCAAATAATAATAATAATAATAAAAACTATATATCATTATTTCTTGTTCAATGTATCTGTTTTTTCTCTATCTCTATTTCTGTCAATAGGAGAGTTTCAAAGTCTCCAGAGAAATTTAATCTCTTCAAGGCCATCCCAGCACTTCAACACAGATACAACCTGTCATGTGACTTTAAAACTGATTATGACGAATGTTTATCATGTAACCGGAGACTCTGAAATTTCCTGTTCCACAAAAAACTGAATTCTCTTCCATGGGTGTGCTGGTTCACACTCTGAAACTATCCTGGAACTGAACCAACAACAACAACACGCGGTATTGTCCTGGGATTAAATTTAAAAGACACTTTGTCATCACAGTTTATGCAAATAATGCATCATGTTCCCGTTTGAGTTTATGCATCTTATTTTGCTTTAAATATGTTTTATAGCTTTTGACACTGAAACATAAATCGTCTGTTAAGGAGAGTTCATCAACCATCACCTGAGATCTGAAACTTCCAAAATCTGGATGTATAAGCTAAAATGTAGTTAAAAGTGTAAATGACAACAAATTGTTTGTTTCAAAGACATCTTGGGTGGAAAATAAAAATAAAAATAAAAAAGGAACCCGAGCGGAACGGTGAGGCTACAGGGAGCAGACGTAAAGAAGGTGCAGGACTTTAAGTACTTAGGGTCAACGGTCCAGAGCAACGGAGAGTGTGGAAAGGAGGTGAAGAGGCGTGTGCAGGCAGGTTGGAAAGGGTGAAGGAAAGTGTCAGGTATGTTGAGTGACACAAGAATATCAGCAAGAATGTAAGGAAAGGTGTACAAGACAGTGGTGAGACCAACGATGCTCTACAGCTTAGAAACAGTGAAGGTAGCAGAGATGAAGATGTTGAGGTTCTCTTTGGGAATAACAAGGATGGATAGGATCAACAATGAGAGAGACAACCCATGTTAGATGTTTTGGAGATAAAGTCAGAAAGTGCAGATTGTGGTGTTCAGAGGAGAGATTATGAGCCTATTTGTAGAAGGATGCTGAGGTTGGAACCAGAAAGGAGGTCTGAAGGAAGACCAAAGAGCAGCGAGAGAGGACATGAAGTCAGTTGGGGTGAGAGAAGAAGATACAGAGGATAGAGTTAGATGGAGGCAGATGATTGGCTGTGACCACTGAAAGGGAAAAGCCGAAAGACAACGAAGAAGAAGGAGAAGAAAAAATGTCATATAAGGAGAAATGCTTATAGGCCTCTTAATTGCTGATATGGTGAACTTTTTATGCTTTAATCAAATGAGTCTCTAATGTCAAGCAGAGCTAAAGCTGCAACTTTTAATTAAAGCACATGTTTAGATCAGGAGGTTAGATTTTGTAAGAGGTGATTTTTGTCTTATTAACTTGAAGAACGAGAATCTGGTGAGAGGACGAGTAGCAGCTATAATGTACGTGACAAAAGGAACTGCCTTGTTTAATAAAATATGTTGGATCATTCTCTAATAAATATAAAACAAAACTTCATGTACTGTAGTAGTAAACTAGTGCCAAATTTTTAAGAATAAAAAACATGAACCATTTTATTGTCTTGAGCGTTATTCAGATCATTCAGATCAACATCACACTATGAAGCTCATTTGGTGTTTTATTTATTTATTTATTTTTATTTTGAAAAAAAAAAAAAGAAAAGAAAAGAAAATAGATATTAAGGTTTATATTGTGTCCATGCATTACTGTTTATCCTGTTAATGCTTTTGTGTCCTTTTGTGTCCTTAATCGTAAACCGCCTGAAACTATTTTTTTCTATTAAAAAGCAAAATTCAGAAAAAAAATTAGTATCTCATTTTAACCAAAATGATTAATGATTAATACGAAGTCTGTCAAACTAAAACTTTTCTTCGTAATCTCTATTTCTGTCAATCTGAGTGTTCAGAATCTTCTATAAAAATTTAGATCTGGTTTACATTTTTACACTCACTGCTTTACTCACTAGAATGTCACTGAAATTTTATTAAAGATAAATCCTTTTCTGAAATAGCAGGACTTCATCACTTATAAAAATAAAAAAAAATCACATGAATTGATTTGTGAAGCTAGCATCCATACAACCACCATATGTTTGCAATTTACAATCAGTTTTATTCGCTAATAACAAACTTTAAAATTTTATTTCTCCCTTTTGACTCGTTTTAGACCTTTATGCTCATTAGAGGAAATCTAAAATCTGAGAAACTGTCCAAAACCTAAGCTACAAATAATAATAATTTCAAGCTCCATAAGGAAAAAACTAAATGCTTTAAGTAACAGATCATAAATCTCTTCAGTTATCTCTGAGATAAAGAACTTAAACTCATTTCCAACACGAAAGCCCTGTGTTCCAAAAATTCTGACCGAGAAACAAACAAAAAAAAAGCTGTGAATCAAATCTAAATTCAAAGTTTTAAAAAGTGCAAAACAATCTTTTTAGTCTAGAAGATTATGTTTTTTTTTTTTTAATTACACTTCATTCTCGTTCAACATGGAAAACTCAGACTCGTTGCCGTTCCTCTCAGCATCCTGGTGGAATCTGTAGCTTAAAGCCCCGACCCCCCAGGTGACCCTTGACCCATCCCCCTGAGACTCCGCCCCCTCTGTGGGGAATCCAGCTGTGGCATCATCTGGAAAAATGTCGTATCGCTCTCTGTCCTCTCGTCCTCCATCCTGAGGCTCCTCCTTCACTTCCTCCTGAGCAGTCGGAATCAAAATGAGTCATTGTGAATCGATTCTCTTTTTAATGAATCGAATCAACTGTTCCTTTAAAGAGCCTGTTTTTAATTTATAGTTGATTGGTAAAATTCATTGTAACTTATAAATATTATTTTAGCTAGCTTGAGGCTAGTTTGGAACATGCTAATTACCACATGTTTCAAAACCTTTAGATAGCTAGAAAAATAGCACAAACAGGTTCTATTTTTATTTTCTTATATGGAACTTTTACAAGCTATAAGTTCACAATGTATTTGATTTCATGCTAACAATTTATTTGTTCATGGTTAAAAATAATTTTAACCTGATTAAATATATATATATATATTCACCAACACACTTTAATGGGTTAAAAATAAAGTATTTAAATTCCTTTAATATTAGTGTAATTTATTTCTTCACCTTTAAGTCATCTTTCTTCTTTTCATTCTCATCATTGATGCAAGGGGAGGGAGAACTGGAGCCCTGGTGCAGAACAGACATCAAAACATGTCAAAAAGTTCAGTCAATGGCTGGACTGGGTTGCCAAGGCAACACAAATATGGCAGGGGAGCAATAAAGGCCAATAGACATCATGGAAGCTAGGTGACAAAAATGATCAAACTTCACTCATCATTCTGAAATAGATTTTTTTTATAAATAGAAGTTGTATTAATTTTTTTTCATGATTTGATGAAAAATATTAAGATCACTGCTCCAAAATTAAAATAATCCACCAACAAGATGAGTGGAAAATATTAATTAAAAAAATCTAATAGTAAAATAAATAAATAAATAAATAAATAAATAAATAATATAACTATAACAATATAATAATAAAAATGTAATTAAATAATACAATATTTTAAAAAAATAAATATTAAATATATAATATTTACATCCATCTATAAATAAATATATTTATTTGTGTTTTTTTTTGTACAAAATTAAAGCTGAATTCCGAAATCACCTTCTCCTTCTTTTTCTTCCTTCCTCTCTTTTTTCTTTTCATCCTCCTCAGTTCCTCCTCACTGGCAGATGAAGATGAAGAGCTGCTCGCCTGTAGCAAAACATTAAACATTAAAAATAAAGAAAAATAAAACATCTACACGGTCAAAACGCACAGTGTATTGATTTTAATCAATAAAAATAAAAAGGCTGTGAAATGATGACGTTTTCTCGTGGTGTTGGGACGAGACTCACATTTTTCCTCTTGTTCTTCTTCTTTCTTTTCTTTTTCTTCTTCTTTCTCTTTTCGTCCTCACTGTCTGAGGAGGACGTGTCGGATGAGGACGAGCTCGAGTCCTGAGCGAGGGAAATCGATAAATAAATGCAGTATAAAATGTTAATCAGAATAAACTACAAGCTATTTTTCTATTGTAAATATTAAATATTATGAATAACTTTATAATAATTCTGAAGTTGCATGTTGCCTAGATGAAGGCATATTTTTCTTTCTTGTTTGTTTATTATTCATTTATTTTTATTTAACTCCATTATTTTTTATTTATGTTCATCGACTTCAGCTTAGCATTAGCATTTTATTCATCTGATCCAGTATTAGCATTAGCACCATGTACAGTATGTACACGCATGTTTCAGTGTTTCCGTTGCGTTCTGCAGCATCTTCTGATATTTATTAATTAATTTATTTAAATATTCATTTAAATATTTATAATATTTCTCAACCTTCTTTTTCTTCTTCTTTT
Organism: Clarias magur; assembly: GCA_013621035.1. Lineage (NCBI taxonomy): Eukaryota > Metazoa > Chordata > Actinopteri > Siluriformes > Clariidae > Clarias > Clarias magur. Next base: position 3,193,534 of record QNUK01000042.1, read on the forward strand.
TCTTTTTCTTCTTCTTCTTTTTCTTCTTCTTTTTCTTCTTATCATCATCCGATGAGGATGAGGAATCAGATGAAGATGAGCTCGAGTCCTGAACATGATGGAAAGAACACGAGGTTATGTCCAATCCTTTAGATAATTTATTACATTTATGATAAACAGTGCACCTTCTTCTTCTTCTTCTTCTTTTTCTTCTTTTTCTTCTTCTTCTTTTTCTTCTTTTTCTTCTTGTCCTCCTCACTGTCTGAGGAGGAACTCTCCAAGCAGGAGGAGGATGATTCTGACGATGAAACAGAATCCTATTGGAAAGATACTGGGTTAGATAAAAGGGTAAAGACAATAAAGGAGTCACTTTATTCACAGACTTAATTAAATCTTTTTATTTTGTTTAATCGCTAGCTAGCTAACACGACTCTCTTGCTAACAGACAAAAACAAGAAGTATTTGCATTGTTAGAATTAGCATCAGTTAGCACGCTAACTGTGTTTTTAAGTAAAGTAGAGAACCTAATGGCGCGAGAACGATTTAACTCCATTCTTTTTTTTAAATACTTTGCTAATTAACTAAACCTTTTTCTTTTTCTTCAGCTTCCCTTTCATTTCCTCTTCTCCTCTTTTACCATCTTCACATCTCCCATCAGTCCTGTCAGCCTCACAGGCCACGGGGAATGCTGGGAAATCAATCAGGAGGTAGAATTAGCTACAGTTAGAAGAGTGTCATGTACTGTTTGATAGTAAATAAACCTTGTCCAAAGGAAAGAATTGCAAGAAAATTAAAAGGGAAAACAGGAAATGATATAAAAAATAATAATAAATGGCAATAAAGATAAATAAAGAAAGAACGAAAGAAAAGTGAAAGAAAGATACATATATAAAGATGTAAGAAAGAAAGAAAGAAATTAATTAATGTAAGAAGTAAAACATATAGGGAAGGATTAGACGAATAAACAGGATCTGATAAAAAGCTAATTTTGAAAACAAATGTCAAAAAAACATTGGGTAAATGAATGAACAAATGTATGAATGATTTAATGAATTAATTAATTAAGAAAGAAAAGTCATCCAAACAATGAACAGCGTAAAAAAGAGAGCGATAGAAGAAAAGCGTGAACGAAAGCAACACTAAATGAAGCTAATCCTAACTTCAGAGCATTAGCCTTGTAGCTAAAAGTGTGTAAAAATAAACGCACATCAGGGGAAGAGCGGAGGAACAAGAAAGACTTGATAGAAGGAATGGAGCGATGCAACAGGATGGACTCTGATTAATAAAAAGAGCAGAAAGGACAAGTGTGAGTGTCAGTTTGAAACAAACCTGATGGAGGCGCTGACCAATCATCAGCCATCACGCCCGAGGGTCCCTCCAGCTCGCCCTGTAGTAACCCCTGAGAGAGAGAGAGAGAGAGAGAGGTGACGTGATCACATGACTAAAATACAACGCGGCGCAGCACCACGTTAACTACAACCAGCGGATTAAACTCATTTAGCAAAAAAGAGACGGAAAGATCCTGTTCTAGATTTGACATTTGATGTAAAAGTATTTTAAAAAAAAACAAATTTTATTGAAAAGCTTTAATCTGGAAAGACATATTAAATTTTTTATTCAAAGGTTTGTCACGTAGCAGGAAGGAACGAATCAGTGAACCAAAAGTGTCGGCCTTGTATTGGACTGTAGCAACAAACTAGGCAGAAGTCTGTTTTTTCTATGTTGCGTTGTGCTTTTTATGGTCTTTATTTATTTATTTATTTATTTGTTTGTTTATTTATGCATACTTCTGTAACAGGTATCTCTCCAAACCATTTCATCTCAGCTAAGCAACAAAGTTAGCATGCTGCTGTAGCTACGAGTTTAACAGGCTTAACTAGCGAGTTAGTAATGCAGAAGGAGCTCAGCTGAGAGACGCTGAACTTCATGAACGACTAATGAACAGTAATGAAAATAAATAAATAAATATTAAATTCCAATAATAGGATTTTAAAAAATGCTGTAAAAATGCAGGAAACTTTGGAAACTTTATACCTTATATTAAGATTATAGTCAGCGTCTAGTGATATAAAGAATGAATTAATATTATAAATAAAACTAAGAGCTCAAACCTCATTTCCCTCAGCAGCTGCATCGCCCCATGGTGACCATTTTCCTGTTTCCTGCGAACAACAAAGTCCAAAGAATAACTAAAATGTTTTCAGAGACGAGCTGATAGCAAACATTAGCTAGTTAGCTATTTATATAAAAAAGATAAAATGATCAGACAATCATATACTGGTTGAGGGGAGAGTTGACTTTAAAGGGTAGGAATTATATTAAATATAAATTGAATGTCTATATTTATTTACTTTAAACAATTTAAAACACATTTTTTAACTTTTAAAATTTTTCAAATAAATACCTTTTGAAAAATAATTCTAACTTAGTTATGGCTTCTTCTTCATTATTAGCTCCTTATTATACAGGGTATTCCAAAATTCATTAAATTCATTAAATACCCCACAATGACAACCTGAAAGAAGTTTGTTTGAAATCTTTGCAAATGTATTCAAAATAAACAACGGAAAAAAATAAAATCACATGTACATAAGTATTCGCACCCTTTGCCCTGACACTCAAAATTGGGCTCAGGTGCATCCTGTTTCCACTGATCATCCTTGAGAGGTTCTACAACTCGATTGGAGTCCACCGGTGGTAAATTCAGTTGATTAGTTGATCTTGTTTTTCATTTTTTAATAAATTTGCAAAGATTTCAAACAAACTTCTTTCACGTTGTCATTTTGGGGTATTGTTAGGAGAATTTTGAGGACAGTAAGGGCAGTGGTGGCTCAGTGGGCTGAGGCGCTGAGTTACTGATCGGAAGATCGGCGCTTCGATTCCCAGCTCAGCCAGGTTGCCATTGTTGGGCCCTTGAGCGAGGCCCTTAACCCTAACTGCTCCAGGGGGCGCTGTACCATGGCTGACCCTGCGCTCTGACCCCAGTTACACTGGGATATGCCAAGAAGGAATTTCACTGTGCTGTAATGTATATGTGACAAAAATAAAGGCTGAACTTTACTTATAATAAATTTAATCCATTTTGGAATAAGGCTGTAACATAACAAAATGTGGAAAAAGTGAAGTGCTGTGAATACTTTCCGGATGTTCTGGAGGGAGAAAATGACAGAAGAAGAAGAAGCTAAAAATGAACCAGATGCTTAAAATGGAAAAATGATTAAAATTTTATATTTTGTCTACTTATTGAATTCATATTGTTGCAGTATAATTTTCATCTGATTCTAATTTTATTTTTGTTAATTAAGCACCTTGAAGAAAAAATACAAAAATAATATATACTATGATTAAACTTGTCCTACCTTCTTTAGTGTCTGGCCTGATTTCTCATCCTCACTCTCGCTTGAAGAAGAACTGCTGCTTGAGCTTGAATACTAAATAATAATAATAATAATAATTATTATTATTATTATTATTATAAGTAGAAGACAGAAAATGTATATATGAATCTATTGAATTTTACAAGGACACTAGAAATTTCTCCTCACTTTTTTCTTTTTCATCTTCTTTTTCTTCTTCTTTCTTTTCTTGTCTTTCTTCTTTTTTTTCTTCTTCTTCTTTTCGTCATCGCTGGAGCTGTCAGACGATGAGTCCTGAATCAAACAGGTTACAGTCAGAACACACACACACACACACACACACACACACACACACACAGTAAAATTTCATTAGCTCTGTACCTTCTTCATCTTCTTCTTTTTCTTCTTCTTCTTCTTCTTCTTCTTCTTTTTCTTGTCCTGATCTTCACTATCAGATGTTGAGCTGTCTGAGGAGGAAGATGAGCTGGATTCCTTGAGAAAAAAAAAGAAAAGAAAGAAAATATTTTTTTAAATGTACAGTATATTTAAAAATGACACTTCTAGTAAACGGATGTTATTTATCCTTTTTACCTTCTTTTTCTTTTTCTTCCTTTTGTTTTTCTTCCTCTTCTTCTTTTTCTTCTGCTTTCTCTTCTTCTTGTCTTTCTTCTTCTTTTTCTTCTTCTACATAACACAAAAACAAATAAATAGATCAATAAATAGATAAAAACTAAATTAAACATCCTTGTTAGATAAAAAATGAATTGATTAATTGTTAGCTAAACTCTTACTGTACAATGAAATATGTAAAAAATATCAACAAAACAGTACAGACTTAATAATAATAATAATAATTATTATTATTATTATTATTATTATTATTTATTTATATCAATATATTTATTATTATTATAGTTAATTAATTATAGTTTACTATGTGTATGTAGAATAAATTGATATTATACATATGAACTTATACAGAATATATTTGTGCACATACCCCCCCCCCCACACACACACACACACACACTGGACTCGTGCTTACTCTAGCGCTGTCTTTTTTTGCTTTCTTCATCTCTCCCTCATCGTTTAGCTCTTTCAGCGGCGTTAACACAATTTCCAGCACAAGGCCTGCTGGACACACAAAAACACACACACACATGCACACACACACATATGGCAATGGAGAGACCTGCGATGGAATTAACCGGCTCACTTCCTCACTGCGCCACGCCCACTGCGAACACTGTGTTTCATGCTGTTGCATAAAACTAATTGATGGCAAGCTGATGAGATTTTATTGCTCTCACTCCACAGGAAATTCAACAGCAGTTACAGTTCTACTGACTATTAGAGAACAAACACACGTTAATGTTTATTACAGCTACGTAGCTTTAATGTATGTAACAGTCGATCAGTGTAAATGTAGTTAGTGTGTGTGTGTGTGTGTGTGTGTGTGTGTGTGTGTGTGTGTGTGTGTACATAAAGGGCGTTGTATTTGTATCTGAAGATAAGATTAAAAGGGTGGAGTGTTTTATATGGCTCATGAGGAGAAGCTACAACACGTACAAAAATAATCAAGTCAATCTGAGGTGAAGAGAAAAAGAAAACCTGAGTCACTCGGTCTTGTGTGCTTGCAATAACATATTCAACCACAGGGCGGAGTCATGAGGCAGAGTTACTGCTGCCACGCCAACCCTGATGTGTTTTCCAAAAAGGTTTTTTTTTCTCTTTTCTATACTCTGTATCCATCTCTAGCGCCATTCAATCTTTGGGAAACAAGTTGGTTTGTGTTCTCGCTCACGTTATAGCAGCTATAAACAGTCACTCCTTCCACCTTGGCCTCTCTTTTTTCACAAAATGAAACCCTTAAACTGTTCTGGGCATATCTGGAAATAATAAGCGCTGTTGTTGTTATTATTGTTAGCTATGGTGCTATAATGTTGTTGTTTTTTTAAGAACTTGTGTTTATCCATTACGTCATTTATTTTCATCACTCCTGACAGAAACCCTGCTACTCACTTATATCTGTGATTTATAAAGTTTTTTATATGTTTTTTTTATTTTATTTTTTACTTTAAGTAATAAACTAATCATGGGCATAGCACAATGGCTAATCAGTAGCTATTAGCTAATGTTAAATAAATGTTTCCTTATCTTAAAAAAAAAAAAAAAAAAGTCCCAATTCCATGTCCCATGTCCCATGTCCCGTTTCTCCCACCTGACTCGGGTATCGCCGTGATCACAGCGTTCTGTTTCCTTTGGCTCCTCCTCTTTTTTTTCTTTTTCTTCTCATCCTGTGTGGAAATTTGTCTCTATGTAAAACATTTCCTAATAAACATCAAGGTAACATTAGAAAATCTAACTTTAAATAAAGTGACATTATAAAAGCTAATCATGAGGATGAACCAGCTAGAACAAAAACCCGCAGTAGCTACTAAACAGCTCATACTGGACTAATTTGTTTGCTGTTACCAACAACATTAGCTCCATTTCCCACACCTTCGTAGAGGTTTATGTAGATTATGAAAAATATCTAAAAGCAGCAACAAACTTATTTAGCATGTGTGTAGAAGCTAGCTGAAGTCAAAAAACTAAAAATTAAAGCTAGTTTTTGCACACATGCTAAATTGTAAGTTTTTCTTAAATAGACTTTAGTTCCTATCATTCTTGCTGATATTTGCTAGAATGTATTTATTATACTTTTTATCATGGTGCTAGCATTTCAAAAAGGCTACTAATGCTGTGAGACGTTTTAAAATGTGTCATTTTATCTTTGAAAAAAAAAAAAAAACCCTAATCATTAGCATAGCTAGCATGATGTAAAATAATATAACAGCACAATAGCTAATCATGTGCTCTTGCTAGTCACAGTGCGTCATACAATAGAAAGCATGCTAGCTGAATAAAAAGCGAGTCTGTTAGTAGCCACATATTAAGGTACAATTCACTTAAAAAATGTCACAAATGCAAAGTAGTGTTTTTTTTTCTTCTTCACGTTATCAAGAACGTACGCAATGTATTCCTTTCCTTTTCTTTTCTTTTCTTTTCAGTGATATTATTCACTCACCTCACTGCTGTCACTGTCAGATGAGGAACTTGAGGATGACGATGATGAAGAGCTCGATCTCTATAGAAAGTTCCGGAGAAGAAATGATTTTATGTATATTTCATGTAATACATGTTACATCACAGCGGTGTCGAGTTCTTGTAATTAGTGCTCTTGTTCTAATTCATTATGATTTTTATGGTAACGGCTTGATTCTATAGCAGAATCTTCTGTGATTAAAAAAAAAGCTGTGTTGTTGAAACATTGAGATGTTTATGTAGCATGTATGGAAGGAGTCTCCAGTCTCAACAATTTGTAACAGTAATGTTGTAATTTAATTTATTTGTTTTTTACTTTTTCTATCTTGTAGCTCTGGAAATGTAATGGAATATGAACTTGACTAAGTTACTTTGCTCTTCTTCTTTCTTAGTTTCTTCTTTTTCTTCTTTCTTGCCCTCGAATGATCATGATCATCCTCGGAGGAGGAGGAAGCTGAGCTGTCACATGACCACGGCGCATCCTGGGAACACATCTAGTTAGATGTGTGCAGGAATGTAACTCAGTGACTCACAAACACAATACTACTACTACTACTAATAATAATAATAATAATAAGTCTATAATAATATCTATAATATAATAATAGATAGATGAATAAAATCAGATTTTTATACAGTACGTATATGATATACAGTATAAGAACTCGAATTTCTAAATCTATGGAATAAACCTTTGAGTGGTGCGTCGCTGGGTTTCCAGGACCGCCGCCCTGCTCTTCAGACACACCCACTAATGGAGGAGAGACCCCGCCCACCTGCTCTCCATCACCGTATAGAGGCCACGCAGCTACAAACAGAAGAATACGACATCCTGCTGATTAATAACCAGAGTTAATTAGAATAATGACAGAATGAAGGAAGCACACATTGGGAAGGTTGATTATTTAATCAGTGTTTAATTAAATGTATTTAAATTTAAAGTTAAATGCTCCGTGTTTGCTGTAAGCGCTGTTCTGCTTATAAATGAACGCTGAATGAGTACGTTAAAAAGCTAATGTGCACAGCACTTAATTTAATTCATTTAATTTAATTCCAAACAGTTGATCTGTTACTTGTATGAGAAAAGTAGTATTATGATGAAGTCCACTGTGAAGTCTGCACGTTATCAGAGTTCAGTCAGAGAGATCAATATTTACACAGGGTGTTAGCCGAGCGCTCGAAATCATGCAGCGATTTGTTACACCAGAAAAGAAAAAAGAAAAGTGTAAAAAAAAAAAAAAATGCATTAAAACCCCATCTGAAAAAATCTAATTCTGCTTTGCTAAAATTAAATGAATGATTGAATGAATGTCTGCAATAAATAATACTGTGTATATGAAAACAAAATTAAAATAAATGTAGATTTTTTTAAGCAACCCCAACTGTTACACTATGAGATCCAAATTACATAAGAAATGGTACATTAAAGAAGAAAAAAAAAAAATCTTAAATATTTGATGGCTTTGAATTTAATCACAAAATTGAACATAGAAATTTGTACTGCTTCATTGTAAACGAGCTCTCTCGGAGTACTGCAGTACTTTCACAGCCCACTAGGGGGATGTGGCCCACACTTTGCGAAAAACTACATAGTTCAGTGCTTTTTTAATAGTGAGCATTAGATGCATTTGATGCAAAGGTGTCGACGTGAAGGTGTAAATTATAAATCCTTTTAAATGTATCGTTTTAAATTAATTTCCATATAAAAAATTAAAAAAATCTGTTCTGTGACAATGACCACTGTTAAACTGTTAAACGTGCTCTACAAATATAACTGAGTTGAATTGAATAAATGTGACGGTGCAAATGCGAGGGTGTAGATTTGGTTGTATGAATGCGAGGGTGTAGATTTGACAGTGTAGGTGTGCGGGTGTAGTACTGAAGGTGTAGGTGTGCGGGTGTATGTTTACCTGGAAGCTGCTCCGACTCCATCGGCTCTCTCTGCTCTTTCTCCTTCTTCCTTCTCCTCAATCTAAAGCGTCTACATTAAACACACGGAGATGAAAAATACCACATTTCTGACTCCAGCAGCTGGGCGGAACCTCAACACACAACTGGGCGGAGCTTCAACACACTGCACACCAGTTTCGCCCCGTACGCAAGTGTCACATTGCACCTTCATAAACTCCATAAGATTTGCTTGCAACTCATCATAACTAGAGTTAAAAGGAAAACTCTGTTGTCTTTATCCATAAACGCTGCACCGGGGATGGAAATATGAGCCGTCATTTCACTAATTTATTTCAAAACTAAGAATTATAAAAGAATGCACTTGGTCAAAGTCATGAGTAAATAAAAACTGAATAAAAATAAAAATATTTAAAGTATTTAAACTAAACTAGACACTGCACAGACACACACTCGGAGATTATTTATATCACTTTTGTAATGACAGATCTCACAGCGCTTTAGCTTCTACTAGTTTGACAAATTGAATTAAATTTTGTCATGGTGCGTGCATGTCTATATTTATTATATATTTTATATATTTCTGTTTCCTCTGTTTGTAACACATTAATTTTTTTTTATATATATATACTGTCACATAATGTCACAACAGGACAAGAGTAAAAGAGACTTGCTGCTGTGATTTTTTAACAACTTTTACGATTCTAACAGAAAACTGGTTTAAATTCTACTTCTAGATTACTTTTGTAATATTAGTATTTCTTAGTAATATTTCTATTTTCCCTGTCTATTTATTTATTTATTTATTTATGTATTTATTAAGAGGCGGCACGGTGGATTAGCGGTTATTTCTGTCGCATTGCACCTCCAGGGTCTGGGTTCGATTCCCATCTCGGGGTCTGTGTGTGTGTGTGTGTGTGTGTGTGTGTGTGTGTGTGTGTGTGTGTGTGTGTGGAGTTTGCATGTTCTCCTCATGCTTGGTGGGTTTCCTCTGGTTACTCCGGTTGACTCCCACAGTCCGAAGACATGCAGATTAGACTAATTGGCGTTCCTAAATTGCCTGTAGTGTGTGTGGTTGGTACATGTGGCCCCGTGATGGATTGGCATCCTTTCCAGGGTGTCCCCCGTCTTGTGCGGCTTCTGGGAGAGGCTCCAGGCCCCATGTGACCCAGTATACAGGACAAAGCATGTGTGCTTGCAGAAGACGGATGAATGGGGAGAAATATTTATTTGTTTGTGTATTTAATGACTAATAGTATTTATTTATTTATTTTTTGTCTATCTATCTATCTATCTATCTATCTATCTATCTATCTATCTATCTATCACTATGCACACTGTAACAGAAGCATGACGTGTCTGTAGCTCTGGCCGGCGAGTGCGGCTCCGCTCGCGTCTCAGCTGAACATCAGGGTGAACGGATCGGGGCGAGAGGTTGACAAAGCAGGTCAAACTGTGAAAAAGTGTCCGGATCAGCAGCAGAAGTGTGAAATGCATGTAGTAGCATCTTCTAAGAAACAACACACACACACACACACACACACACACACACACACATACACACACACACACACACACACACAGACACACACACAGTTGTGTACACTGCATTAGTATTACACACAATGTTTAGTGCTAATGCAGTACTTAGGCAGCTGACTCAGGAATTAATCGCTCCATGTTAGGAAACTAATCAACAACGACATCATGGTGTGATGAAGCGTCTTTACCGATTAGTTTTGTGTTTCATTCCTCTTATGACAAACAGAGATATGCAGTAGAAGGACAGAGAGGCACAAGCGGAAAGTGAGATGGAGAGGGAGAGGAAGAAATTGAAATGGGCAGATAAAAAGAAAAAGAAAAGAAAAGAATGAAGAAAGAGACACAAATAGAAATAAAAAAGTAGAGAGAGAGAGAGAAGTTACAGTACGTAGCTTTGTGATTTGTGTCCTTCTTCCAATATTACTGAAGCTCGTAGGACTGGTGTGAGGATGTAAATAAGTTGAGATACAAAAATCCCCAAGGTGTGTGTTTAAACACCATGCCTCTTCAATCGCTTCCAACCTCTGTGCTGTCGAAGCACCACAAACAAACAAACAAACAAACAAACAAACAAACAAAAAGCATTTTGTTCAAAATGCGCACTTTTTCAGATTTTTAAAAAAATTGGTATTTGTAAATGTTTTGGTACTTTTACCATGAAGTGACATCTCAGCCATTTGAACGAGGCTTGTACTGGTGTCATAATAATAATAATAATAATAATAATAATAATAATAATAATAATAATAATAGACCAGAGAAAATTAAAATGCAAAAACAAAAATTCCATTGCATTGTTTTTTTTTTTGTGAGGATGTTAAAGGGTAGAAATATGTTACAGAATGTGCGCAGTTGTTCATTGTTTAAACCAACAAAGCCGCCTTCATCTTTTTCTCCTTCTTCTGATTCTAAACATCTTAAGACTTTTGTATTCAAATGAACAGAGATAAAAAAAAAAAATCCGAAAATTTGCATGGAATCGATCACAACCACGACCCGTAACCCACCGGGAGCCTACAGAGACGCTGCCTTATTAACATCACAAACATTCTGACCTTCTGTTTCTCCACTGTGATTTTCATTTCCACTCATATTTACTCTGACTTACTCTTTTCTCTGACACAGCTCCACATCACGGAAGCCGTATGTGAAAGAAAATATCTACGAAACCTAAAAATACATCGTATTTGCATGTTAATGAAAGTCTCTGCTCAGTGTTCTCCGGCTCTGAGCAGTACAGAGCAGCGTGAGCAGCTTTATTAGCCAAGGTCACATGAAGTGATGAACGAAACCTAATAAATGTCACGGTTTATGCCACGGCACTTTTTTGTTGTTGTTGTTGTTAATGGAAAGCATGGCATTCAACTCTAAATTACATCTCATGAGCGTGGTTTCTCAGGGTTTCATTTATATTATGTTTTCTGAAATCAGTACAGGATCAAAAATATATACACACACGCACGATGATTATGAAGTCAGTGGTGCTTAAGTCATGAAAGCGTCTTACTTTACCTGGTTTACTTTGCCGAGCCCAACTCCTCTCCACTTCCTGTTAATGATGATGATAATGATGATGATGATGATGTCGATGGACTCCAGCCCGTACCCTCACTGTGCAACGTAAAGAGTGTGTCAGCACTCACTAGACTGACAATCACTCAGTGCGGTTCTGAGAAAGAGGATGGTACTGTAGATTTACGCAGGTCAGGAACGTCTCTAAACACCTGGAGATTCCAGGACCAGACAAAAATATTGCACATACTGTAAGCACAGGTTACTGGGAGGTGGAGCCCTTTTGTCAAGATCTGGAAGAAACAGATGGTCAGGAACAACCTAGGAACCATCAAGGCACAGACCTGCCAGAGCTGCTGGAACGCCAGTGTCACTGCTCCAAAATCCATACCCATAATGGAGGAAGGTTCTGAAGAGTGAACTCCAAGAACCCTGTAGGAGCTGTGAAGCATGATGGTGAAGGTGGTAGCTTCGTGCTTTCAGGCTGTTTTACTGCCTTGGGAACTGGATGGAATCCTGAAGAAGGAAGAGAACCTCCAGATTCTACAACAGAAGATCACATCATCAGCTAGATTGTTGAAACAAGAACAAAATTGCGTTACTGAAGGTTTGTGCCAGAGGAACCAACAAGTTTCATTTCAACAATCTTAATTGTACCAGAAAGAGAGGTCCAGTACCTGAGCAGAGTTCTGACAGAAGCTCGCTAATGGCCACCACATATTACAGTAGGTGTGTTGTGTTTATTAACAATTGTGTCTCAGAATATCCAACATAAACAAAATCTTCGATTAAAGTTATGTGTTCTGCTCCAGAAGAACCTGGGGTCAATAAAATCATAACAAGCGCAGTATTTGCCAAGAATATGTTCAGTACCACCATAATTCTTTAGAGCCTGATGGTTAAGCAAAATGGGATTCTTTTTATTGTAACAGTGTATTAAATGTTTGTGTGTGTGTGTGTTTGAGTGTAAAGAAGGAAATATCTTTTAAACAGATTATTTTTAGCTTTAACCGGCAATGCCGCATACTTAAACTATAATATAATATAATATAATATAATATAATATAATATAATATAATATATGTCATTTAATACATTACATATATAACTATGCATGTGTGTGTGTGTGTGTGTGTGTGTGTGTGTGTGTGTGTGACAGCAGGCTTGCCCCAGGCAATTAGTGATGACACCACAGGAACAGCTTCTGAAAAACATCGTAAGGACAGCTGGTCCAAACAAGCTTCATGCTGAGGAAAACAGACGTGTATACATGTGTGTGTGTGTGTGTGTGTGTGTGTGTGTGTGTGTGTGTGTGTGTGTGTGTGCGTCTTTAAAATGTTCTTTTAAGCTCTCATTCATCTGTTATCAAGATATATCCGTTCTATACTACCTTATTGTAAAACCTCAGGTCTTAAGTCACACCCCTGAGGTACACCATGCCGTCACGTTACATGTTATGCTGACACACGTCACTTCTAATCTTAGTTCATTCCTATAGAGTATTAATATGGTCAACCAAAAAAGATAAATAATAATAATTTGCATTATGTGAGATCTAAATGGTTGGGTTTTAATAACACGTACAGTACATGATGCACTTTGATTTATTAGTTTTTTTTTTCCAGAACACTTGAAGATGTTAGCTTTAGAGATAAGGCTGTTGAACAGTGGCTCATTTCTTTGATCGTTCTGTTAAAAAAAAAAAAAAAAAAAACTGCTAGTTTACACCACAATCTAAAATGGGACTGAAGCACAAACACCATTCCATACAACCAACTTTCACCCCAAGTGACTACCTGTTACACATCATCAGTTTCACTATGACTCCACTCTCGGTTACAAAGAGACATGGACACTGAATTAATGACTGTTAAAGACTAACAAGAGCGGTCTTAAACTCCACCCCTGTGCTACTCCTCAAACTGCAACACGATCTTAAATCCCTTCACTAAAAAAAAAAAAAAAAACCTCACAATACCCGGAATGACACCCAAATAGGAGCATTTAAGAGCATTTATGCAACAAATTTACCTTTAAATTTATTATTTGACATCATTACCTCATTAATGCACCTTTAATTATAACCAGTCATGCATTTATTTTTTTTTGTTTGTTTTTTTTTTACTTTTTTCTCATGATGATTTTCACTTGTTGCTCACTTGTATAATCTGTGAACCGGCTGCTGTAACGATACAATTTCCAATTGGGATTAATAAAGTATCTATCCATCCATCCATCCATACATACATACATTCAGTTCCATATGCACATTTTGTCATAAATAGCTAATCCACAAGGGGGCAGCAGAACAGCATTAGCTTTTTTTATGAAGCCTGAATAGAAATCATTTACAAATACCATGTTTAATTATAAGTCTAATTTAAAGCTGATTGGACCAAATGAACATCCACATGGGTGAGTACAAGGATAGTTCTGGAAATTTTGGCGGGAAGTTTTAGTTTGTCGCTTTGGGATAGAAGTAACATCATGAACCAACCTAGCATACAAAAAAGAAATCGCACCTTCTTTCCGAATACTTGATTTGTTTTGATGATGAATTTGTGATTCATAAATTCCTACATCAGAAAGTAGATTAAGTGAACTGGAGGACGCAGTAGCCGCTAACAAACAAGTGCTGCGTCCTTTCCCCTTCCGTGAATCTGCACCTCAATTCTATTTGTGCTTTAATTGAATTATCAGAAAGTTTCATAAAAGTAGTTTAAGACATAATTTTGTTTCTTTACCAAAAACTGCTATGGGTTGACCATAAATATTGGCACCTCATATCGTCCGACAACGTTTAAAATTCCATAAAAGCTACCAATCTTCTTTCGTTTTATATCGTCTTCCTGCTTTCGGTGTAAACAGACCCAAAACTAAGACCTCACATGATACCAATTCCCGGTTGAACAATATTACTCAGCTCAGCTGTATGGATTATAATGCGGCCTGCCGTGTCTTATCTCTAGCAAGCAGATACGTGTTAATCAGCGCAGGGAGTCTCTGTCCTTTTCATGCAGCTCATTTCCATCAGAAAAACCTCATTGTGTGATTCGTTGAAAAGACAGAAATTAAAAAGACAAAAAGCTTATACTCGGGCCCTAAAAGTGTTCTAAGTCTGCTTTTTGGCTGGGTTGCACCAAGCAAGAGAAGGCCGCGATACAGACAAGATGATTAATGGTATTGTTATGAGCTTTTTCCCTTCTGAACTCGTTGTACACAAATAACTTGTGTTTAAGCTTGGAATTATTTCTTAATCATCTCAGAATTGTAATGTAAAGATAGACAATCGTTGGAGTTCTTCATTTTGACAAAACTGTAGAATGTGGAGTTATAGCGTTTTGCGCAAAAAAAAAAAAAAAAACCTCATATGGATGTAACCAAATAATTTCACGCACAATATTTTGGGATTTGAGATTTTTTTTTTAACACCTTTGTGACTCAGAGAAAAGGTGCACAAAATATTCTTCACCGTTTCATAACAAATCTTGCAGTCCAACCTTCCATATTGTTTCTTTTTTTTTTCTCTTGCTGCTGAATCCTAACGGATGCTGAGCGTTCGATCCTACAGCCATATTGTTCTTCTTATTTCTTCCTGCCCATCCGAGCACACTGACATTCCCACGTTTTCCCCAGCAGTGGGCGCTGGTGGTGCACGGCTACACGGGGGGAAGAAAGCAGCGCGTGGGACGACTCCACGTGCCTGATACAGATGACCTTGATAAAACAGAGTGTGAAAGAGAAGCAGGCTGCAGGAGGCTGAGAGAGCAATGCGGCAACCGTACAAGCTATCGATTCATGAAAGACAGAGGCGGGAGCTGTTGGGTGGGAGGGGGGCGTGGGGTAGGGAGGTGGGAGGAGGGAGGGGGGGTCATGTCACTACCACACCCTGAGCCTGCATTTGTAAGGTTGCACGTGCTGGTGACACGTTCCTGTGTGTCCTGTACATCAGAGTCTCTCTCTCTCTCTCTCTCTCCTTGTACACTTGGTTCAGAAGCCTTGAACTACATTCTTTGAAGTGCTGTTTTATTTTAACTCAGCAACTCGTTATTTTCGTATATTATCTTGTCATTTCATCCTAAATGATTTACAAAGCTTAAATAGCAAGATATTATGTCAAAATAATGAAATTATGCCTTATAAGAAGTTAGTAAGTGCTTGGTGGGTTTCCTCCGGGTATTCCAGTTTCCTCCTGCGGTTCAGAGACATGCA
Organism: Clarias magur; assembly: GCA_013621035.1. Lineage (NCBI taxonomy): Eukaryota > Metazoa > Chordata > Actinopteri > Siluriformes > Clariidae > Clarias > Clarias magur. The sequence goes on from QNUK01000042.1 coordinate 3,209,130, forward strand.
TTATTAGGCTAACTGGTGTTTCTAAATTGCTCCGTACAGGATCAGCAGTATAGAAAAGGAATGAATAAATGAATTAATAAACGGGACATATTTTAAAACAACTTTTAAAATATCTGAAATTTGCGTATCAGAACAAAAGTAGTGACATCTTACAAAAAAAAAAAAAAAAGCAAGTATGCAAATGCAAGTCTTTTTATTTTTACATGCACATTTTTTCGTATGCACATTTTAGAAATAAATAGCTACTCCACAAGGGGGCAGTATGACAGCTTTTTTTTCCCTCCCCCCCAAAAAAAATCCATTCTAGGTCAATTTCGATGTGACCTGAGTGTTTAGGCCCTCTATCGACAATACACGGATCAGTGTGTCATGTTACAGATTTTAAACACGCGTGAATTCACCAGGCACACCGCTTGTGTCACTGCACACTTGAGTAGAGTGTGTGTGAGTGTGTGTCAGTGTGTCAGTGTGTGTGTGTGTGTCAGTGATACCTGATGCACTGCAGCGGCTGGAATGTGTTACTGAATGACTTAGTATATGTCACATGTTGTCATTTTGTTTTTTAGTTCATTTTGTGTTTTCTGGAGTGATATGGGCGTGGCTAAATAGAAATCAGCTGTGGTGATCATTGATGCTTTGATTACGAGCAGGGCTGATTGGAATTTATTACCGTAGACACAGGTGAGGACAAGGAGAAGTCTGGAAATTTAGTTTGTCATCGTAAAAGTAATATACCACATTTTGGGATTGCTTAAATGAAAAGCCTATCATTTAATAATAATAATAATAATAATAATAATAAAACAGTAAATGACATGGCATACAGTGGTAAATCAACATTTTTAGTTTATTTTATGCAAAGTCAGAATTTGTAAAAACTTTATACGTTGTTATTCAGGACCTTAAACTTTGTGCAACTATAGATTTATATTTATTATATTTTTTATTTTTTTGTTTGTTTGTTTCTAGTTCAAGTAAGTATTTGAAGACATCACTGTTATATTTTACATGAATTTCTTATACAGTTTCAGCAGCTTCTTCATTGTCATCACTTTTTTCTTTAACTCTACACTGTTACTGCATTACAGTGAGCCACATTTCCACTATGTTCACTAAATAAATAAATAAATAAATAAATAAATAAATACATACACACGTTGTCAGGGGTCTAGCTGGTGGTACTGGCTAGACCGGCTGATGTTGTTGCCGTGGGCATATATGGTAGGCATGGACGCAGAGGGGTTGTTCAACAGAAATAGTCTTTATTAACAAAACTCAAAAACAGACACAACCAAACAAAGGAACCAAAACAACAAACTCAAACTAAAACTAGGACTTAGGGCTACACACAACAGGAACTGACAAGGAAACCAGGAGCTGATACAGGAGCTAGGAGCTGACACAGGGAACTGACATGGAGCTGGAGCTAACTAAGGACACATAGGGGAACTAGAGACGAGACAGGAGAGACAGGACTAGAGAGACAGGAGCACAGAGACTAGAGACAAGGCTGGACAGGACGTGGCGGGAACTAGAGATAGGGACAGGACTGGACTGGAGAGACAGGACAGGATGGGGAGACAGGACTGGAGAGACAGAACCAGGAGCACAGAGACTAGATGGGTTAGTGGTTAGTTAGCTCCAGCTCCATGTTTCCTTATGCCAGTCCCCCATGTCAGCTCCTGGTTTCCCTGTGTTCAGCTCCTTTCCTGTGTTTGCCCTGAGCCCTAATTATAGTTTGAGTTTGTTGTTTTAGTTTCTTTGTTTTGTCTGTTTGAGTTTGTAAATAAAAGACCCACGGCAACAACATCAGCCAGTCTAGCCAGTACCACCAGCTAGAATCATGACACATGTGGACAAAATTGTTGGCACCCTTCGGTCAATGAAAGAAAAACTCACAATGGTCACAGAAATAACTTTAATCTGACAAAAGTAATAATAAATAAGAATTCTATGAATGTTACCCAATGAAAGTCAGACATTGCTTTTCAACCATGCTTCAACGGAATTATAATAAAAAATAAACTCATGGTACAGGCCTGGACAAAAATGATGGCACCCCTAACTTAATAGTTTGTTGCACAACCTTTTGAGACAATCACTGCAATCAAAGATTCCTGTAACTGTCACTGAGACTTCTGCACGTCTCTGCAGGTATTTCGGCCCACTCCTCATGAGCAAGCTGCTCCAGTTGTTTCCGGTTTGAAGGGGGCCTTTTCCACACAGCATGTTTCAGCTCCTTCCAAAGATGCTCAATAGGATTGAGGTCAGGGCTCATAGAAGGCCACTTTAGAATAGTCCAATGTTTTCCTCTTAGCCATTCTTGGGTGTTTTTAGCTGTGTGTTTTGGCTCATTGTCCTGTTGCAAGACCCATGACCTGCGACTGAGACCCAGCTTTCTGACACTGGCCAGCACATTTCTCTCTAGAATCCCTTGATAGTCTTGAGATTTCATTGTACCCTGCACAGATTCAAGACACCCTGTGCCAGATGCAGCAAAGCAGCCCCAGAACATAACAGAGCCTCCTCCATGTTTCACAGTAGGGACAGTGTTCTTTTCTTCATATGCTTCATTTTTCTGTCTGTGAACATAGAGCTGATGTGCCTTGGCAAAAAGTTCCATTTTCGTCTCATCTGTCCATAGGACATTCTCCCAGAAGCTTTGTGGCTTGTCAACATGTAGTTTGGCATATTTCTATGATTTGTTTTCAACAATGGTGTCCTCCTTGGTCGTCTCCCATGTAGTCCACTTTGGCTCAAACAGCGACGGATGGTGCGATCTGACACTGATGTTCCTTGAACATGAAGTTCACCTTGGATCTCTTTAGAAGTCTTTCTGGGCTCTTTTGTTACCATTCGATTATCCGTCGCTTTGATTTGTCATGAATTTTCCTCGTGTGGCCACGTCCAGGGAGGTTGGCTACAGTCCCATGGATCTTACATTTCTGAATAATATGTGCAACTGTAGTCACAGGAACATCTAGCTGCTTGGAAATGGTCTTATAGCCTTTACCTTTAACATGCTTGTCTATCATTTTCTTTCGAATCTCCTGAGACAACTCTTTCCTTCGCTTCCTCTGGTCCATGTTGAGTGTGGTACATACCATGTCACCAAACAACACAGTGACGACCTGGAGCCCTATATATAGGCCCACTGACTCATTACAAGATTGTAGACACCTGTGATGCTAATTAGTGGACACACCTTGAATTAACATGTCCCTTTGCTCACATTATTTTCAGTATTTTCTAGGGGTACCATCATTTTTGTCCAGGCCTGTTCCATGAGTTTATTTTTTTAAATAATTCTGTTGAAGCATGGTTGAAAAGCAATGTCTGACTTTCATTGGTTAAGAGTCATAGATTTTTAAAAAATTATTACTTTTGTCAGATTAAAGTTATTTCTGTGACCATTGTGAGTTTTCTTTCATTGACCGAAGGGTACCAACAATTTTGTCCACGTGTGTAAATAAATAAATAAAATTCAGGTGAACGCAGTAAGAACTTGCATAGAATACGATAAGGGTGTAGCATTGTTTCCCTTGAAGTGAAGCTGCTGCAGTTTTTTTTTTTTGGACACGTTCAAAACAAGCCTGGTGAGGACGTGGTTGAAGCACGACGCAGAATAAAAAGATAATAATAATAATAATAATTCCATTGTGAAGATGACAGAAAACAGTGCTGACACCGAAGACTCCTTCCATGACCATTATCAGTTATAACATCATTTAACGTTATCAAGTTAAATGTATTCAATATACAGTGCCGTTAAAAAATATTTGCCCCTTTTTGGACTTTTTCATTGGCTTGCATATTTGTCACGCTTAGTGAATCAGATCAGCCAATGAATTTTGATGCTCTTGGAGTGATTTTGATGGGCCAACCAGCCGCTCCGGGGAAGGTTCGGTACTGTTCCAGGTTTCCTCCATTTGAGGACAGTGTCTCGCTGTCTGAGGTTCGCTGGCGTCCAAAAGACTTAGAAATGGCTCTACATCCCTTTCTAGATTGATAGATGTAAATTACACTCATGTGTTTCTTTAGATCACGGCATGATGTGAGATCTTTTAGCATCAATGACTTTGTCAGACAGTTTCTATTTCAGTGATTTCTTGATTTAACAGGTCTGGAAGTAATCAGACAAGTGAGATTGAACTCACTTTTATAAAATGTGCGGCTAATCACAGTTCATTCATAGTTTTGTGTGTGTGTGTGTGTGTGTGTGTGTGTGTGTGTGTGTGCGCGTGCAGAACGCCCAGTGTACACACCCCTTGCTATATAATATATTCTATATAATGTTATAAATTTTAGATTAATATAAACCTGCATTACTGTCAGAGTTGTTACAGTTGTGTCAACTTGTTCTGACCAATCAGAATCCAGAACTCTGGATGAACCTACTGGACAATGCATGTGTGTGCATGTGTGATAATGCAGGTGTAAATGAAAGTCAGACTTTTCCTGCTACATCTTTGTTTCTAGCATTAGAATCTCTGGCATTAGATGACAGCTCTGTTTTATAAATACTTCTCATATTTACTTTATTTCTTCCTTTCAGACTCATTCATATTCTTCGTGCGAAACGCAGGGCCGGCGTATGGTCCAGGTCTCTGCTTACAGATTCAGCTTCGAATTGGACTGTCAATGCTAATCAAAAGTCATTTGTAGTCTAGTGTTTTTCTTAATGCGCCACTTCACCTTGCTACAAAAGCAGCTGTTAGCAAAACCCACGTGAGCTGAAAGGCAATCAGAGCAGTGAGGGAAAGTGGGACGGACTGACAGCTCGCCCCCTGGTGGACACCTGTCAGTCAAAGCGTAGTAATTATTTTTGGATAACAAATCATGTCAGCTTTAGAAAATGGGGACGATAATGAGAATGAACAACGACGTCTTGTACAGCGACGTTCGCATGGTGCTTATTGTGTGCCAGTCAAAAAAACAAAAAAAAGCTTCCGATTATTAAACAATAAAGTAACAATATAAAAAAATAAACAATATAATAACAATTCTAAAAAAAAATTAAAAGTTTCTAAGAAATTTATTTGCTGTATCAAAAGTGGTAGATTGTAGAAGTGGCAAACCATTCTTGTTGTTTTTGTTACATTTGCTATGATGTACTTATAAAGTACATATATAAAGTTATATCTTTAAATGGAAAAGGGAAAAAAAATTCCATGCCATAGAAATTGTTGCTATTGAAGTTTGTTCTGTTTATATACAAAAATGTATATAAAATTTATTAAACAATGACATACTTATGTATTTACTACAGATTTCCTTATACTAAATACTTTCTCATTGTACATATTTATTAAAACAATACTTTTTACAAAAAATTACAAAAAATTATTACTCTAACATTTTCTCAGAAATCAAGATGTATACTTAAAAAATATATAATAATAATAATTTTCCTTTAGTTTTTTTAAGGATTTATTTTTTCCCATTTTCACACCTTAACATGTGAAAAAAAAAATCAGTGTGTGTTAAAAAAAAAAAAAAAGTTATATTTTGTCCTATTAAATAAATACATAGTACTTATTCTATAACACATAATAATCACATGTCTAGGCACTCATTTTATGCTCATGTAATTTTGGGAATAATTTTGAACTGGGAAAATATTATAATAAAAATAATGCAAAGCCAGAGGTGGCTTAGTGGTTCGATTCCTGCCTCGAGTCTGTGTGTCTCTGAGTTTGCATGCTCTCCTTGTGCTTGGTGGGTATCCTCCATGTACGCCAGTTTCCTCCCACAGTCCAAAGACAATCCAAAGACATGCTAATTGGTGACCCCAGATTGCCCATAGTGTGTGTTTGCCCTGTGATGGATTGGCACCCTGTCCACCCTTTGGATACCCAAAGTCTCCTAGAAAGGAAGAAAGGAAGAGAGGCCTTAGAGAAGCCAACACTTGAAACATGTTCGTGTCACACAAAAACTATATTTTGGTATTTAGAATGTTGAATTCCTTAAAAAAAAAAATCATTAGCATTTTAGAATGTTCTTAGCCTGTGCTAGCAATGTCGACCTCATTGCTGCTACAGACGATAATAAATCTAAACACGATGTATCATGCGGTGAAGGTTGTTTGTTAAAAGTGCTTCGCAAGCAACACACATTGTTAACAATCACATGGCGCTAAAGAATTAAAAAGACAATAATAACACATGAGATTTTATTTATTCGTATCGTAGTCATCATGTTGTCATCACTAACAGACTAAAGGTTATGTTAAATATGTAGTTTTGGTGTTGAAACTAATATTATTTTAACATACCGCTAACATCATGCTAATTATTTCATAGTATTAGCATTTAATTGTACGATAAAGTCACTTCACATACGTTTACCATAAACATTATCAGCGCTAACATGCTAGCTAGCTGTAGTGTAGGTTCACACTAGCAAGCTTTGTAGTAACTCTTGCCTTGTGGGCGTGGCCTGGCTAGCATCTTTTTTTAGAAACGTTTGCTAAACGCATAGAACAGTTTTTAATTCTGATAAAAACTGTAGTAGCTAATTCTTAAACTAACGAACTAAATGCAGCTTAATAGAGGGGACAAATCATTGTGTTTCTTATTTGATTCTCTTTGAGTCATTTGTAGTCTAGTGTTTTTCTTAATGCGCCTTGCTACAAAAGCAGCTGTTAGCAAAACCCACGTGAGATGAAAGGCAATCAGAGCAGTGAGGGAAAGTGGGACGGACTGACAGCTCGCCCCCTGGTGGACTAGTCTAAGTGTTTTTCTTAATGTTTCTTAATGTTTTCTTAGTGTTTTTCTTTCTTAATTTTTCCACTTCACCTTGCTACAAAAGTAGCGACGTACAATCAGTTACTTCTTACTTCCTTTCATGCCTTAATTTGTCTTTGAAACGTCTCTACACAAATTTATGAAGCTGCAGACGTCAGCACAGGTTCTAGCCGCAGTTATGCGCGATTTCATATAGGAACAAAAGTTAGCGGTAAGAAACGCCACAGGACGGCTAATCTCTTTGTCGCTTTACTGATTTTTCTTTTATTGATAAATTCTTATTTTCAAATCTTGTTTGTCGCTTTATATAAATCATGTGACGATTTCTGTCAGTATTGCGTTTGTGTGTTGCAAACAAGTGCTGGCAAGAACAAACCTGTTCACATGAACAAACCTGGTAGACTTTACGGAAGGAACAATGACGCACAGATTGACCCACGAGAACTCTGCCTGCTGTAGCCCTCTAATTCTTCTGCCTTTTATCACTCCAGCTTCAGACTCTCACAGGAACTGAATAAAAAATAAAAAATAAAAAAAAAAGCAACGTGACTTTAATTGTAGCAGGAAAGGAAGCGGTGGAGTAGATCGCCCGGTCTCCCACATCCGTCAGACCCACCGCTAAGACATTACAGCTAATTAACTCTCCAGACGCCGAGCCGATGCTGCCTTCCAGAATTATACCAATCAGCAGGAGTGGAGAAATTTAAATAATCACTTTTCCCTGTCAAAAAAAAAAAAAAAAAAAAAAGCCTGGTGAAATGATTTCCTCTTCAGAGAGCGTACGAGGACGCAGCCGCTTTTCCCGACGGGGAAACTCTTTGTGTTACTCTACACTTTCATTCCTGAACCCTCCAGTGTGAGCCTGTGGTTTCTTCTCTGACTTTATTGCCAAAATCAAATTCATACAGCCTTTTATTCGGTAGCGCCACAGCGCCAAAAAGTCTATCCTTTCCCCGAGCCGGCGTTTTTTCAGGGCTCAGAAACATCGCATTTACCTTTTAATATTAAACAGTCAGATTAATGTGTATGGCTCCGACGCTGTGTGAGGCATGTCGACGTGTGATGTAGTCCTGCATCGCTATAATCGTGACATTTCATAGAAAAGCTGCGATAAATATACGAGAGGCTCCAGCCAGAGCTGAACTTTTGATTGTACAGAATAACAGAACACAGTTTTAAACTCCCTTTTTTTTCTCCCCCGAATCCCCTCTGCTACACGAATGCACTTATCCCAGTGTTTCTAAAACTGAATTTGTTATTCTCCTTAGCTGCCCAGTGTACACAGCCTCCACACTGACCAGTGACCCCCCCGATCAGCCCGCTGGACCACTTAACCATCTGATTTAGAATATCTTTATTCTTGACAGAAAGATTTCCAAGCCATGATGCCAGAGAGAATGATCAAACTGATTCAAGAAAAGCATGATAAAATAAAATCATCATAGATTTATCAATATGAAAGTAATTTAACTTCCTCAGACAAAACAGACGCTGATTGCAGCCCTTCTTGCACGCGGCTTCGCAGTTCTTGTCAAAAGAAATTTCAATAATTGTGCCAAGATATTTGTACTGTATGATTACACACATTCAACACTCTGACCTTTAATGTAAGTAATCCCGTGTGTGTGAGTGGCCTTCCTAAAGTCTATTATTATCATATCTTTCGTCTTTAATATATTTAACTGAAGATACGATTCCTCACACCACCTGAGAAAATCTGCAACAACAAAAAAAAAAAAAATGTCTGCGCTGTTCAACTATTTTATTGCAGAGTCTCTCAGAATCACTGTACTATATACTTCAGTATGGCGAATGGACTGCTGAGGACTGGGGCAAAGTCATATTCATGTGTGGGGTTGCTTCTCATCCAAGGGAGTGGGCTCACTCACAATTCTGCCCAAAAACACAGCCATGAACAAAGAATGGTACCAAAACACCCTCCAACAGCAACTTCTTCCAACAATCCAACAACAGTTTGGTGAAGAACAATGCGTTTTCCAGCACGATGGAGCACCGAGCCATAAGGCAGAAGTGAGAACTAAGTGGCTCGGGGACCAAAACGTTGAAATTTTCCGTCCATGGCCTGGAAACTCCCCAGATCTTAATCCCATTGAGAACTTGTGGTCAATCCTCAAGAGGCAGGTGGACAAACAAAAACCCAGTAATTCTGGCAAACTCCAAGAAGTGATAATGAAAGAATGGGTTGCTATCAGTCAGGATTTGGGCCAGAAGTTGATTGAGAGCAGCCCAGTCGAATTGCAGAGGTCCTGAAAAAGAAGCGCCAACACGGCAAATACTGACTCTTTGCATAAATGTCATGTGATTGTCGATAAAAGCCTTTGAAACGTATGAAGTGCTTGTAATTATATTTCAGTGCGTCACAGAAACAACTGAAACAAAGATCCAAAAGCAGTTTAGCAGCAAACTTTGTGAAAACTAATATTTGTGTCACTCTCAAAACTTTTGGCCACGACTGTACTGTGACTGAAGTCTTCTGTAACTGTCAATCATTTTTACCGATTAATTCACGAGAAATTTCACCCCAAGTCCATGTTTGACGTTTCCGAAAGCCCCTCATACTAATGCAATAATAATAATAATAATAGTAATAATAATAATGTATTTTTATTTTACATATAATTTGATATGCTTATTATAAATTCACTTTAATGTATAATAATATTAATTTACTAAATATATAGACCAGAAAGTAAATAAAACACGTTCTGGTCTATTTATTACAACCAGTCACTTTTTAAACAATGATTTAATTTATTAAATGACGAAAAGCTGTCCAAACCTACCTGGCCCTATGTGAAAAAGTAATTGCCCCAAAATCTAATATAACTGGTTTCAAACCATTGTCCTGCTGAATACCCCAAGTGCACTTGGCCGTGAGGTCACGAACTTATGGGTGGATATCATCCTTCTGGATTTTCTGGTAGAGAGCAAAATTCATTATGTATTTACTCTGGTCATCTTTGTGTAATATTAAATCTTTTTGATGATTTAAATACTTTAACTGTGACAAATATACAAATATATATAACGTAATGGAATAAATCCTTTTTCATGGCACTATACCTCAGTTTTTTAAAACTATTAGCTTACACCTCCTCAGATCTGCAGTCACTTTCATACAAGACTTTAAAGGGGCATCACTCAAGATTAGTCAAGTTTAACGGTCCTCTGGATACGAAGCTCCGCCCACAGAACTCATAAAGGGACGTCATTCGGCTGGTCGAGAGCGTGCTCTAACTGTGCTGTGCTCTAACCTCTTGTGTATTGGCTCGATTACTTCTAAACCGTGTGAACCATCACACAGATGACGTGTGTGTCAGGAGCAGCACTGCTAGTTTCTCATCGAGCTAATCTGAGCAACAAACACACACGTGTGCTGAGGCCAGGCTCTACATGTGCTCCAGGTTATTTCTGGAAGAAAGTAAACTTTTTTTTTTTTCCACCCTGAAGATTGCACCTTGAAGACGTGTGATTTACATCATCCTTTGATGGGAGAATTTTGAGTCTTCTTTTATTAAGCACATGGTTAGGTTTATAGATTTTAAATATATATATATAAAAAAAATATGAAAAACATTTTTAACTTTGTTAACAGTGATTGAAGGTTTATTGACTGGACTAAACTAGACTTGCTTAAACACTTTAATAAAAAAAGTTCCTCTGATCCACCAATGACTTCTCCAAAAACAAATATTCCATTTTTCATGTATTAAAAAAAAAAAGTAGATTAAAAAGTCTGCTAGCTGCCTGGTTGCATCGTTGTCATTATTTTGAGATAAAATTATCTTGCATGTTGTATTTCGCCACCTCTGCTCCGAATGGAACCAAAACACACACTTTCCTCTGTTTCACTCGTCTGCATGCAAACGTAGCGTTCGGTCGGTTAGCATAAGCACCGAGAACGAGAGGAACAACCAAATTAGCTGCATTTTTATTCAATCAGCATGGGTTAACTCCGTTCTCGATGTTACACCGCCGTGTAAACAAGCCTGCCTCGTTATGCGGTGCTCTCCGTTTCTTTCCCACAGGCGCTCTGTTTATGCTAATGTTGCGGCGCAGTATCACCAGAGATTTGGTTACTAGCTGTCTCGCAGGCTTGGCGCTGTCGTACATCTCCCACGTGAGGACGAGGAAGACGCATGTGCTGGCTTGTTGACTGTTTTACAAAGACCTCATCCTGTGAAGAGAGCATGGTTCCTGCACATGAACGTGGAGATGATGTAATAATATCTACTGTATTCTAGCTGGGAATTTCTTTGTTTGTTGGGGGGGTGTTATGGGGGTTGTACTTGGATGTAAAGCTAAAAAGTTACGTTTGGCTTGATGTGCTGCTTTAGCTTATCTTACAACCTGAAATTTTCTCATTCATCAAAATTTAAACAAATACAGCAGATCAAGAACAGGAAGAATGAATGATAAGAGCATTTATATAACTGTGTATAGTAAAGTCTACTAGGCTTTTATTGTCATTTCAAACATAGACAGTTCAGGACACAATTAAACGGAATAACGTTCATTCAGGACTACATACAACTAACTAGCTAGCTAAGACACCTAATTAGCTGACTAGCTACAGTAAGACAACAAATGAACACCGTAAAGTAACAAAACTGTCTAAGAACTGTACAAAAAAGACAAAAGAAGACAGCAAAAGGTAACAAAGTGCACAGGACACGAACGTTTTCAATAGTTTTCTCTGTAGTTTCTTGAGAAATCTCAAGGTTTTTAGGGATGGAGTCGAAATTGGCAGAACACCGCTGGTATATAAAGTTAGCACGAGGTGCTTCGCTATCTTAGTTTACAGCTTAGATTATACGACTAAGATTATTGCACAATTGCACAAATATTGCCATTGATGCCAAAAACATGAAACTGAAGCTTACAGATGCTAAGATTAGGACTTATTGTTGATTAGCTCAAATTAGCGATGCACAACTTGTATGTAAAGTTAGGAAACTATATACATACCAGATTAGCAGGTTTTGCTGTGCTAATTAAGTTCGTACCAGCTTCTCTTAGAGGTTTGTATTGTAAAATCCATTTTCAAATTCGTAAAAAACAAACAAACAAACAAACAAACAAAAATCACAAATGGGATTGTTGAGTATCGAGGCAGACAATAATATGACATCTCCAAATCTTTATTTGACACTCTGCTATCTACGGAAACGTTGGCATGTGCTACTCACGTAATAGTGGAAGGTATTAACATTAAAAGGAACCATTATTGTAATATTCAATCTTATAACTAAATAGCAACGTTACAGTATATCAATGTATTGTAAACATATTGAGGGCAGCTGACTGCCAAAACCCACATTTACACCCAGTCACAGAAGCACTTTCAGCGAGAACACACATCTGATAACGTTATGTCAACACTCTGCTTAATAATCATTGATTAAAGTTGCTCCTAATTGCCTCTGAACGTGTGTGTTGTTCGGTTTATGGGCGATGTGAGCTACAAAGCTAACTAACTAGCTCCTAACTCAAGGCTGAATCCCAAATCCCTCTCTAACCCCTGATCAAGCGCACTACTTGGTGAGTGGGAAAAGGGATTGTACACCCTACATAGTGCACTAGCTTTCTGTTGAACATTGTTCGGGATTCAACCCCCCGAACACTACGCGCTAAAATTATGCTCGTTATATATAAAGTTAAGTTTTCTCGTGCATATTTACATTACCGAACAATACTGATTTGAATAAACCATTCAATTTAGTTACAATATTTAACCATTCGGAAAAAGATCTTTTATAAAAAAAAAAAAAAAAAATTTAATAAAAAAATTTTTAAAAAAGATTAGCAGTTAGCAGTTAAGTCGGCTTTTCCTGTGCAATGAAGCTGCACAGAGGATGACAGGAAATCGCAACACTACACACAATGTCAGAGATCCGGTCCCGGCGTAAATCCAGCCTTACTCATCTGAGGCTGTTCTAAAGTGGCGTGTGTGGAGGCACAAAGTGCAACTTTTACCCTCGGCATATTATTAAAAATTTTTTTTTTTTACACCACAACCATGTCAGGTTCTGTATTCTGATTGGTCAGCATGTGGGGATTCATTTCCTACAAAATCTCTCTCTCTCTCTCTCTCTTTCTCTCTGTTCTTACGAATGCAACTTATGTTCCTGCATACTTCTGTATGCACACGTGTGTGTAAGTGAGAGTGAGAAAGAGACGAGGCTGGTGCTCTCCGATAAAGCACACGTAGATCAGCCGTGAGCACTTGAGAGCCTGTGAATTTGCCATTGCGAATCGACTTGGGTTGCCATGGCGACTACCATCTTTCCCATCACTTCGGCATGTGTGGAGTGTTGAGGAGTGTGTGATGGTTAAGGAGACACTGACCACTGCTGTGACCTTACAGACACCTGTGTATGTGTCTATTGTTTTTCATGGAAGGATGAAATAAGAAATAATAACAATCATTAAAATGAACGATAATGATTTAATAATCAATAAAAAATAGTGAATTTTCTGTTTAGTATTATGACGGTAATCTTTTTTTTTTTTTTTTTTGCAAATCTATGCTAATGCTAATCGGTCACCTGTGCAGTAAATGTGCACTAATTTACATATTGCAAAAATTATTTTTTTTAACAGATGGGATTAACACTAAATATTTTTCTCTTAATTTATATGAATTAATTTAAAGTAATTATTATTTGTTGATTCAGAGATATTTCATAAATATTTTACCTATTTAAATTTATATACCAGATTACAATTCTTACTTAAGTGCGATATAAACACAAGTATATAAGTTTAAAAGCAAATTACACTTCTCGCAATAAGTTAGGGATACTGTGAGACACTCAGTGGATGTCATACACACGGTGTTTGTTTCACTTCAGGAATTTTTGGGATCGGGAGGCGGTTGTATTGGGGTGATAGACACGCCTCATTTTGTGTTTTCCATGTAATGGTCTCATTGTGTACAGGTGTGCCTTATATTGGTGTCCAATACCAAAAGACAACCCTTTTTGTTTGCATCTATTTCAACATTTTGTGAATAAAAAGCTGGTATTGTAAGAACTTAGTGTGAACTTGGTGTGTCTCAAAGTGTCATCGGCAGACCTGCATCAAGACACAGAACTACAGGCAGGGTTCATGACAGACCCAGGAGTGGAGGCCCACAAGTGACAGACCGCAATGATGACCAGTACCTAAGGACCTCTGCACTCAGACATCGTTATGTAACTGCCACACAGCTGCAGGCCCGTTTTACCAGATGTGAGGGTACTTGGGTTTCCAGACAAACCATTCGCAACCGACTCCACCGCTTTGGCTTGAATGCCAGACGACGGTTGCAGGCGACTCCACTGACACCGAGACACCACGGTGAACGTTTGCAGTGAGCACAAGACAGTGTGACCTGGACAAAACAGCAGTGGTCTACCATCCTGTTCACTGATGAGCGTCGGGTCACCGTTGCTGGAGAAGTGGATGTGAGAGATACGCTGAGGTCAACATGGTCCCCAGGGTTTGCTTTGGTGGAGGAGGTGCAACAGTCTGGGCAGGCATCACCATGGCTAAGTCACTGCACGTTCTTACCTCAGAGACGTCATAGAACCCATCATCATCCCCCAATTCCCCCAACACACCCCCAACTTTCTGTTCATGGATGATGATGCTCCACTCGACTTCAGGAAGTTGGAGCGCCTCATATGGTGGCCATCAATGTCCCCTGACCTGAACCCCATAGAGCAGGTCTGGGACCAGTTGAAGCAGAGACTGGATGATTGTACCCCACCCCCACGTGATCTGGCAGAACTGCGTGTAGGATTTGTGGAGGAGTGGAGCGCATCGCCTCAGAACAACATCATTAGGCTAGTGAGGAGCACGAGACGCCGCTGTCCAGCTGTCACTGCGGCTAATGCTTGAAGCACCCGCTACTGACATCGTCAAGTTTTGTTATTTGAGCCTATCCTTGTTTTTGTCTACATTTTTGGGGTAATAAATATTAAAATGGTGTTTATTCTCAATCATTATTAGTAATATCAAAGGGAACTTTTACTTATTTCTTTAAAATTCAGAGCAAATAGGAAAAGCACTCATGTAACTAACAATATCCCTAACTTATTGTAAGTAGTGTCATTTATATTTATTTATACATTTATTTTTATAGTAATAAAAGTTTGACCTCAACGCAGCAATGTATCTATTTTTTAAAAAAGCCCAAGTCTGTTTTTAAAAAAATATATCTCACTTATTTTTATTCATTAATTTCCATATTTAAATGAATTTTTATATTTTGTTTGTTCATACAGGGCATGATTTAAACAGTAGTGGAAGACATCTAACTAAATTAAACTAAAATTTTTACCTACAGTAGAGGTCATGATTAATTCACCTAACTCTGTCGGGATAAAGTCATAAAATAATGCAGATCTTTGATATTATTATTATTATTATTATTATTATTATTATTATTTATTTATTTACACATTAAATAATTAACAGTTGGATAGTATCTCTTTAGTCAGTTAATACTAACCAGTTTATTTTATTAGAAAAGGGGGGAAAATGAATCTTAATGGATGAATTTGGTAAAGTTATACGAAAATATGCTTAAATTAATAGAAAAATAAGAATCATCCCCCCTTTAAAATAATCACATTTTGTTGTTCTGCAGCCTGAAATGATGACACATACAGTTTCTTGTTTTATCCAGCTGTATTTACTCAGGGCAACTTTTACCATCCTTTTAACAACTTTGAAAGATATACTGTAACACCAACATGTCAGAATAAATAAATAAAAACAGAATCACTGATTTGGAAATGGACCCCCCCCCTCCCCCTCTAATTACCTGTTAACTCAATCAAGTGAAGCTAATCACCTTCTCAGTGGCACACAAAGCCATTTGACTTTAAACTGAGTTCAGTTGCGGTTATTTTGATTAGCTTAGCCTGAAAAGCTGGAGCATTTCATTCCCTGGTAGTGCAACTGAAGCAAACAATCAACTATTAGTGGCAAGGAACTGCAGAAACACAAGTCAGGAGATGGATACCAAAGATTTCAAAGGCTTTTGAGGCACAGTGAAGTCTATTATTTAGACATGAAAGGTATTAATTCACCACAGGCCCGACCTGGATCAGGACGCCGCTCTAAACTGGATGAAAGAGCCAGGAGGAAACTGGTCAGAGAAGCTACCAAGAGGCCAACAGCAACTCTTAAGCAGTTGCAGGAATTTAGGAGAAAGAGTGGTCATCGTGTGCATGTGACAAAAGTATCACAAATTCCCTACAAATGTGGCTTGTATGGGAGAGTTGCAAAAAAAAAAAAAAAAAAAAGCCACTCCCCAAGAAACATTCATCTTGTTATGTTCTTGTTATTATTATTCAAACTTTTTATTTTTATTTTATTTTTTTTATAGGATATTGGTATAAAGCTATAAAGTACTTTAGAAGGAGAAGTGAAGTTATGAATTCCAAGTATTTTATTTCATTTTAATTTTTATTCTTATTGCTGTATATTATGTAAATAAGTGTTTCTTTATTCCAAATCTCTTATTTCTTTTTTTGTAGTTGTAATATTGTAGGTCAATAGCAGTCGTATAAGCATTTCACTTCATATCATACTGTGTATGACTGTGTATGTGACGAATAAAATTTGAATTGAATTTGAATTTTTTTTTAAAACTACATGTTTTGTTTTGGACAAAAACAAACAAACGTACAAACAAAGAAAAAGTAAATAAATTGAAAATATAATAATTTTAAATTAATAAAATTATACATTGTTGTATTTTATCCAGGCTGGGGTCTCCTGATGATCTGAAATTTAAAAAAAATCTGTTTACTGCTGAGGAACACATCATGGTATTTTTTTTTAGCTGTGTTTGTCAGACAGACTGATGTTTCATGTCTGGAGTCTGGACGCATGCTTTAACACGATAAACGAGTGTACGTTAAACCCAACGTCTGTCCTTCTGTCCTTGTGGCGTGTTTGGGAGGAGGCAGAGTAGTGGGCAGAGTTCACACTCCTGAGACGAGAACAGCTGCAGGGAAATAAATGGTCCAGACAGAGAGCGAGTGAGAGAGCGAGAAAGAGAGCGAGAGATATGTGACGTTCATGCAGAGCTGAAAAGCTCGGGACGATGGCAAGTCTCCCTGGAGAGAGTCAGTGATGGAGAGATCTGTCAGCCAAAGCCAGTGCTGATGACCAGCGTGACACACACCTGCACATGTGCACATACACACACACACACACAAAGCTAAGATGCATATAAAATAACACATATACATATATACATAAATAATGGCATAAAACAGACTCTTGGGCGCAGTAACACATTCTCAAATGTTTTAAAGGAGGACATACATCCATGAATGTGGCTTGGAGCCCACTTCAGTCGTTCCTATGAACATCCAGTAAGAGAAACTCCTAATCCTTGAAAATCGACAGATATCATATCACCAACTTGCGGAAGAGTTGAACTGTACACACAATCATTCACCATCAATGTGCACCACTTGCGTGTATATGTACCAAAAATGCAGCTTAAAAGACATTAATGCTGAAAATATAAAAACCTGTCGTGGACATTTGGTTTAATGATGTTTAAAAAGCAATCATTCCGGTTC
Organism: Clarias magur; assembly: GCA_013621035.1. Classification (NCBI taxonomy): domain Eukaryota; kingdom Metazoa; phylum Chordata; class Actinopteri; order Siluriformes; family Clariidae; genus Clarias; species Clarias magur. The sequence goes on from QNUK01000042.1 coordinate 3,226,486, forward strand.
TTTAAAGGATGCTGAGAAGATGTTTAATGAGCTCATCACATGCTTCTCTATAAAATCCTGCTGTTTTCAACAGAGTGTTTGTCAGAAAAATTTAAATACTACAGCTTGTTTTTAAGTTATTTTTTTATTATTTAACTCGCATTAGATTATAAATTGTATGCTTTTCTTGTACAGTTCGTTCTGCATGTGCGTGTTCATACATCAGGACCTCATCCTGCTGCGACGGGACTCACAGCACGCATTTGCATTTGCATGCGTTTAACACACAACCCTTTAATCTTGCTAACATGTTACTAAACATCTGTCGTCCTGCTGGGTTTTGCCACGTTGTTCGTTTGGACTGGTGGCCACCTGTTACATGCAAATTAATCAGCTCAAAGCAGCGCTGTCACAACCCATCAGAGCTGTGTACATGTGCTGCTGCTGCTGCAGGTTCACTGAGCTGAGTCCCCCAGAGCCTAAAAACTAAATAAACTAAGGATAATATCTCTGGGACTGTGATGTATGTGATGGAGTGCACTGATAAACAATTACACAATATTATATGCCAGTTGTTATTATTATTATTATTATTATTATTATTATTATTATCATATACCGTACAGGTCTCTCATATAGGAAAATCCTGTCTAAAAAACATTCAAATCGTATAACTGTGGGTGACGCAAGATAGATGACAGTAACACTGAGTTGCAATAGAGTGAGTGTAATAGAAAGGAGTGTATCACTGAGAAGAGTGCAAGAATGGAGTGTAACACTGAGGAGTGTAACAAAGAGCATTGCGTAATAACAAAGTGTAATGGAGAGAAGTGTGTAAGAGAGTAGTGAGTGGTAACAGAACAGATTGGCTAAACTGTCAACTGTCCTCATCCTCCTGGACTCTCAGCAGCATTTGGCATGCTAAACCACAAGATTCTGCTTTCTATCCTTGCATCCTTTGAAATCTGTGGCATGGCATGGCAATGGTTTGCCTTCTACCTACTAGACATCCACATCTGCTCCACGCAGATTCTCCACTAGTGTCCCACAAGGCTCGGTACTTGGTCCTCTTCTGTTCTCCCTCTATACCCGATCTCTTAATGACATCATATCCTCACACAACATTTTATACCACTGTTATGCGGATGACACTCAACTCATTCTCTTCTTTCTTCCCTTACACACTCAGAGTTTTACCTGGATCTTGGCATGTTTGGCAGACATCTTATTCTGATTGGCGGCTCATCAGCTGAACCTTAATCTTAGTAAAAACCGAACCGCTGATGTTGATCCCAGGTGATTCATCCTCCTGGCAGAATCTTCTGATCTCCCTGGACAACAATCCAATAACTCCTTCTGTCATAGCCCAGAACCTTGGGGTAACTCTGGACAATCAACTGTCCTTTTCCCCTCACATTTCTCACCTTACTCGCTCTTGACGATTTCTTCTATACAACATCAGAAGAATCTGTCAATTTCTCCCCACACGCTCCCCTCAGGTGCTTCTTCAGTCCCATGTTATTTCAAAACTGGACTACTGCAACTCACTCCTGACAGGTCTGCCTCTGTGCACCATTCATCTGATCCAAAATGTAGCTGCATGGCTTGTTTACACCTTCCTAAGTTCTCCCACACCACCCACTTCTCCTCTCCCTCCACTGGCTTCCTGTAGCTGCCCGCATCAAATTCAAAAGACTTCTGTAGCCTACAAATGCCTACAAAGCTAAAAATGACCCGGCACTCACTTACATCAAAGCACTTACCACACCCCGCACTGCACCAGGTTTCCTCAGATCCTCCAGCACTGCTTGACTGGTCCCGCTATCTCTCCGGGATCGAGGAAGACTATCTAGAATCTAGTGTCTTTTCTGTCCTGGCTCCTAGGTGGTGGAAGGAACTTCCTTTAGAAGTCTGTACAGCTGAGTCACTGGCAGTCTTTAAGCAATGACTACAGACCTATTTGTTTCTTAGATATACTGTACGGTATTTTTTTTATGTCTCTTAAAAGTTTTATAAATGTCTAATTCTTTAGAGTTTATTATTGATTGGTTAAGAATGCTCTACAGAACAAAATAAACAAAATGCATAGAAATAAACAAACAAACAAATAAACTATCTTTCAGGCGTTCAAGGCAGTCAGGTGCATTAACTGAGGAAGTTATCACATTGCACTTATAAAGGATCAACATTTAGTGATAGAGGTAACAAGCTTTATAGCAGCAAAGAACTTATGAATTTGTTTTTCTGCCAATTGAAATGCTACGTTTCTCTTTCTATTTCACTACCTAACTATAGTCCAAGACGAGGCTTCGCTACCTGTCAAGCTGTTCTGCGTGAAATTAAACTTTTAATTCCTCAGATAGCTGGAAGTGCGATTAGAGCGGCAATTCTTCCAGCCTGTCCTCGCTAATGGAGCTGTCACACCACTCCCGAAAAAAAAGAACTCTGTCACCAGGTTTTTTATCCCCGCTGAAAGTGTATTTTTCCTCTCATTTCTTTTCAGGGTTGTGTGAAAGAGAAGGGGTGCGAAACAAGGATGAATAGAGTGAATGCTAAAAGGTAAGTGGGGCCTTAGAGAAGAAGAGCATCTGCTTTTCATGGAGAAATAAAATGAAATAAAATATCAGTTCATAATAAACTGAAGTAATAACCAGAAGAATCGAGCTCTTGGGGGAACCTTCTGGATACGCAACTCTGAACTCACACAAGCTTGTCTGATTGTGTCTAATTTAGCTGTCCTGCTTCCTGTGAGTGTTACTCTATCTGAATGGGGTTTAAGGGGGAAAAAAAGAACCCACTGAATCTTGTACGAACCAGTGGTATACCAATTATAACAAATTGTCCAACATAATGGTAGCATTAAAAGTGCTCACAAAGGTTTCATAAAGTTTCCAGTTGAATCTCGTCTGCAAAGGAAGAGTTTGTGCCAATCTCATGAAAGTTCAACAAACTGAGGAGAACACTGAAGAAGAACACTGCACTTTTAGAAAATCTAGAACCATTAAAGTGTTCTTCAGGTGTGTTTCTAAAAGAGAAAAATTATCATTTGAATCGAAGACAACAGATGCTATATTTGTTACAAGTATATTATAGCACACGTGTGTGTATGTGTATAAAGCAAAAGCAAGTCTCATTAGAGAGGTTAAAGATCCATTTTCTCTCTCTGTATCAGTTCACTGCATTTGTGTGTGTATGCGCACATCATTGGACTCCATGCCACACACACACACACACACCCATCCCTTCTCTTGCCTTCGCACACACACACACACACACACACACACACACACACACACACACACACACACACACACACACTTTTCTACACAGAAACACTGTCGCGACATTTTCAAAAGTAAAGTGCAGGTTAATTTGTGTTATTTTTACTTTACATCCGTTAGTGTGCGATCATTCAAGTGTCATTAGAGAGATTTCTTGTTTATTTTTCAGATAAAACAGTGTTTCCATTGTGAAAATCAAATAACAGAGCGAGAGGGTGTAATGTGTAAGAAGAGAAGCGGGAGGGGGGAGGGGTTCATTCACAAACACACACACACACACACACAATGTGCAGAAATGAAAATGTCGGGATTTATTTTTTAGTTGTTTTTTTTTAAGGTAAAGTGCAGGTTAATTTATGAAATTTTTTTAGATTGTATTCATTCTTTTTATGTATTTATTTTTTGGGCTGTGGAACAAATAATTTGAGTTTACATTATTTCTTATGGGAAAATATGATTTGGTTTATGAGTATTTTGAAATATGAGCCTGCTTCCAGAACGAATTATGTTCCACTGTATCAGTATTAGTACCAGTATCAGTACCTGCATCATTATCAGTACCTATATCAGTATTAGTACCAGTATCAACAGTAACAGCATCTATACCAGTATAAGTATCAATAACGGTATCCGTATTAGTATCTGTATCATATTAGTACCAGAATCAGCATCAATAACAGCAACAGGACCAGTATCAGTAACTGCATTAGTATCAGAATCAGTATTAATAAAAGTATCGGTATCAGTTTCAGTACCTGTATCAGTATCAATAATAGGATCAGTTTCCATACCAGATCAGTATGAATATATAATATTAATTATATCAGTTTCAGTATCATTATCAATAACAGTATAATTTTCAGTACAGGTACATAAATCACTTACCAGTAACTACGGTCATACAATATAACAGTACCAGTACTGTATCTGTTATGGCACCATTTTCAGTATCAGTATTAGATCCAGTACCAGTATCTACTGTGTACCAGCACCAATATCATTACCAGTATCAATGTCAGTATTAGCAGCAGTTCCAGTGTCATTACCAAGTATTAGAACTACTATCAGTAGCTGTTATAATGATTAGTATCTGTAGTATTGCCAATACCTGTAGCAGTATAAGTATCAATATCAAGTACTGTATCAAGTAATACCTGTATCAGTTTCAGTACCAGTATTACAGTCACAATTTCTTTATTTTCTACCCAAACTCCAATAAAGCTCTTTTTTTCCCCTGCAAATAAAGACATTAGAGGGACAGGTGTATTTGTGTGTGTGTGTGTGTGTGTGTGTGTGTGTGTGTGTGTGTGTGTGTGTGTGTGTGTGTGCGCGCGTGTGCGTGTATGTGTGTAGTTTAAACATGAAACTAAAACCCATTCTAACGGCGGATGTGTGTTCAGATTAAAACTCAGCTTGACTTTAAAGTTTCTTTGGGGAAGAAAAACAAGCTCGAGTTCCCATTTCCTCAGGAGCGAATCCTAGAAATACACAAAGCAGACAGATGTATGAAAAAAACACGCTGCAGAATATCAAACTTTGTGCGGGATGTGTGTGTGTATGCTTTCCATCTGTTTTTGAACTCAACTGCAGCAAAGAAAGGCGAAAGGAAGCAGCAGGATCGGCGGTTTTGTACTGTATCGGAGGTCAGGTGAAGGTTGTCTGTTTTTCGCAGCGTTAATTATAAATCAGGTTGATTGTTTTCCTGTCGCTGCAGCACACCGGGTGATTTATTCCATATAGTACATAAAACAGCAAATTACTGCACCGTCCTGTACACTGTAATGTATTCGAGTAGGGTCAGACCAGGTCGGCACATAAACCCGCTTCTCTATTTCCTCTCCCGGATCCATTTGAACTTTGACCCCGCAGGCTGGCATTTTTCAGCAACTCTGGGGTCAAAGGTTAAATAGAGAAAACCGGGCTTGTGTCAGGGTCAAAGGGCAGCGCTAAACAACAACGATACCTCGGGGGGCGGTGTACGAGGGAAATGTCAGCGAGTACTGAAACTTATCTAAAACACACACACACACACACACACACACACACACACAGAGATATAACAGTTTCATATGGCAGCTATGCATTGAAAATAAATGTGTTTATACAGGTGCATCTCAATAAATTAGAATATCATAGAAATGTATTCATATATTATACAGTTTCATTACACACAGACTGATATATTTCAAGTGTAACAGAAAATTTGAATATTGTCAAAAAGTTCAACTCATGGTGTCACACCCTAATCAGCTAATTAACTCAAAACACCTGCAATGGTTTCTTGAGCCTTTAAATAGTCTCTCAGTCTGTTTCAGTAGACCACAAAAGGTCATTGTTGAAAACCTGTTCTGTTTACAGAGTGCTGTATCCAAGCACGTTAATGGAAAGTTGAATGGAAGGAAAAAATGTGGTAGAAAAAGGTCTAAAAGCAATAGAGATAACCGCAGCCTTAAATGGATTGTGAAACGAAGCCCATTTAAGAATTTAGGGGAAGTTTCAACAGGAGTGGACAAGAGCCACCACACACAGACGTATCCAGGACACGGGCTACAACTGTCTCATTCTCTGTGTCAAGCATCTCTTGAACCAGAGACAACATCAAAGGTGTCTTACCTGGGCTAAGGACAAGAAGGACTGGACTGTTGCTCAGTGGGCCAAAGTCCTCTTTTCAGATGAAAGTAAATTTTCCATTTCATTTGGAAATCAAGCTCCCTGTGCCTGGAGGAAGAGACGAGAGGCAGAGAATCCAAGCTGCTTGAGGTCCAGTGTAAAGTTTGCAGTTAGTGGTGGTTTGGGGAGCCGTGTCCTCTGCTGGTGTTGGTCCACTGTGTTTTATCAGGTCCAAGGTCAGCGCAGTGTCTACCAGGAAGTTTTATAGCACTCCATGCTTCCCTCTGCTGACCAGCTTTATGGAGATGCTGATTTCATTTTCCAGCAAGACTTGGCATGACTTGCCCACACTAAAAAACACTAATACCTGATTTAAGGACTGTGGTATCCCTGTGCTTGATGGACCAGCAAACACGCCCGACCTAAGCCCTGTAGAGAACATCTGGAGTGATGTGAAGAGGAAGATGTGAGACACCAGACCCGACAACGCAGAAGAACTTGAAGGCTACTATCAGAGCAACCTGGGCTTCCATACAGTAACACCTCGGCAGTGCCACAGACTGATCGCTGCAGTAATTCATGCAAACGGAGCCCCAACCAAGTATTGAGGTCTGTACATGTTCATACTTTTCAGTATTTCTGTGTTAAAAATCTTTTTTTTTCCCCCAGAAAATATTCTAATTTTCTGAGATACTAAATCTTGGGTTTTTGTTAGCTGTAAGCCATAATCATGAAAATTAAAGGAAATAAACACTTGAAATACATCAATCTGTGTGTAATAAATCTGCATAATATATGAGTTTTACTTTTTTTTTTTATTGAATTACGGAAATAAATCCGTAACTTTTAGATGACATTCTAATTTATTGAAATTCTGCACATCATGTCATCATGTACAGGTGTACAGTACAGAGCAAAAGTTTGGACACCCCTTCTCATTCAACGAGGTTGAATTTGTATTATGGCAAGAAAAAAGCAGCTAAGTGAAGAAAAACGAGCGGCCATCATTACAATAAGAAATGAAGGTCAGTCAGTCTGAAAAATTGGGAAAACTTTGAAAGTGTCCCCGAGTGCAGTCACAAAAAGCATCAAGCGCTACAAAGAAACCGGCTGACATGCGACATGACCGGCCCAGGAAAGGAAGACCGAGAGTCGCCTCTGCTGCGGAGGAGAAGTTCATCCGAGTCACCAGCCTCAGAAATCGGCGGTTAACAGCAGCTCAGATCAGAGAGCAGGTCAATGCCACACAGAGTTCTAGCAGCAGACACGTCTCTAGAACAACTGTTAAGAGGAGACTGTGTGAATCAGGCCTTCATGCTAGAAGATCTGCTAGGAAACCACTGCTCAGGACAGGCAACAAGCAGAAGAGACGCGTTTGGGCTGACGAACACAAGAAAGAACACAAGAAAGAAAACTTTTCCTCTATACTGTATGTTGAGTGTGTAATTTTAAGCAGTACACCACCATTCCACATAGTTTTTGTTTTAAATTTTTAAAAACTTCAGCTAACTAAACTAATTATCCAAAGCACAAACATTGGTATTCAGTATTCAGCACTCACACATAACTACAGATGTATCAGATGCTCTGTAAGGATTAAATACTATGGCGTTATATTCATGCCACATTCCTAAGCGCACAGTTTTGACGTTTTGAGGGCAGACAAAGCACGCATGAACATGCATGTACATACAAGTTGAATCATGCTGAATCGTGCCTTTTTAGCACACACCAGGGTGCTTAAGGAAGAGGAGTGTCGAGTGTATAATTTTATTTGTACTGTTTAAAAAAAACACACAAACAAACATTTATGTGAACAAACCCAAATAATAAAAATAAACATTTGTTTGATTGTTGATTCAGTTACGGAACAGAAAACAGGCTGATTGCAGCTATGGTATTCTTTACACATTCTTTGTCCTACTCCAAATGACATTCAGGAAGGTATAATTACTTTCACACACACACACACACACACACACACACACACACACACCTGTATGTGTAATTGAAATTCCATGCCGCTTTATAGAAAAAATAACTCTCACATTTATGATCACATCTTTGTCTCATATATGTGTGTGTGTGTGTGTGTGTGTGTGCGTGCGTGTGTGTGTGTGTGTGTTGAAGTGATTATACGTTCCCGAATGCCACTGTGAGTAGATGACTATAATTGCGCGGGTTTGTCTCAGCAATCGCTCTGACCTGCTGAGCTTTTCTTTTTTTTTTCTAATAATGAACACATTTCATTTTCTTTGCCGCTTGTACAGAAATAGTGTATCTATTGCCAAGCCCGGACCGTTCCATTCTCCACCTCACAGGGGGATCCTCGCATTCCTGTCATTCTCAATCATCCTCGTCCTCGACTGTGTGAATGAAATATATCATCAGTGACGATAAATACAGAGTCGTTGCAGATTTAATCCTCGTATAAAGCAGTCAAAAGGATTAAAACTAAATTGGATGTGAAGTTCAGGGGTGCTTTCTGCTCAATCGTGCTCCATTCTTCTGATTAATCGCATCCTGTGGGACAAATTGCACCTGATCTAAGCGACGGCAGGCTGGCAGTGATGCAGAGAGGCAGTGTGATTCATTAACAGGCCTAATTACTCCCGAAAAGTCACAGGCAGATTCTGTTTCCATTCCAAACCATTACTTTTCACCTCAGCGTGACGCCGTAATTGCAAAAATAAATAAGTAAATAAAAAAAATAAAAAAATCAATCAACAACAACAAAAAAAAAGCAAAAAAAACTGTTGGCATAAATGCTTAAAATGCCATAAACGGTAAAAGTGCTTGGGTTCCAGCTAAACAGAAGGGTTGTGTGAAAAATATAATAACAATAATAATAATAAATCAGGTGCATATGCATGATTTGCATAAATATTCAAATAATTTAATGTTAAAAAAATAGCTCATATAATTTGACAATCTGACAATATGCAGTAATTAGATAATCATTTGACTACTTAAGTAAATTGTAACGACGGGCCTGCAGCCAGCACTTTGTACCATGTGACAGCTCCGCACTCGTCTAAAACACGAAGCACATTCAGCACCACGGACAGCGTCATGGCACGCAAGAGATGGCCTTAACGCTACACGACTGCCACCGCATCATAAGCTCACCGTGCTGGAGTCGGAGGCAAAAAGCCAGTCCGGATCCGGGTACAGACTAGACTCAAGTACACAAGTTCTCCTGTTGATCTGACACTCGCAGACTCAGAGACTCAGACACTCGCAGGCTCCCTGAAATGGAGAAAAGTGCACAAGAGGAGACTTCACCAGAATTCATCCGCCTCCTCGGATTCCTCGTTTTCAACCTCAGCCAGCCCGTCCGCCGCCCCGGCTTCGGCCGACCGCTGTTCCTGCCTTCCGGCCAAAGATGACCTCATCTCAACTCGCACAGATAAAGTTCCCGTCACTTCCCTACCTCACTCCGACTCTACCTAAAGAAAAGACTCCTACCTTTTTTGATCTTGTGAACAAATTCCATATCTTTTCGAGCACTCAACTGCTGTCTCTGTGTTTGTGTTGTTCTGTTCCACTGTAAAGCTTAACAAAATGTATATACAGTAATAGGATTCACCCTGTTGTTGCTGTGAAACACCTTCATTAAGTCTGGTGCCATCAGATGGGTTAGAATAAATTAACTGGAGTCAGCATTTTTGCAGTTAATGTGTCATGTGATCTCAGTTTTCTCAGAGTGTATGAGGGCATTTTAACACTTGCTACAGTACAATTACTTTGTACTGTATGAATCTACCTGAGTCTGTTGATTCATACTATCTTTCCAGTGGTAGATTAGTGGATAAGGTGTTGGACGAAGTGATCGGAGGGTCACAGGTTCAAACCCCAAGTTGTTGGGGTGACATGCAGACTATTTATATAGTTTAAAGTTGCAAGATGATGTGTCTGATTTTGGTTGTAAAATATTTGTCATCATCATGTGTAGAGTTTTGTTTTTGTTGGGGTAAATCAGTTTCCCACTAATAAAAAAATATATAGAAGAAGAAAATAGTGTTGGCTAGAATGATGATTATTATTATGATTATTATTATTATTATTATTATTATTTATTATTATTATTATTATGATGATGATAATCATAATCATAATAATAATCATCATCATAATAATAATTTTAATATTCTTTCCTGAATTTCATATCACGCTGCTGTTCACTGCGTGAATTAATCACAGGCGTTCCTTCCTCACATTTATTTTTCCCTTCACGGCTGCAGTGTGAATCAGGTACGTCTTTCAGGAATGTAATTTCTCTGCTGCTTCTGGGGTTTATAAGGCACTATACGCTAATTTTGCATAATCCTGAGCGTGCAAAAACGACAAGATGTCCAAATGAATACATCAAACAGGCATAGCGAAGGATTTTTATATTTTTATGTCTGAAAAAATATATCAACTGCTCGAGGTCGGAGAGAAATGAGGAAAAATGCACGGTGCGCCCTGATCCCCGGGGAGAACACCGAGCTGAAAAATGTGATGATAAAGGAGTTTGGCTGGTCACATGACCTGAAATGGTGTGGAGTGATAAAAAAAGGATAAAATGTACTCTACCTGATGTAGAGAGACTGATGTACAGCACCTATACAGTTCCTGGATATGTACAGTGTATTTACTTATATATTTTTTATTTTATTTGAGATTTTCATATCTAATTAATCATTTAATTCCTTAATCTATCTATCTATGATTTTTTTATTTTCTCACAATGCACACATATGTTTGAAATGTAAAATGGTTACATTTTTTAATAGTCATGCTACAAACATTTTCACGTCCTTAACATTCAAATTCTTTGAAATCCCCGTATCCTAACATCTCCCTGTCCCTGAGGTACAACCACTGAGGCATAATTATCATTACTGTATCGCCCCATGTGGTTCTCCTGCTCAGAGATCCTGCATCATTACTCATGTTCAATTCCTAGGACGCTCATTTTTCACAATCGCGCACTGCTGACTCGCCACATCGGCTACCTACACCGGTTTAAAGTCTGCCTGAAACACTGCTCCTTTGTCACCTTAGAACGTTTTATAGATGTTCCCGAGTGGTTCTGCACTTTCCTTTGCATGTTTCGCTAAATCGGCCTCATGAGATTGCTCAGCGGAGCACGGAGCGGCGTTAAAGCGGTTCCTCCTGAGTTCTGCTCCGGTGCTCAAACCCAATTTAAAGAAACACGAGTTTAATTATCACCTTCGCTCGACTAGACCATGCACGGCTGACTCGAACCTGGCGTGGGCGGAACACGCCGCAGGGACCAAGGTTCTCCACTCAGGCCTGAGCTAACCAGAACTGAGAAGCTGTACAGAGGACAGAGGAGGCACGGGAAGAACGGACGTAGTCGTGCACTTTCACTCTGATAGAATGTGCAAAAAAACACCCATAAGAAGTGCTTCCTAAACAGTTACACACGTGGACAAAATTGTTGGTAAATGAAAGTCAGACATTGCTTTTCAACCATGCTTCATCGGAATTATAAAAAAAAAATGAACTCATGGAACAGGCCTGGATAAAAATGATGGTACCCCTAACTTAATAGTTTGTTGCACAACCTTTTGAGACAATCACTGCAATCAAACGATTCCTGTAACTGTCAGTGAGACTTCTGCGCCTCTCTGCAGGTATTTTGGCCCACTCCTCATGAACGAGCTGCTCCAGTTGTTTCCGGTTTGAAGGGGGCCTTTTCCAGACAGCATGTTTCAGCTCCTTCCAAAGATGCTCAATAGGATTGAGGTCAGGGCTCATAGAAGGCCACTTTAGAATAGTCCAATGTTTTCCTCTTAGCCATTCTTGGGTGTTTTTAGCTGTGTGTTTTGGCTCATTGTCCTGTTGCAAGACCCATGACCTGCGCCTGAGACCCAGCTTTCTGACACTGGCCAGCACATTTCTCTCTAGAATCCCTTGATAGTCTTGAGATTTCATTGTACCCTGCACAGATTCAAGACACCCTGTGCCAGATGCAGCAAAGCAGCCCCAGAACATAACAGAGCCTCCTCCATGTTTCACAGTAGGGACAGTGTTCTTTTCTTCATATGCTTCATTTTTCCCTCTGTGAACATAGAGCTGATGTGCCTTGGCAAAAAGCTAAATTTTTGTCTCATCTGTCCATAGGACATTCTCCCAGAAGCTTTGTGGCTTGTCAACATGTAGTTTGGCATATTCCAGTCTGGCTTTTTTCTGATTTGTTTTCAACAATGGTGTCCTCCTTGGTCGTCTCCCATGTAGTCCACTTTGGCTCAAACAACGACGGATGGTGCGATCTGACACTGATGTTCCTTGAGCATGAAGTTGACCTTGTATCTCTTTAGAAGTCTTTCTGGGCTCTTTTGTTACCATTGGGATTATCCGTCTCTTTGATTTGTCATGAATTTTGCTCGTGCGTTTCCCACGTCCAGGGAGGTTGGCTACAGTCCCATGGATCTTAAATTTCTGAATAATATGTGCAACTGTAGTCACAGGAACATCTAGCTGCTTGGAAATGGTCTTATAGCCTTTACCTTTAACATGCTTGTCTATAATTTTCTTTCGAATCTCCTGAGACAACTCTTTCCTTCGCTTCCTCTGGTCCATGTTGAGTGTGGTACATACCATGTCACCAAACAACACAGTGACGACCTGGAGCCCTATATATAGGCCCACTGACCGATTACAAGATTGTAGACACCTGTGATGCTAATTAGTGGACACACCTTGAATTAACATGTCCCTTTGGTCACATTATTTTCAGTATTTTCTAGGGGTACCATCATTTTTTGTCCAGGCCTGTTCGATGAGTTTATGTTATAAATAATTCCGTTGAAGCATGGTTGAAAAGCAATGTCTGACTTTCATTGGTTAACATTCATAGAATTTTTTATAATTATTACTTTTGTCAGATTAAAGTTATTTCTGTGACCATTGTGAGTTTTTCTTTCATTGACCGAAGGGTACCAACAATTTTGTCCACGTGTGTAGGATTGTGAATTCTTGATCCAAGAATCTGGACCGTTTCAATATCATTCCCAATGCAAGCATTTAAAAAACGTAATTATCTCATAAGAACCCTGAATTATTCAAATGAATCCTTAAAGAACCCTCTTCTCTAAGTAAATGTTCCACACTTCATCTGTCGGTCGCTTGGGGAAATCTTGTTGAAGTTGAAGTAGAGCTCATATAACTCTATTACATTTTACCATTTTATAATTCTAACATTCATTCATTTTCCGTAAAGTTTATCCTGTACGACTCCGACAGGGTGCCAATCCATCTTCTTGGGCAGATGCAGGGCACACACACACACACACACACACACACACACACACACACACACATCCACTTGCACACTACGTGCTCCATTATCTGGAGGAAACCCACCAAGCACAGGGAGAACATGCAAACTCCACACACCCCGACCTAAGGCAGAATTCGAACCCTTGACCCTGGAGATGTGAGGCTACAGAGCTAACCACAGTTCCCTAACTACAGAGGTGTCTTCTCTCAATTTGGAATCTTTCCTTTGATAACCTAGAGTTGTTCTGCTTGTCCCTCAGAGGAACACTTAGAAGTTCTACATCAAAGCCTACAGCTAAATATTTCCGTTTCAGAAAGCTTTCAACTAGATCCCATATAGGAGGCTTTAAAGAACCCAGGAATCACATGGTTTATTCTGTAAGTGTGGGCCACTATCTGAGAAATGAGATGATACGTCCAGGACATTATACAATCAGACTTTAAAGAAACTCTGCAGAATCCTGTTTTCCCTCTGATTTGGGAAGCAAATATTTCTTATTTTTCTATGGAACTGTTTTTTATAGACCTTCAGCGAACAATCCTTAAGACTGTAAACAAACACAGAGATGTGATGGGGATGCACTAAAATATAAACAAATTAATTTTAAAAGGTTTCTGCAAACTAGTAATTCTATTAATTTCTACACGAACCTAGTCTCATTTTTATTCTCTTATTCTGCAAAGTTCCTGTTGCAGCTGATCAATTTATTTATTTATTTAGTTGTTTATTCATTTATAAAACTTTTATTCTTCCCATGTGGCCTGCGTGCACAGCCTTAACTTGCGCTGCTGTCCTTGGTTAGAGAACGCATTAAAAAAAGAAAGAAAGCCGAACAAAAACTCACTCAAGGCTGATAAAGCTAACCTTGAACTAGCAGCGTCTTTGGAAAATTACTCGGGATGACTTTCTTCTAGAAAGGGAAAAAAAAAAAAAAAAGACGTTGCTCATGAAAGATTAACTGTAATGTCCGGATGGAAAGGTTACTCAGGAGCCGTATCCCATCTGTCTCTCATCCCGGTGTACAGTACGTAAATGCTTTGAGCTTTCATTTTAAATATCGCATTGTGACTAATCACCAAAGGGAAGCTCACACTTTAGCTCACACTATCTTACAAGACTGTTTCATTAAACGTGCCAAATGAAACTTCCGCTTTGACCAGCTGATTTAAAACCGTGAGCTGACATTATTTCGTGTTGAATTTTTGTCATAAATTACAAAATAATTAGCAACCATAAATCAGACAGACCTCCTGGTTACTACAGAAGTAAGTTATCTTTGTCTAGCTAGCCAGCTATGCTATGGATGCAACAGGAGTCACCTTACATTCGTAAACACCCATGAACGCACAAGACTGAAAGCTCTGAGAAATAAAAGCTATTGCACAATGTTGTCATTATTAAAAAACAATAATAAATCAATAAATTAATAAATACAAAAAAACAACAACTGAAGGGTGGCGAGGTTAATGCCGCTGCATATGAATTAGCAGCTTAAATGGAAATGTAATAAAAATTTTAAGTAAGAAATTTGCGTTATGGCGAAGTAATCAACAGCTGCATTAAAGAATGATTCGTTGTTTATCCGTTTAGAGTCATGAACCGTACGATGTAGTTACTTCCCCTTGTGATCAGTCTGTACAAACCCAACCTAAGTCTACCAGCACATAAGTGCACATAAGCCGACTCTGAACACACCAAACTTTCTCAGACGCATTCACTCAAACACTCTAACATGCGCGGGCATACATGCTAAAACTATTCCCTTACAATTTATTCCTCGTATCAACATGAACGATGGTCTTTCGCTCTGTTGCAGAAGGAGCCCATATGTAATGCGAGCCCTGATTATCATAACCACGTCCGCGATTTCCGAGCGGTTTATGCGTCTCAGCGTTTCTCAGCTGGAGCTCCGAGTGGCTCGGCGCCCAGTCACGAGTGGGAGTTTATTTTTTCGAACGTACAATACGGCCGTGTTGTGCGAAACCCTCGTTTCCCATGATTTACATATGGGCTTGCTTACACGCTGCATGAAAGAGTTCATTTGCATAAGTTTAATTCCTAAAGCCCCTTTGAAAATTCCACATAATAATAAAAAAGAGGTAGCTCTGTTGAAGCATCATAATTTATTAAAGTTCAATTCAGCCATAATGAAAAACAGTAAATTTCACACTTTCAAAAAATGGTTTTATCTACAGTTATTTTAAAATAAAATAATAATTAATATCTGGGCTTCCACCTGGACTGGACTATGAGCTCAGTGGAGAAATCGAGTCCTTTAAGTCAATTAAGGTTCATAAATAAATGATAGAAATCTGAGAACTATAGTGTACAAAATGCATGAAATTCATTACTGTGTTTATACAATAGGTACAGAATGAATAAAATACGACGCTCCATATAGATCCAGTATTTAAAAGGAAACCTTTACATCTTTACCACAAGAATAAAAAGTATGCATGACTACAGAGTGGTGACCAAAATTATGAAGACAAAAGTTATAAATTCAGTATTTTAATGATATTCTCAAAATTTCTCAAAAACCTGCTGAATCCGCTGCTGGGCAGAGAGTCAGAAATCTGCAGTACTCTGGTCGTCACTCGCTCAATCCATGCCTGCTTGATTGCCTCCTGAAGATCACGTACAGAAACTTGGCACCAAAGTTCGCAGTTCCCTTAAGAATTCTCGTGTTTTAGCCCTGGCATCAGAAAGTAAAAGACCTGCTATGTATTTGTTCCATCCATTAACTAAATCCGCTGATTTTTAATTCATTAACCAGACGAGCGAGAACTAATTAGTGACTTCACCCAGTTTTATTGTTACTATTTAATATCATATATGACATTACCTGTATTCGTTAGGTACATCTGTTCAACTGCTTATTTATGCAAATATTTAACCAACCAATCACATGGCAGCAAGTCCATGCATAGTCGTGTAGACGTGATGTAGAAGTTCAAACCGAGAATCAGAACGGGGAGGAAAGGTGATTTAAGCCTCCTTGAACATGGCATGGTTGTTGGTGCCAGACAGGCCGCTCTGATCTCCCAAACTGTTGACCTACTGGGATTGTCACACACAACCATCTCTCTGGTTTACAGAGAATGGTGTAAAAAAAAAAGAAAATACTCAGCGAGGGCAGTCCTCTGGATGTAAAGGTCAGAGGAGAACCGCAAGACTGGTTTGTGCTGATAGAAAACTCAAATAACATCTCGTTACACCTGAGGTATGCTGAAGAGCATCTCTGAACACACAACATGTCAATCCATGAAGCAGATGGCTGCTAACCGAGGCTACAGGTCACATGGGTTCACCAGAATTGCACAGTAGAAAAGCATTGCCTGGTTTGATGAGTTTCTATTTTTTGCTGCGACATTCGGATGATCGGGTCAGGATTTGGCGTAAACAACATGAGGCCACGGATCCATCCTGCCGTGTATTAACGGTCCAGCCTGCTGGTGGGGGGTGTAATGCAGTGGGGGAGGTTTTCTCGGCGCACTTTAGGCCCCTTAGTGCCAATTAAGCATGATTGAAATGCCACAGCCTACCTGAGTATTGTTGCTGACTGTGTCCATTGCTTTATGACCTTAGGATAATGAACCATGTCACAAATCTTAAATCACCTCTAACTGCTTTCTTGAACGTGAATAGAGAGAGAGAGAGATTCTGTCCGATACAATGACATTAAGGTGCTATTTACAATAGATTAAAAACAGAAAGGAATAACCATACGTATTAAAAAACAGATTATCAGATAGTGCTATTCAGTTGTGATATTAAAGCAGCAGAGAAATTGCACTTAACAGTATTGCACATTTGGACAGTGTGAGCTAGCAAACCTGTACAGTTTGCCCATAAATATAACAATACAGGTTTTAATTAAAGTAAGGCGAACATATTGAAAATGACAGTATTGCATATTTGCTTGTTAAAAAGCTATCGTGACCTATGTACAGATTTTGCATTTGGGAACAAATGAAAATGATGTAATGTGCACTTGAGTCTGTATGGGATGGGAGTGTGTGAAGTGCAGATAACTTTGATGACCCTCGGAAGGGCTTTCCTGTCTGCTGCCGAACAGCTGGCGTACAATTCAGTACGTGATATAGTACATCAACACGCTCTCGATGGAGCAGCGATAGTTGGACAACAGCAGATGCAGCTGTACGTTGTTTTTCCTGAGGATCCTCAGGAAGTAGAGTCGCCGGTGTGCCTTCTTTACCAACGACGTGATGTTTGTGGTCCTGGAGAGATCATCAGCAATCTGTGTAGCCAAGGACCTGAACGTAGGGAAGCTTTCCACAATGTCCATTAAAGTTTATTGGATACGGGGCAGCCCTTTCATCCCTTCCAGAGATGAGACCAACCATCGTGTCATCTGCAAACTTAATGATGTTGTTTGTGGCACGGGTTGAAGCGCAGTCATGGGAGTATAGGGTTTAAAGAATGGGACTCACAGCCCTGTGGGGTGCCAGTGCTGAAGCATGGAGGAGAGGTTGCTGGCGTAGTCTAACAAACTCGTGACAATTTCGTTCGAAAGCCCTTAATCCAGTGACCGGTACATTTGTAAAAATCCAAGAAAGTCCAAAGTTGGCAAATTTGGTGTCCAATCTACTCAGAATAACAACAAGTCTCCAACAGAGCACCTTTGGGATGTGGTGGAACGGGACATTCGCACCGTGAATGTGTAGCTGACAATCGACAGGGTGATCAACAAGGAATGGTTCAAGCACCTTGTTGAATCTGTGCCAAGAAGTGTTTTTGAAGACAAACGGGGTCCCACCCTGTACTTGCAAGGTGTCCCTAATGAACTGGCTGGTGAGTCTCAACACCAGATCTACTTCCTGAGGTTCTCTTTTCTCATTTCAGATTAGCACCGTTTTACTGAAGGATCATTTGCTTAACGATTTTCTTTCTTAAAACAAGCATAAAAACATCCTGCCAACAGAGTGCAGTGATTCCAAACATAAACCAGAGAGCAACTAGAAATAGGTCTAATGTTCTTGTAATTCTTTTATAATCATCTCATTAACAGAAATATGAGATTAATTTGGCCTATACGTGTTTTGCGCCCTGCGGTGCGAGCCGCAGTGTGAGTCATCACGGACAAGACTTGAGATAGAGCCATTAAAATAATGGCAGCATTACAGGGGTCCGTTTTACAGGCGCGGAGAGAGAATCACCCTGAGATTGTAAGACTGATTAGAAACATCCATCAAAAAAAAAAAAAAAAAAGTGTCATCAGTTACTGAAACAAGACTAAAAAAGGAAACTAAAGTAAAACACAATGCTACTACGCTGTGACAAAGAGGACCTGCTCTGAACAAAGCAATAAAAAGGCAGCACGTGCTCATAGAGCTAACGCGTTAGTCTTGGTATGTTATGGCATTTTATTCGTTTATTTTCAAGTCTTAATGCTACTGTGTGCACGCAAT
Organism: Clarias magur; assembly: GCA_013621035.1. Taxonomy (NCBI): domain Eukaryota; kingdom Metazoa; phylum Chordata; class Actinopteri; order Siluriformes; family Clariidae; genus Clarias; species Clarias magur. The sequence goes on from QNUK01000042.1 coordinate 3,245,082, forward strand.
TGAGCTCTTTAGATTACGCTGCATTGTGCTAGCTTTGTACTTTTTCCACCCTAAGCTAGACTTTAAACCCTAAACTTGATGCTATTTTTATTTCTCCTTGTGTTGTCTTAACTCTATTCTAGTCTTTCAGCTCTGCAAAATTCCAGCAATACGCTGCTTTTTTCCCCTTCAGTCTTTTAGCTTTTTACCAGTATTTGAGCTGTGTAATAATAATACTAGTGTAATGCTACAGTAGCTTTACTGTATTTTCCTTCTTGGCGATATGTTCATCTGACCTACAGTATGTATTTTTCAGCACGATGCTAGCAATATTTTCCTTTCAAGTCTTGCTTGTGTCTGAACTCTGTATATTCTGCTAAAGCTAGCATTGCACTTTGCCTCCCTTTAGCTTTATGATTAGCTTTTGAACTCTGTATTTTACGGCTTTACTCAAGTCTCTCGAGTTTTACTCAAGTTTTGTTTTTAAGTGTTAGCTCTAGCTAGTAACACTATTGGCACTTTAAACTCTTTTGATAATCTTTGAACTCTGTATACTGTATTGAAGCATTATCTCACTATCTCTTCCAGTGATTACAGTTTTTTTTTTCATTTCCTTCCTTTTGTAATCAGAAAAAAAAAAAATAATAATTTCTCAAACAACAAAATTCTCCCTGAAGCCATTAATCCCTTGTGCAGTAATTGACCGTTCGTCCTGTTTATTCTGAGCAGTTTATGAGATTTCCAGAATGCAAAAACCTGTTAAATCTCAAAAAATATTACATTAATAAATAAATAAAGTCATGAAGCATAACGGCGCAAAAAGCAGATTAAATTAAAATAATTTATTCATACTGTAAAACAGATTTTTTTTTTTAAGATGTATTGCTTTATGCAAAAGACAACTCAATAAATGCATAACAACTCAATAATTTGCTTTTTATTTAAATGTTTTGTTTTTGCATCTTTTCATTTATTTAACATTTACACATTAATTATTTATTTAATTGATGCATTTATTAGTTTTTGTTTGTTTTAAATTAATTGGTTGAATTTGTTTTAAATAAAACCTGATTTATTTATTTATTTATTTATTTATTTATTCACGTTCAAGATTTATTTATTTATTTGGCTAGTTTTTTTTAATACTATTGTTTTGACTCAAATTAATTATTTCTGCAAGGGATAATTCATTGAATTGTTCTTTTATTAATCTAATTGATTTAAAATCTATAAATTGTTCATTGTCACTGAATCGTTCCAACCCGTTGTTCTTGCCGTTGTATTGTTTTACGCTACCAGTTTTGATGTGAAAATACGCTAGTGATGGTAGCTAGCATGCTAGCAAATGTGGCAACAACAAGCATACTGCTAAGGTTTGCTAATGTGGCTAGTTAGCTGAATTACGTTCGCGAGTGTTGTGTTTGTCCTGGCTAGCTTGAATAATGGTACTCAAGCTAGTTTGTGTGTTTAATTTACCCCACAGCTGTTTGTAAGAGGGGAGCTGTTTGTGGTGGTAAGGAGTGGAGTCAGATAACGCTAATCTGACCAGAGACAACCTTTGTTAAATGTAATGTGTCTCTGTTTGCATTGCTAACAGTTTCTTTACCTTGCGATCGATTTCTGTGCTGATTGAAAACACTATAGTTAAACGAAAAAAAGGTCCTGTTGAACATGATGACTAGCTTTAACCTGTGACTTGTGTGTGCTAGCATCAGATCATTTCTTTGTAAGCATGTATGCTAACTGGTTTATGTAATCATATATATAAGTCATTTTTATATTTAGCAGATGAAACAAACAATCTTGGCATCATGATCAGAGTGTCGTCTTCCATTTCCCTTAGACAGTGTTAAATTTCCCAGGTTTCTCTTTCTTCTCTCTCTCTCTCTCTCTCTCTCTCTCTCTCTCTCTCTCTTTCCTCCTCATTCTTTTATATGGCAGTTCTTCCTGTGGCTCTCTGGAACCTGTCTGTTTCGCCAGATTTCTGTACACCAGGGGAATGGTTTGATTTAGTAAAGAAATGGATTAATGCTTATATACTTTTTTTGTGTGTGTGTGAATCAACTAGAG
>QNUK01000421.1:0-255000 GCA_013621035.1 Clarias magur
GCGACTGAGACCCAGCTTTCTGACACTGGCCAGCACATTTCTCTCTAGGATCCCTTGATAGTCTTGAGATTTCATTGTACCTGCACAGATTCAAGACACCCTGTGCCAGATGCAGCAAAGCAGCCCCAGAACATAACAGAGCCTCCTCCATGTTTCACAGTAGGGACAGTGTTCTTTTCTTCATATGCTTCATTTTTCCATCTGTGAACATAGAGCTGATGTGCCTTGGCAAAAAGTTCATTTTTGTCTCATCTGTCCATAGGACATTCTCCCAGAAGCTTTGTGGCTTGTCAACATGTAGTTTGGCATATTCCAGTCTGTCTTTTTTCTGATTTGTTTTCAACAATGGTGTCCTCCTTGGTCGTCTCCCATGTAGTCCACTTTGGCTGAAACAACGACGGATGGTGCGATCTGACACTGATGTTCCTTGAGCATGAAGTTCACCTTGGATCTCTTTAGAAGTCTTTCTGGGCTCTTTGGTTACCATTGGGATTATCCGTCTCTTTGATTTGTCATGAATTTTCCTCGTGCGGCCACGTCCAGGGAGGTTGGCTACAGTCCCATGGATCTTACATTTCTGAATAATATGTGCAACTGTAGTCACAGGAACATCTAGCTGCTTCGAAATGGTCTTATAGCCTATTTACCTTTAACATGCTTGTCTATAATTTTCTTCCGAATCTCCTGAGACAACTCTTTCCTTCGCTTCCTCTGGTCCATGTTGAGTGTGGTACATACCATGTCACCAAACAACACAGTGACGACCTGGAGCCCTATATATAGGCCCACTAACTGATTACAAGATTGTAGACACCTGTGATGCTAATTAGTGGACACACCTTGAATTAACATGTCCCTTTGGTACCATCATTTTTGTCCAGGCCTGTTCCATGAGTTTATTTTTTTTTAATAATTCTGTTGAAGCATGGTTGAAAAGCAATGTCTGACTTTCATTGGTTAACATTCATAGAATTTTTTTTAATTATTACTTTTGTCAGATTAAAGTTAATTCTGTGGCCATTATGAGTTTTTCTTTCATTGACCGAAGGGTACCAACAATTTTGTCCACGTGTGTATATAGGCTTACATTTTGTTTCTGACCCAAACTGTTCATACCGAATCTGCAGGACAGTGTTGTGAAAAGAAAGAGTAGTCATTTTCCATTGTCTTTGATTGGGTGTAACACTTCCTGACTTTGTGCTCACAGACTGAATCAGATCGGTCATTTGAGAAGGATTCAACTAAGATTATTCAAATAAAATTTTACCATCACTTTGTCTCCTCCGTCATACTCTTTCCCCTACTGGACTTGTAGAACATTTATCAGATCAGTTTCGAACACCAGACAAAACTGTTTTCTCTTTACATGATCTAGGTAGTGGGAAAGAGCATATATATATATATATATATATATATATAGATATATATATATATATATATATATATATATATATTATTGAAACTGATAACACAAACTTACCATGCAAGTCTTCAGTAGTTTTTACCTCGTAAACAAGGGCAGAACTTTGAGATCTGTAGCCTTTATTTGGGCAAGTACATCAGAAAACACTTTATGCACTGACTTCGTATTTACATTACACACTAAAAGAAAGGTTAACTTAAAAAAATTATTGCTTGATTATCATGTTGGTCTAGGAGCATTTTTATTTCACCTCCATACACTCCACCACATGATCGGTACAACCTGATCATCTGTGATGCATATTCTCACACACACACTCACACACACACACACACACACACACACACACACACACACACACACACACACACACACACACACACACACACACACACACACACACACACACAAACAGAGTCAACAAGTAAGAATTAAGACAAGACTACACTAGTCAATTCATATTTAAAAACATACATACATACATACAGACATACAGACATACATACATAAACTCACCTGATCTTTCAAAAACAATGCTGGCCATTGTTTTTGGACATCAGCCATGAGAGGTTCTCCGTAAACTATCTCCTTCCTTCTCACTTTCAAAAACTCCAAAAGCTTCTTTTGGAGTCAACAAATGCCAAGGTGAAATCTTTCTTCTTCATTTTCACATTTTGTGGTGCACATTTTTCCTTCTGTAGGGAATAACCTGTCTGCGCTACCGGTTGTCTGGGAGGAAGTTTACCTCACATCTCTTCGCTTTATTCAAACATTTACAATACTTGTTCACTAGTTTGTGGTTTGATTTTAGTGCAACATTTCGGTTGTAGTTTCCGACAGTAGTTCCCAGCCTTATATTTGATGATCATAATCCAGCTGTTCCTCGGCTTGGCTCCTTGAGACTTGGTTTCTTTTCAATCAATGTAGCAGACACAGACTTTGAATAAAAAACGATTGCCTGAGTTATGCTATCCAGGATGTCCATTTTCATTTCTCTTGATATTGTGATGAGTGTTTCAGCTTCTTTAAAATTTCACATTCCTTTTCTTAAGCCACAACTCAACATCAAAACAGGGCAACTGAGAATTTTCAAGCTGTCTCACAGTAACGAAGGGAGGTCTGGCTTGAGCTATCGGATGGGGAGGACATACTGACCATATCTAAAGAGAAAATTTCTGTAGTGGAATACAAATGATGGCTGACCGAAGAGACCTTTTGCACGTGATGCGTCTAATTCTGTGTCTTTTGCCATGTTTTTGTGCTGGGGTGCATGGTGCTTATTCTGTGTCAGAGGAAGTAAATATCGGGACTGCTGTTGGCAATTTGGTGAAGGATTTGAATTTAAGTGCAGATGATTTGGATGCGAGAGCATTTCAGCTCGTGCCTGCTATGAAGACCAGGTGTTTTCACATGAATCGTAAAACCGGCGTTTTGTGCGTTAAGGAAAGAATTGACAGAGAGGAGCTCTGTCCTAATGCCCCATTGTGAATCATCCTCTGAGCATCAACCGAGTCATGATTAATGTTGTAGACGTTAATGATAATTCTCCCGTGTTTCCAGTAAAAGCTCAGGCGTTGAATATATCCGAGTCTGTGCAGCCAGGGGCTAGATTTTCTTTACTCAGTGCATTTGATGCTGATGTTCGTTCTTTGTCAGTAAAAAGCTATAAACTGCTATAAGTCCAAGCGAACAATTTTCACTGGATGTAAACAGCGGAGCAGAGCACCTCATGTCTGCTGAGCTTGTCCTTTGGAAAGCTTTAGATAGAGAGAAAGAACCTATAATCAGACTCGTTTTGACTGCGTTTGATGGAGGGAAACCGCCCAGGTCTGGATCACTGCAGATTATAGTCATTGTTTTAGACATAAACGACAACGCCCCTGTGTTTAGCAGTGCCGAGAGTCGAGAATGCACCACAGGGAACTACACTAATAAAACTAAATGCTACTGACATAGATGATGGACCAAACAGAGAAATTAAATATATGGCCAGGAAAATAATCTAGATATATTTTCAATTAATTCCCAACCTGGAAACATTATACTAACAGGACTGGTTGAGTTTGAAGATCAAGCTTTGCATGAGCTAAGAGTGGAGGCTCATGATTAAGGCTTTTCCCCAATGATAAGTAACTGTAAATTTCTAGTTGAAATAATTGATGTTAGTGACAACGCACCAGAAATTAGCACAACACAATTACTGATCAGCCTAAGAGAAGATGCCATGTGCAGCACTATAGTAGCTAGGATAGCACTTCAGATAAGGATGGAGGAACCAATGGGAAAGTGACCTGTAAGGTGAATGAGGAACTGCCGGTCAAACTGGAGTCGAACTATAAAAACTACCGTTCTGTTGTGCTCGATGGTCAGCTAGACAGAGAATCCACTTCTCAATACAACATAACCATTCTAGCGACAGAAAGAGGCATTCCGTCGCTTTCTAACACAACTGTGTTTCACGTTCATATTTCAGATGTGAATAACAACGCTCCGAGTTTTGGGGAGGCGAAAATACCTGTGTACATTAAAGAAAATCTACCGCCTGGAAACCTTTTGTATTTACTATCAGCAAGCGACCGGGATTCAAATGAAAAGGCTGAAGTTTCTTATTCTATTTTGGTAAACAGATCACATGCGATATCTGCCATAAATATCAACTCGGTGACGGGTCAACTGTATAGTCTACAATCTTTTAATTATGAGGAGAATAAAGTGTTTAATTTTAAAGTTCAGGCCGTAGACTCTGGTGTTCCTCCTCTCAACAGCATGGTCACTATAGACGTTTTTATCCTGGATGAGAATGACAACAGTCCAGTTTTCCTTCCTCCTTTCTCTGAGCCTGGATCAGTAAACACTGAGAACATTCCCTACTCTGCTGAAGCGGGCTATTTTGTGGCTAAAGTCAGAGCTGTAGACGCTGATTCAGGTTATAATGCTCTATTATCTTATCACATTACCAAACCAAAGGGAACGATTTTTTTCCGAATCGGTACCAGCACAGGAGAAATAAGGACTAAAAGACGAATGAGTGACAATGACTTAAAAACTCACTCTCTTATCATCACCGTATCGGATAATGGAGAACCTTCACTGTCCACATCTATGAGTATTGAAGTGGTGGTTGTGGAAAAACTGGACAGTCTGCAGCCTTCACTAGGACACGTGCCAATGAAGGATGAGATCAGAATTTTTCTGATATCAATCTGTATCTCATCGCTGTAGTCTCAGTGTCAGTGATCTTTTTATTAAGTCCTGTGGTTTTGATAGCGGCTAAGTGCTATGGGACAGATCGAGCATTCCTGTGGTCACTACACACCCTGATGGGAGCTGGTCTTACTCTAAATCCACCCAGCAGTATGACGTGTGTTTTAGTTCAGACACACTGAAGAGTGATGTAGTTGTTTTCCCCTCAGCGTTTCCACCTGCAGAGGCAGAGCTGATCAGCATTAATGGAGGAGACACTTTTAGCAAGACCCAAAGTCTTCTTAGCACCAGGAAGGTGAGCCCAATCAAGGCTGTGATCCATTACTTTACCATTGTTTACTTGTTTATTCGACATCTTAGTACGTTGTGAACCGCATTATGGCTGAAGAGTTTTATTTCAGCACCAACACATCGGACAGCGCCTTGTCCTGCAGTTTCACATTTAGATCTTAGTTAGTTTAACGTTTAAAAGAAGTAGGTAACAGACCTATTATTATTATGCAGCCAAATATTTTATTATTTTTATACTGCAGTTTATTCAGATACCTGTATTTTAGTTTTAAAAAGTTAGCAATTCTTGATGAGTTAATCTAAAGCAAACATTTGTGATGTGATTTTTAGAAGAGCTTTTTCCAAAAACAAAAGAGTTTGAACTGTGATTCCTTATTATAAGAATAGACTCTTGTAGCAGAACAGTCAAATAAAACGTATTCAAAATGTAAATGTACGCTATATACAGTAATACTTTAAACAGTGGCTTGTTTTCCTGCAGGCAGACACATACAGCACAATATTTCACCTTTCATCTGTAACACCATACTCGCTAATCACATTACCCTAATTCACCAGGCCTTATTGGCTTCTTGGCTAATTAAGAATGTAAATTAGTTCGTGACCACAAGCATGCAGCAGTGAATTACAATATATTATCCATAGGGAGAAATTGATGGGTGAATAAATCTTTATTACACTATATTGACATATAATACATATGATACATTGATAAAGCAAGAAAATGTAATTTATATATTTTGTTAAATGTATTTGAATGATATACTTCCAAATATTTTATTGTAAAAGGAAAAATATATTTAAAAAATAATTCCGAGTTACAGTATATGGGTGTTTGAGGTCAGAGATGAAAATATTGTGTGTTTGATTGAGTATATTTTTTATATGTAGATGTTTAAAGGAAAGAGAGGGTAAGCATCATAGTTTGAATATAAGGTGAGTTTGAAAACTTCTTAGAATATTTCTGTTTTCCAAATCCCATGCCTGATGAGTTCAGTTGTGGCACCAAGCGCAGAGCTGACACAGGAAATGAAAGACTAATCAAGTAAGGCTGACCTTGAGGTGCACTGCCAGTGCTAAGGCTTAGATCATGTATTATACAGAGTATCAGACTAGAGGAAATGAGGCAGAACTTGCGTCACCATGGCCTGGCTGGAAGAATGAGGTATGCAGATTCTCTTTGAGGATGGTTTGCAGTCCCTGCAGGATATATACTGTACTCAGACCACCTCAAATTTTTCCCTCTTTGTTATATTGCAGCCATTTGCTAAAATAATTTAAGTTAAGACATTTTTGCAGATTAAATCTTGCACTGAGGAGAGGCTTCCGTCGGGCCACTGCACCATATAACCCCGACTAGCTATGTGTACATAACCACTGTATGTGTATATATATATATATATAAACAGGATGCAGAATATACATGAGAATGCGATCTCTTCATTATTATGGAAGTGGGATTTATCTGCCTATACATTCTTAGAACTGTACATTTTCTTTTTCTTACACACTGGAATTTTTCCTTTCTTTCTGTAAAGCAGTATCTCATGTCTCATTTGCATAATTTTTCTTTCTATGCTAAGATTCATCTCCTGCCCCTGGAGCATCACCAGTTAGAAGCTTGAGTTACTTTCACCATTAAAAAGTCAACTCCTTGAAGTCTTGCTATGGAAATTAAACAGTGTGAAATATTGCCTGTGGTTAACTCTGGCAGTTCTTTTTTTTTTTTTTTTTTTTTTTTTTTTACCATGAAATAATTATATTATTATTAAATATTTACAATCACTGATAATTAGCAATTAGTAATTACAATTGATGAAATTATTTGTATATCAACCTATTCTTGGATTAAGATTGAGCTAAATTTAATTTTCAATAAATGTATTACTTTTGTTGAACCACAGAAATGTGAGTGTGACAGCTTGCATGTATCATGATCTTAGCTTGTGTTTTTAGTTGGTGTAATGACAGAATGAGTCATACTTTACACACAGTTCACACAGAGTCTTGCACCAGTTTCTACATCCATGTGCTTAATAAAACCATAGGCATGCTGAGAGGTAGATTTAGACAGTGTGTGTGTGTGTGTGTGTGTGTGTGTGTGTGTGTGTGTGTGTGTGTGTGTGTGTGTGTGTGTGTGTGTGTGTGTGTGTGTTTTATGGCAGGTATCACTGTCTCTAGACCAAATAATCAATGCCACATCTGAGATGAACATGTCTTAAAGTCAAACTCTGATCTCTTCCCTCATAAGAAAGCCTGACACAACTGATTAAATCATACTATTAAATATATTGTTTTTTGTCTAAAGAACTAAAAGAATGCATAATGTTTTCAGTTGATTTAGACTAAAAGTATATTTCTGTACGTGTAAGATTTCTTGCTTTATAGTAAAGGGTACAATCTCATCTCTGCGTATTGTTCTCTAATCATTTTTACTAACGTTACCTAAAGACAAAGTTCAAGAAGTAGGTGTAGGCTGGATTGTTCCAGAGAGGTGTTGAGTTGGTAGATGAATATCATTAGGTAATTCTGCAGTGTGTGCATCTGGGCTGGGCTTTCTCTGCAGAGGGCTGCAGATGGCAGACTGAGTTAAGCCTGAAAACAGGAGTGCTCTCTAGCTCCCTCTGTCAATAGTGCTAGTGTCTTGGTGCCTGCCTTTTTTTTTTTTTTTGATCATTAATAGAAAACTCAGAGAATGCTTTGGGAAGTAATCACTTTAATTCATGTTATTGCCTTTGATTTCTATATACTATAATCTGTCTTTATTTTTCTGTCACATTAGCTGATTTTTTTTCCCTCAAAGAGCAGCCTATTTCTTTTTTGTTTGTTTGTTTTGTTTTTATCAAAGCGTATTAACACCATGTGCAGATACTTCTCTCAAGGGAATAGGTATCATAGAAAATTATTACTATAATGTAATACTGCAGGAAAAAATGCTTTTTGAGGCTCTTAGTCATATTGTGGGGAGAAAAGGGATGAGGAAGTTGGATGACTCACATTTGGGAGTGGATGAGCTGGTATGAACAGTAGTCAAGCCATTTCTCATCCTTCTTCATGGTGTTTACCTCTGAGCAGGTCATTTGATGGATTATAGGGCAGGAATGGATCAGGTGAATCTCTGCTCAGGGGACAGTTGGAGAGCAGGTGCTAATCCTGGGGGAGGCGCTGACACATCTGTTAGTTATAAATAGGCAGACAGAATAACTGTAGCAAGGTTTTTTTTGTTTGTTTGTTTTTTGTAATGGAAAGCCATGCTCTTAAATAATAATAAAAAACTATCCATATTCCATTTTATATGAATAACAAAAAAGCATATAATTTTTACCAGCATTAAGGATTATTTCATACAAGGTTCACTTTTTATTCCCTAATTTATCTCAGCATAAAGAGATCACTGCATTGCCACTTTAATCCTTTATTCTATCCCACTACCCACTTACGTCTCTATCTGCACACTCGGTTAAGATTATACAGCCTCAGTTTGGTAATTTTATAATTAAAGGCAACACAAGTATTATCTCATTAGTTATCACACTCTAATATCACACTATTAGTGTGGAAACAATATTATGCACGCTAAGTCTCGGTTACTCAGAACACCTGCATTGTATCTCTGCCTTTTGGGACTTTTAGTCCAATGTTTGCACCCATGACTCATGGCAATTCTAATGTTTTATTGCATAACAACGCTAAACATCATTGAGAAATAGTAAGAAATTAAGCTGTTGCATTTTTAAGAGCCAACTAAAAAACCTAATGACTAATACTGCTTATATTTGACATTGTTGATTTTTTTCCCCCTCTATTTTTAATGCTCCGGAAATAACACTGTCCCCATCTCATGTTCATGCAGCACCCGACTCTTCTCATGGGAATAATAAAATATCAACATATTAACACCACTCTTACTAAACACTTCACAAACATTTAAAAATAAACTTATTTAATCGGTTTTGTGCTGGAGGCTTCCTTTAATGAAGAGTCTGTTGAGCTGGCATAGGACACAGGAGAGGAAGAGACAGTGAGGCAAAGAAGAGAAAATAAATCTGAGAGGAGTAAAGAAGGTGGGGGAGAAATCTAGTAGGGGGGAAGTAAGGAGGAAAAGTGATGCATTAGAGAGAGAAGAGAAAGAGACAGAGAGAGAGAGAGAGAGAGAGAGAGAGAGAGAGAGAGAGAGAGATGCTTTTCTTAAGGATTTCTAAAAGTGGCCTGCATGCCTTGGTGCATCCTTGCTGGGGGCAATTCTGGTTTAGTCTGTCTCTGCTGCCGGTCTCAGAAGGGTTCATCTCTGTCCAAATTTAGTACACTTACATAAGGGAGGTCAGGATAAAGGCAAGGGACTGGTTCATTTTTTACATGAGACAGAACCCATTCAAAGATTTTCAGATGCCAGATAAAATAAAATGATTCTTAATTTATGAATGAGGATAACTTTTCAAAAATGTGTAGTAACTGTGGTAGGAATGTCAGACACATATAATATATATATATATATATATATATATATATATATATATATATATATATATATATATGGAATGAAAAAAAAATTGAAAAAAAAAAAGGTTTTTACTCCAGAAAACTTCTGAAATATCATCAAGAGGAAGACGGATGGTCACAAACCATCAAGCAAAGCTGAGCGGTTTGCTTTTTTGCAAAGAGTTTGGTATAAAGTTACCCAGCAGCAATGTGAAAAACTGGCGGAGGTTAATTGCCATTTCCGAAATGCCCATAGATGGTCTTCTAGAGAAGATCCCACTCCAGTTCTTATTGCCAAGAAAACTCCATGGACAGCATCTACAGTAGGAAGGCCTGGCGTGTTATGATCCCATCAGGTCATGAAAAGTCGGACATGACATAGCAACTAAACAAACAGCTAATTTAAATTTGCAGCTAAAATGCACTGCAGCTGTTAATCATTAATTACGTACCAAAAACAGTCAGGTGTAATGGCATTCAAACATCATTGTGAGTTCTTTTTCATTGTGTCAGTTTCGAATATGAGTTATTTGCATGAAAAAGTGACAGGATTTTTGACAAAAGTTTTAGGTTTTGGGAGAGCGGGGATATTAAAAAAAAAAAAAAAACGCATTTTCACCTGTCATACCTTTTGCAATTTTTTTCAGCATCAGCAGATTGTTAATTTAATTAGAGAAGAACAGAGAGAGCGAGCGAGAGAGAGAGAGAGCTAGAGAGAGAGAGAGACAGATGTTTTCATTTGCATAGTTGTATTTTCACTGAACATAATAAACAGGCATATTGTTTAATAATTTATAGCAATTCCATATCCACAGTATCAGCCTGAGGGAAGATAATGCAAAACATATTCGTATATTTCATATGTGCTGATATGTGCAGGAATATCAAATGAAGTGGATTTTTTTTCTTTTATTGTCATTTTTATGGCTGGTGTACACTAAAATGAAATGCCATTTTCCCCAGAACATTTTTATCACACATAAAAGTACAGACACACAGTACACAAGAATATTTTTTTTTGAAAGTCCACAGCATTAAGATGAGTACACAGAACAAAAATAAACAGAACAGAGTTTTATCACCAACTTTAGCAACAAAATAGTAGCACCAACAACAATCAAAAGAGGATGAGGATGAAGAGTCCATGTGAGCCCATGAGTGATAGAATGATTTATCTGCAATACTGGTGGCTTTTATGGGTTGTTGTACAAGGTGACGATGGTGAGTAGGGAGAACCTGATGATCTTTTCAGCCATTCTCACAATTAATTTTTGTGGTCTGAAACTGTGCAATTCCTAGACTAAAAGGTAAAACAGCTGGCCGGGATACTTTCTGTCTTTCTTTATAAGAATAAGATAGCGGCACTGCTGGGAAAGATTTACACTATGTTTTGGAGTGTGTGGAGATTTGTGTTTATTCAGCTACAAGAGCATTCGTAATTCTAGGCAATGATGTTGCAGTGTCGATGAGGCTCTAATTCTAGTTTACTCCAATGATGTTCAATAGGGTTGAGGTCAGGTTTAGCCATTATGCTGGCAGCATTTTGAAACCTCGAGACATAAATGTGAACACTAACCATAAACTAGCTTTGTAAATAACAGATGAGACTTAAAAGAAAATGGTCAAATGCATGTCACATTTTTTATATTTTACACATTCATGCCATCACTGCAGTCATAAAGCAATAAAATAAGTGGTAACGACTGTTCAATTAAATGAAATGACATTTTATGTGGATAGCACTTTTAACACTGGTAATGGTCACGAAGCGGGTTTACAAATAAATTATATTTAAAACATAGACAGAAAAAATATAGACTCCAACTTTCAGTTTGTCATCAGTGATCAAGCTGAGGATGATGGTGATAATGAAGAATATCTGCAGATTAGGGGAGCTTTCATGACTGTTGCAAAATTGAAAATGTAAAAAAAAAAAAACATTCATGTTCTTATAATTTTTTATGTCTTTGTTCTGCTGCGGCCTTGGTGCAATATTGGTAAAAAAAAAACTGATCAACATATTATATTATTATTATTATTATTTTATTATTATTTTATTATTATTATTATTATTATTATTATTATTATATTAATATTATTATTATTATTATTATTATTTAATGCCCCCATAAGATTTCAGTTTGATTTCCAGTTTGAAGGAAAAAAAACATTTATTAGAGCAACAATGGATAGCGCGTTTTTTGAAAAAAAAAAAAACATAAATGACGAGAAATCATAAGTAGGAGGAGAAAGGGGAGGGGTGGTGTGTGTGCATGTGTGTGTAAGAGAGAGAGAGAGAGAAAGAGAGAGGAAACACACCCGTTAATAGCGCGCGAAGGCAAAGGGGGGAAAAAAGCGAAAGGAATAAAGCATAAAAAAGACTGAGAGAGAGAAAGAGACAGAAGCCCGGACAAAGAAAACATGGACGCAGACAATGAGTGTATCCGTGCACGTTTACAGCGGAATTGGTCACCAACACGTCGTGCGCGCGAAATGGAGAACAATTAGGCCAGGTTAATGCCGTGCTGGGAAGCGAGGCACTGCTGCAGAGAGAGAGAGAGCTGCTGGGGTTTTTTTTTATTTATTTTTTTTTATCCGTCTGCGGATTCCGGAAGCTTGCGATGGCTGTTGCAGGGAAATGTTACAGATATGGGGAAAACGCGTCTCTTCTGTCGCTCCTGATATTTTTGCTCTGGTGCCGTCTCGCGCTCGGACAAATCCGCTATTCGATTCAAGAGGAATCGGACAAAGGGACGGTTGTGGGTGACGTCGCGCAAGATCTGGGGCTCGACGTCGCCAAGCTCTCTAGTCGGAGCATCAAGGTAACGGCGGACGGAGGAAAGCGGTACGTAGACGTGAACCAAAAGAACGGGCGGCTCTTCGTGAACGAGCGAATCGACCGCGAGGCGCTGTGTGACCGGACCGGCGGCGGCTGCGTTCTGAACTTCGACTTGCTGCTCGAAAACCCGCCCGAGGCGCACAGCATCGAGGTGGAGGTGACCGACGCGAACGACAACGCGCCGCAGTTCCCGAGAGACGAGTACCAGCTGGAGATAACCGAGTCGGCGTCGCCCACGTCGCGGTTCCCCGTCGAGCACGCGCTCGATCCGGACGCCGGGACGAACTCGGTGCGGTTCTACCGGCTCGGGCCGAACGAGCATTTCGCGCTCGATTCCAGCAAACCGTCGCCCAGCAGCAAGCACGTCGAGCTGGTGCTGAAGAAGCCCCTCGACCGCGAGCAGACGCCGTACCACCAGCTGGTCCTGACGGCGTCCGACGGCGGCACGCCGGCGCTGACGGGCACGGCGAGAATTAACGTGCGCGTCTTAGACTCGAACGACAACAACCCCGTGTTCGACAGCTCCGTGTACAAGGTTAAGCTGCTGGAGAATTCACCGAAAGACACGCTCGTGATTAAATTGAACGCCACGGACCAGGATGAGGGCACGAACGCCGAGGTGTTCTACTCCTTCAGCAGCTACACGCCGGAGAGGGTCAGGCAGGTGTTCAGCATGGACACCAACACTGGAGAAATCCGAGTTCGGAGCAACGTCGACTACGAGGACACCAACTCATACGAGATGTACATCCAGGCCATGGACAAAGGACCGGCTGCGGTCGCAGCCCACTGCAAAGTGGTGGTGGAGGTGGTGGATGTGAATGATAATGTTCCAGAGATCGTGCTTTCATCCCTGTCCAGTCCTGTCCGCGAGGATGCCCGTGCTGACACCGTCGTCGCCCTGATAAGTGTGACCGACCGGGACTCTGGTCCGAATAAGCAAGTGACGCTAGAGATCCCACCTGGCCTTCCATTCAAAATCAAATCCTTCAGGAACTACTACACTTTAGTTACCTCTGCCTTTTTGGACCGCGAAATCACAGCAGCCTATAATGTAACACTCAGTGCCACGGACGGTGGCACCCCTCCGCTCTCCTCCCGGAAGACCATTCAGGTAGACGTGGCAGATGTTAACGACAATCCACCACGGTTTGAGCAGACCTCATACACTGTCTATGTCATGGAGAACAATGCACCTGGAGCCTCGCTTTGCACTGTCAAAGCTCTTGACTCGGATGTGAATGAGAATGCTCGTATCACTTACACCGTTCTGACTGACAACAACCATGGCATTCCTGTCACCTCCTATGTTTCAATCAAGCCGGACACAGGTGTGGCTTACGCTCTCCGCTCCTTTGATTACGAATCACTAAGGGAGTTTCACTTCCAGGTAAAAGCACAAGATGGGGGTATTCCTCCCCTGAGCCGCGTTGCCACTGTCTATATCTATGTCATGGACCAAAATGACCACCCACCAGAGATCGTGAACCCTCCAGCCAATGGGACACGCTCAACAGAAACGGTGCTGAAAAACGTCGAACCAGGTGCTTTGGTGACCAAGGTGGTAGCATACGATGCAGATGCCGGACAGAATGCCTGGCTCATTTATGTTTTGGATCAATCTTCTGATCTGGACTTGTTCAAAGTGCATGAGCACACAGGCGAGATCCGAACCACACGTCGAGTCCTGGAAGACAACTCGACCTCATTCAGTCTCATTGTGCTGGTGAAAGACCACGGAGATCCCCCACTGTCTTCTACTGCCACCATCAACATAGCTGTCATGGAGGTGCCACCCAAAGTCACCCCAGACCCCAAGAAAATAATTCGCCCGTACAACACACCTCTCTTTTCTAACGTAACGCTCTACCTTATTGTAGCACTTAGTGCCACGACCTTTGTTTTCCTAGTCACTGTGGTGGTGTTAGCCATTGTGCGATGCCATGCCTATTGTACTCAACCGGGCTCATGTTCACCCTGCTGTGTTTCTCAAAAGAACACACAAGATGGTGGGCCTGGAGGAGGTGGAGGGTCTCAAGGCAACAACAACGTGGTCCTCCGCCGAGACCTCAAAGTTGAACCTCACTATATTGAGGTCCGTGGAAATGGCTCTCTGACCAAAACCTACTGTTATAAAACCTGCCTGACTGCCACATCAGGCAGTGACACGTTCATGTTCTACAACACGGGCCGGCCCATCAGTGGGACCTGGGGTTCGGAGCGCTTCTTCACAAGTGGCAGTGGGTTTGTGCGCAGGCTCAGCATGCCAGATGCAGGAATGCAGGTGTGTTTTTAGATCACTGCATACATACATATATGAATATGCACACTATCTAGATAGGCGTTATTCATTTTTTTGTTCTTTAAAGAACTTTTGGCTTTTATTATAGAAGATGGTATTTTATAATCAGTACATTTGCTATAGATCCCGGTATATGTGCACGTTTGGTCTTTCTTGTTGCTTAGGAATAAGGGATTTGATTTTGTAATCATCAGGTACATGGTCTATCATATACATTCTCTACTCACTGTTTCTTTACATATTATTTTTTAGCCCTTTCCACTATTTATGTTTTTCTACTGTTTTTGGTGGCATAAAATTGAGTAACACTGAAAATCAGCACATATCTACAAGTACATAGAAAACTGAAATGAAGGCTTTAAAATAAACAAACAAACAAGCATAAAATTATCCACCACAGTTGCAGGTTCAAAAAGTAGGCCCTCATAAAGACGTGAAAAAAACATCTTTAAAAAGCTGCAGATTCTAATATACAAACATACTGTACATTTGCAACTGTTGTTTGTAATGTTTTATGTAAATGAACGCTGGCACTGTGAACAGTGTGTGTCTACCGTGTGACCATGTGTTTAATTGTAATTTCCTTTAATGAGTTGCTTATACAGTATGTTGTCCCATGGTAAATTGTACAACCCCAATTCTAAAAAAGTTTGGACAGCATGAAAAAATGCTAATAAAAACAACAACAAAAAAGTAGTTTAAAGTCTGATCACCCTGTACTATATTAAAAACACTACATCAGGACATTGTTTAAAAATTTACAATCATTTCAAATCTGGTGATGAACTTTCTTCAAAAAAAAAAAAAAAAAAGGGACAATTCACCGTTTACCACTGTTTAACACTTTTGCAGTGTTTTTGCACTGAAGACAAAAGTTCAGCTAGTAGGACTTTCCCCTATTCGCTCATTATGCAGCTCGGTTGTCGTATTTTGCGATTTATAATGCGCCACACATTCTTAATTGAAGACAGGTCAAGATGGCAGGCAGGCCAGTCTAGCACCCATAATCTGTTTTTATGTGAGTATTCATGTGTAATCCAAGTAGAATGTAGTTTGTAATTGTCCTACTAGAAAATGCAAGGATGGCCCTGGAAAATGGCGTTTTGATGGCAACATACTGTATGTTGCTCCAAAACTGGGACATATTTTTCTGCATTACTGGTCCCCTCAAAGATATGCAAAAAGATACGTGGTTTCCAAAAACTGTGTGAAGTGTTGACTTGTAGGAGCGCCAAACATGTTTCCAGTGTGTCACTGTCCATCTCGGATGAGACAGCCCAGAAAAGTCTTCTGCGCTTCTGTACAGTATTGCTCTACGGCTTCTGCTTTTAAGGCCTTAAGTTGCATCTGTAAATGCAGTGACAAAGTTTGTTAAGTGTTCTTTGCTAAATCCACTACAGAAGCTACTGTACATTTTAATACCGTGATATCTGAGGGATCAGAGCTCATGTGCGTTTTCAGCCGTGTCCTTTACACATCAAGATCCTTGAATTTCTTGAATCGTTCCAATTGTTCTTTGTGGAATGTTATTCTGAAAGTACTGGATAATTCCCTGGTGCAATCTGTTGCAACATTGGTGCCTTAAAACATCCTTGCTCTAGATGGTCTAGGCCTATCTTGAACACTCCTTTTATGTTACAATATAATCAGTTTACCTGATTAACAGCACATCTTTTTCATCACCTTGTAATTTTCGCGTCGCTTCTGAAATTGTTATTAGTCTTAACTCCTCTTTTGGTTTTTTTTGACTTAATTTCCATACTGTCTATGTTTGATAAAATCATGACAGGATTGGAATACTGTGATTTGGGATAGGTAGTCAGGGACTACAGTAAGATTTATGTGTGTGTGAAACAGCGATTTTACTGCATCAGAAGCTTTAGGATATGCCTCTTATCTGGCGTATTGGAGAAATTAACCTCCCACCTTTGATTCTCTGTCTGGCAAATTAGCTTGTGTGGTTAGTGTATATGCTCCCTCCCCTCTGACCTGCACCTGATTAAAGATGATTATTTATCCAATTCATCTAGGTCATGCAGTACTGCCGTAGCATAGCACGACCCAGTTTTTTTACTAGGACAAATATAAAAAGACCGAGTGATGATCTCCTTTGTAAAGATTTTTCAGTGTATCAGTAGTTCAACGTGCAAATTTTGGCAGAATTATGTAGCGCTCTTGTAGGACTTTTGGCTGTACAGTACATTCAGGATCTGTAGATAATATCTATTTTACTGCACCATTTTGATCCGTACAAGCAGCACATATCTTTTCCTAAGTGCTCAGGGCTTTATAATGGGGATATTGTTTGGGTTTGCAGGACGAATCATTCGACTCCACTGCTGATGGTGGCTTTGTGGTTGATGCTCTTGGGTCGGAGGATGCTATCTTATCACATTACAAGGGATCAGCTGGTTGCTTAAGATGATGTCATTCTATTAAGCAAATTGGGTAGGCATAAGAGGGCTTGTTGCAGGAGTATAATGGTGGTTAGATGAAAAGGAAAAGAATATGTAAATGGAATGGAATTTGGGAGAACGTGGTGCACATGTGGAATACTTGAGGGTTTAAGGACAAGGGTGAAGGATGGGCTATAATGAAGATTCCGGGGCAAAATGTAGAAGTGATGGGTGATGGAGTACTAGAGGTTTTTAATCACAAGAGACCCGTCTGCTGGATACATGATGTGGCAGTAATTCACCAGAATGGCCTCTGGCTCCTTCCAGAGCTTATTAGGTTCTCAACCAACACACATCCAGAGAAATACACACCGACACACACACACATGTACTGTAATCACACACACACACACACACACACACATTTACACAAATACATACACATACAGTACACAAACTGCCACTCTATAAATCATGGGTCAGAGCTCATGAGAGACTCATTCAGCTCATATCAGAATGCAGAATGCAGACTTGTACTGAACTCCATAATTTATTGATGAAGGCCTATCTAACCCTGTTCTCTCTCTCTCTCTCTTTCTCTCCCTCTGTCTCCCTCTCCTTCTCTTGTCTTTCTTTCAGCCCAAGGGACCGAATGCTGACTGGCGATATTCTGCGTCACTGAGGGCAGGCGTGCAGAGGTAAGCACTTTTATTCTTAATCTCTCCGAACAGTTTCCATCCCTGCCCACTTAAAACAAATCCATTCATTAGTCTATTTTATTATCATTTTGGTATTTATTGTTTATTAACGTTGGCACATATTCTACATATTCTTTTCATTTCCAAGAGTCTTGGGTCTCTCGTTTGAGCTAAAAGAAATGAGCTATATTAAGAATACCAGGCAGCTGGAGAGAGATTTATAGGAGAGAAGAATCAGGCGTGATGACCTCCAGAAGCTGTCTCAAATCTGAATGACCACTAGTCATATAATAGCCAGCAGCTCTGTCTGCTTTCATCACGCACACACACACACACACACACACACACACACACACACACACACACACACACACACACACACACACACACACTTGCAGATATGGTAGCTAAGGGCCTCTTCTCGAGAGCGCGGATGTCTACAGTGATGGAGGACACGGGTCATAAGCATACCCAGTCCTTCAGTGCTGAGCGTGAAGGACAAATTCTCTCTCTCTCTCTCTCTCTCTCTCTCTCTCTCTCTCTCTCTCTCTCTCTCTCTCTCTCACACACATGCAAACACACACCCACGGAAATGCTGCCTCTTTGCATAATCACTTCCACACACACTTACACTTCTCACTTACAATGTGCAGTTTTATGCATGTTTTCTGCTCACAGGCTTTTAAAATAGACATCGTCCCATTTCACCTCACACTCTCGTGTAACACCCACACATGTACATGTACAGTGCTACATTCAGACCGCACACACATTCTTGAAGGGCAAGCTGTTCCCTGCTTTAGTATTGCTTTAGTATAGTATTGTGAGCATGGTCACAACACACATGGCCATCCCTGAGATGAGATGATATATACACGTGATTTTTTTTTTTTTTTTTACACTTAATTTTAAAAGCTTCGTTTCTTTAATTTGATCATTTTATCACATCATAATCCGTGTTAGATTTAGTTTGAACAGGGACACTATTTGCACAATGGGAACCGAACAAGGAGTAAATGTTCCACCGAACACTGTTGTACGGTAGTTAAGTCCGTATTAACTGGCTGCTCTCAGATCCTAATGGACCTTTAAATTAGTGCTTTATTAAATGCAGGTGCGCTCGCAGTGTACCCCGAACAAGAGATAAAGCCTGGGAGTCTTAGTAACATTTGTAGGCCAAATTACAGTTACATGAAGACAAGAGCTTCGTTTATATGTCCTTAACTGGAGTGACTAAGATCAGATAAATTCTGATTCGATCTGAATTAACACTAAAGTTCCATTTCACAGGTATATTTTCTACTGCTGGGAATCAATTAACATGAAACCTCTAGTTACTCACAGTCACTCACAGATTGTGATTCATCATGATTAATCAAGATTTTAAAATACATACAGATATAATACTTGTATCATACCTGAGCAATGTTGGAAAAAAGAAATGCATGACAAACTGGTTAGAGGAAACCGATTATACAGTTTTATAATATCTCAGATGTTTACTTTGAAAACATTTGGTGGTTAGCACTGTCGCCTCGCATCTCCAGGGTCCAGGTATGATTCCCTCCTCGGGTCTGTGTAGATGGAGATTGCATGTTCTCCTAGTGTCTAGTGGGTTTACTCCAGTTTGTTCGCAAACTGCCCACAGTGTGTGTACATATGTGTGCGCCTTGTGACGGATTGGCACCACATTCAGGATGTATCCTGCCTCATGCCCTGGAATAGATTCCTCTGTGACCCTGTATACAGGTGAAAGCAGTATAGAAGATGAGTGATTAACATTTAACAAACGTTAGTTTCAATTTTCTTGAATAATAGACTCCTTGCAAGGGCATTCATATTCTGAGACCTGCCCGGTCCTACAGTGCCGATCATGTCTGTTATCTCCTTGTTAACTTTGAGAAATTGCCTAGCACATACAGTACAGACCAAAAGTCTGGACACACCTTCTCATTCAAAGAGGCTGAATTTGTATTATGGCAAGAAAAAAGCAGCTACAGTAAGTAAAGAAAAACGATCGGCCTTCATTACGTTAAGAAATGAAGGTCAGTCAGTCCGAAAAATTGGGAAAACTTTGAAAGTGTCCCCAACTGCAGTCACAAAACCATCAAGCGCTACAAAGAAACTGGCTGACATGCGGACCGGCCCAGGAAAGGAAGACCGAGAGTCGCCTCTGCTGCGGAGGAGAAGTTCATCCGAGTCACCAGCCTCAGAAATCGCAGGTTAACAGCAGCTCAGATCAGAGAGCAGGTCAATGCCACACAGAGTTCTAGCAGCAGACACGTCTCTAGAACAACTGTTAAGAGGAGACTGTGTGAATCAGGCCTTCATGCTAGAAGATCTGCTAGGAAACCACTGCTAAGGACAGGCAACAAGCAGAAGAGACGCGTTTGGGCTGAAGAACACAGGAAAGAACACAAGAAAGAAAACTCGCTGAATGAGAAGGGGTGTCCAAACTTTTGGTCTGTACTGTACTTTGGCAAAATGTCTCTCTTCTGTCCTTAACAGACCTTGAGTGAATGCGTGGAGTGGCCATTTGTCATTAATTAGATGTGCTGTTACACTGGGGTAGTTATGGTTACTTACTGATGTCCAGTAGTCTCCAGTTAGTGCGATAAAAGTAGCGCCTCACTTTCACAGCCTTTTCAGTTTCAAACAGCGTTGTTGTAAAAGCTAGTTCCTATCGAAGGTAGCCCGAGGACACAACTTTGATTTTATCCAAACGTCCATCTGGAAGCTTTTAATTTTTTTTTTTTTATCGAGACTTGTCGTTCAGCACATCTAGTGATGGTTCCTCTGTCATTTTATAATCCGCGTTAAATGTGCCATTATCACACACAGGCAGATAACCACACCGCAATTATGGGAAGCCATTAGGGTCAAACTTGGTTGTATAATTAATTGAGTAATTAAATTTGTAGATTAATCAAACTCATTAACACATTAATATTGACCACCCTACTTTTTTTCCTTTATCATGAATTTTTAACTGTTACATTGTTAAAAGGTTGAAGTTATTTAAAGCTTAGTTACATAATAGCTTTAGTTATTATTTGAACTTAAGGTATGTGGCTTAATATCATGCGAAATACTGTAGGATGGTACTGTGCATCCAGGGATCGATGGAGAAAAATGATTTACGGTCTCTGGGTGGGAGGATGATACACTGTTACCCCTGTCAATCCAAAAGTGACCATTCATGGGGCACCTGGGAGATGGTGTATGGAGAAAAAGAAGCCAATAGAGCATTTTCCAAAGTGCTACCCAGTGATGCAACCTGACAGCAGTTTGAAAATATGCAGATGTGTTGCCGTTGTTTGTCTCAAAGAAAGTATGTTTTCATTTTCACCCGACGTTTGTATCTTCATAATGATTGGGTGGTTGAGAGCAATTAACATGGGTTCCAATTAAGGCGGTTTTGTGTCAGTCAAAAAAATAATTCAAGGAATTTTACTGAGCATACGTGATATAGGGGGTCCCGCATTCTCCAAAATTACAGCAGTTCTCATTCCAGAGTCTTTGTCCAATCTTATTTTAAGATGGCAGCTCAGTCCATCCTAAATCACCTTTACCTTCATGCTTTATCTTTCATTTGACCGATTCTATTGTCCAGCACCATTTTTTTCACTTCACTTTGATTTGTTGTTGATAATTGAGTTTGATGCTTTCGAGTTTTCTGCCAATATGTTTAATGTGAACCTTGTGCTCCACCAAATCACATGCTAATTTACCTCAGTGATAGTGTTATAAAATCCATCACAAGCCTCTCATCTAATCTCATTTGTCTCTCTCACACTCAGAGAGCATATAGGAAGAAAAAAGATCTAAAGTTATTTTAGCAAGCGGGACACGCCCTGTGCTGCATTGCAGATGCATCGCTACTGTATACGAGCTGCTTCTGTGCGTCCCATGCCTCATTTATTCATTATGAATGTATGGATCCTTGGTGCTGAACTCTAATTGCTGAACTCTAAGAGTCATCGCTGAGGCTGCTGGGGGATTTTCATCAGCCGGTGTGAGAGGGTGTCGTTAAACAGCTCTGTAGTGGCATTGTTTAAATTTTTATCAACATTTACAGTTTTTAATCATGTAACAGTAAAAATAAGTTTTTAAAAACAAATTCTCTGTCAGGAAATGAAGGAAAATCGGGTATCGGAATGATTTCTAGCAGTGATAGTGGTTATAAAACAAACATATATGACAAAATAGTTGGTGCATCTTCTTTTCATTTTTGTCCTCATTGTATCCCATCACGCTTTCCCCTCCCATTACATCTTCCCTGTCTGTCACTTCCTATTCGGGCGTCTCTCTGTGTTTGTCACTAGGCTTTCCCATCAGCTTGTCTCTCGGGATTTAAAGTGCAACAAAAACATGCCACCATGGGCCACGTTGACTCTTCATGTCATCTCACTCACACACACACACGCACACACACACACACACATATATATATATTTACTACACAGACACATCAGATCACATACACGCTTGATAACATGCAACTGCAGAGTCCGTGCAAGTAACACTGAGCAAATCCCACACATACACACGTATACACAGTGACCATGTATGTACAGTATGTGCGATGTGTGTGTGTGTGTGTGTGTGTGTGTGTGTGTTCACATACACGCAAATATATGCATAATTGCAGGAGTCCAATATAACCTACTTTTTTGAAACATATAGTTATTTATACAAAAGCATTATTTAATTCTTAATTCTGAGACATTAGCGTCTGTTATTCTCCAACAATAGTGAAGCTACAAAAAAAAAATCAAATTTTTTTGTTTATGTTGCAGCTCCGTCCACATGGAGGAAGCCTCAGCCGTGATGCAGGGAGCGCAAGGGATGCTGGTGCAGAACTGGCCAACAGTGTCCAGTGCTGCAGGTAAGACGTCACATTTTCTGTCACTCTAACGTTCTGCATAGGACAATTCTTCCGAAATAAAGTTAGAGAGGGAAAATATTTCTCAAGGTGCCTCAGAATCAACTCACAGTCTCTCTAGCAATAAACATTGTGTCACAGAGCTGCAATTCCAGACCGAACAGCAGGTCATATGATTTATGACATTTTGACAAATCACAATTCATAATTCATAATTATGGCAGATTTGACAAATTGACAAATCAGAATGATTTATATAGTTTGCAGGTTGGCCAACATTTTATGTGCCAACATCTTTATTCGCAACTTAAGTTCTTTTCTGCATCCTGTCATTTACTATTGTATTTTATTATTGAAAAGTATTAAAATCTCATTCTGTCGTATACACCAAAATGATGCTTGTAAGCAAGTATCAGAGAGTGTTAGCGCGCGTCCATACAGTGATTGTAGCTAATAAACTGCAGATGAGACTCGTGAAAACTCAGCACCTAGAAGATTAATGAAACAATAACCAATTGACACATGGTTAACTGAGCATCTATTCATGTTTGTTTAGTTATAAATGAGGCATGAATATAGACACAACCAGTCAAGCGTCTGTAACCAGAAGAGTTATCTTGCAATGCTAATACACTAACATATCAAATCAGAATCTAATTCCAGCTATCATTTCACTGGAACAGAAAACTCCCCAAGTGGTACAAGTGACATGGGCAATGTCTGCTTATATAAACTGAGAAGTGCAGTGTGGCTCTTTTACCCAGCAGGGATAATGAGTGAAAGAATGGCTAATTTTCCCTTCCTTTGCCGGGACCATTTGGTCTGTAATCTAGTCAAGTGATCCTTTTTAAGTGTCTACAACTAAAGCTCGTAATTAGTCAGTATAAGTGCTCAATTATTAGCTGAAGCTGTGATTCAGGATGGTACGTTTGTTGGTGGGAGAAAGGAGCTTGTATTTTTTTTTTTGTAAGACTGACTGAACTGAACTGAAATTAATGCTTTTCTTTATGACTTAGGTACATTCCTGCTTGGCTCACATTGATTATTGTTGGTATGCCAAACAGGAATTTATTCATACAGTATAATTACTTGTAGAACCAGTTGATCCAGAGGTTCATTACTGTCTATGTGACCTTGAATTTGTACAGATCATCTGATTTGGGTATTTAAAGGACACAACGCAGGGCTGTGCTTCAGTTTGAGAGCTTGTTTCAGTTCATAGTTGGTATTCGTCACAGATACAGACAGACACGCATGGGGGGGGGGGTATTGATCTGCTGGCTCATTAAGGAGATTAGACAGAAGTTGGGGGGGGACGATGACCGAAACATTGACACTGTGATTAAGTATGCTGGACGTGACTTGTCGGAGTGTGTCTAGGGACAAACTGTGCATTTATGCACTGCTTTTAGATTGTTTCCAATGCAGGTATTGACACAGATGTACAAATGTGTTGTGTAAGCGCTACTTTAGCACACAACAGATGGTAATATATTCAGTTTGATACTATTGTGCAGCAAAGCCGGGAATGAGAGAAGCAAAACAGAGTGCCGAGAAAATCCGACGGAACAAATGAAGAGTAAGGACGAGTAAATGTAGGAGGCTGCTTGCTTTATCTAGAGGTATATAGAGGATAAAGCGTGGGTGATGAGGGAGCGCCTGGGTTAGAGAGAGGCCTGCTTGAGGAGTGGCGGGCCCCTGCGGCGGTCCTGTTGCTAGGAAACAGTGTGTAAGTTGTTGCCAGGCAACAGCACTGAACTGGGAGAGACTGCAGCAGTGGCAGGGAATAGGCAAGGAGCAATGAGGGAGGCAGTTTCCATGACAACCATTCATACTCAAGGAGAAAGAGGAGAAGGATGGATCTGGTGTGCCTGGTGTGGTATATGAGTAAAACAGGCCAGTGGGCTAAACATATGCTTATTTAAAGATAAGACGTGCTCAATGTAAATATTTGAATTATTAAACAAATCTCTGCATTGGCTAAATAAATAAATAAATAAATAAATAAATAAATACAAATATATTTGGGCACCAAAATAGGTCTCTGGTTGATTTTCCATGTTATACCTCTTGAATTATGAGAAGCAGCTCAATAGCACATATCTGCATGGAGAGATAAGGAATGAAATGTGAAAGGGTGAGTTATATTTGATTAAAAAAAAATGGCATCTCTTTAGCAGCTTGGATGCCTCTGGCACCGTCTCACACCTGGCGCACATTCACACTAAACTGCCAGAAATGCACCGAGCAGCCAGACAGTGACAAAACAAAGAGGTGGGTTGGCAAGGAGTTAGAAAGAACACACAAATAAGCGCACACACACAAACATGCACACAACACACACACACACACACACACACACACACACACACACACACACACACACACACACACACACACACACACACACACACACACACACTCTGATATGAGGAAACTCATTTTAGATGACTGTTTCTTCTGAACAAGACAAGAGGACAAGAGGTTTCATGGGGTGGGGTATTCCTCTGGAGAATATGCTAGCACGTTTTGTTCTGCCAAGAGCAAGCTTTTTAAGTAAATAAAATCCACCAAGCCCAAGGATATATGCTCAAACACCCATATATATATGTGTGTGTGTGTGTGTGTGTGTGTGTGTGTGTGTGTGTGTGTGTGTGTGTGTGTATGAAAGAGACAGAGAGAGAGAGAGAGAGAGAGAGAACAAAAGAAGGTGGGAGCACTTTCTAAATCTAGAAAGAAGCTAAATTGAAGTGTTTAATCATGTGATGCGAGTGAAGGACTTAACACAGGCACAAATCACAGAGCCCAGTCATGCATAAAATAAAACGCAGGAAATATACAAGTCAGTTAGGTAGCCTAGTTATTACAATACAAATACCAATTCCATTGCATTAATAAGCTTGTAGCAGAATTGTTTTTTGTTTTTTTTTATATTTTAGGGAAGGTGAAATTGTAGAAAACAGAGAATATTTTAAACTCTGGTTGGAAACAGACATTCTAATCCGGCAACAGTGATTCTGACCCCCGAAATAGCTTATGTCAGTTCATGCCCGCTTTTATTGAATTAAGCATTGAATAAACATTCATGAAGCCTAAAGTAACAGACAAAAGCTGCACAGTCCTATGGAAAATGAGGACATGTGCTCTATTTGGGACAGGAAGTTATGTGCTATCGTTCATCATAACATTTGATGTCATTTGAAATTACTTTACTTTTCTCTGACAGCTCAGCTACAGTAAATAACTCTCTATCTTTCTCTCATATGCAGATGGAGAAGCTGAAGGACAGCTCTCTCCTCCTGTCGGAGCTGGAATCAACAGTAACAGTTGGAGTTTCCGTTATGGCGCTGGACCAGGTTACGGTCCACCACCTGCTCTGAAACCTGGCGAGATTCCTCCTGAAGCTTTCATCATTCCCGGCTCGCCTGCAATCATCTCCATCCGGCCAGACCCAGGAGCTATGGATGACAAGGGGGACTTTATTAGCTTTGGCAAGAAAGAGGATCCCAAGAAGAAGAAAAAGAAGAAGAAGGAGAAAAAGGACAAGAAGGAGAAGGGCAAAGATGACGGCGAAGAGTAAAGGATTGATCAAATTTGGCTGTTTCATAAACAATCTTCCTAATGAACTCAAAGAAAGGAAAAAGAAAGAAAAATCTGAAAAGACATACGTCATAGATAGGAGAGTCCTTTAATTGAAGCTCTCAATATAGGGAGATTGTTTTGCTAGCCCTGGCAAGTGCTAATCATTCTCTTTTCTCTTTGTACCCAACCTCAAATGGCCCGAATCCTCAAACCATGATGATGATGATGATGATGATGGCTCCTAGGAGGCAATAATTGGCTGTTTCTCTACTCAATGTATCCAAAGGGTTTACACTTTACAGGTTTCTAAGTAGTAGTTATAAAAACAATACAGCATTTATTCCAAAATGACATTATATCATTAGGTCTAATATTCTTATTCTGGACATCCTTCATGACTCCATTACTATGGCAGGAATTTGTACTGTAAGCAACCAAAATGTCTTTTAAAGAAATATGATATTTTCAGCATTATGTGTGTGTGTGTGTGATGCAGAGGAGAACCACTTCAGGGGTAGTAAATTAGTCATGTTCAAATCAATAATTTCAGGGTTTGTGCTCACAGAGCCCCCTGCTGCCTTTGAGTGGCACACTAATGCTGAAACCTCACATGTGCTTTACTTGGTATTGCAAAAAAAAAAGTACAACCTATTCAACTTCAATTCCAATTCTTCACTTGAATATATAGATATAATCATATAAACTTCCATATGTTAAATTCATGGTCAGACCTGTAAAGTAGAGTCCTCTGTCTGCAATGTCAGGCCGCATTGCTCTTATGTAATATAGGCAGGAATGTTGCTTGTTGCTTCATTTCATACCAGGCCTGTTCAAGTTTCACCCCGCAGTTTGCCAGCGCTTTGGCTTTCAGTGCTTGTAAGTTCTGCTCAGACAGACATTCTATGTCTTTCTCTCAGTCCTCAATGTTTTACAGTCGTACACAACCAGAACTGCCCTCTAGTGGCTGTGGTGTTGGACTAAGTAAAGAAAATCAGACAGCATCATCTTTGACTTAGAACAGCTACACTCAGATCAAGCCTCAGCACTGTTACTAGAACTTTTCGATCTTTCCCCACGGAGCAAAAGCACATGAGCCACTTCCATCCAACTAAAGCTCAAGCTGCAGTAAAATAAAACAAACAAAAAGAGAAGCCTCTTGACTTGTTTGAGTGATTGATGAGGGAGGGTGTGTAGACAATTCTGAGAAGTATGATTTGGCAAACAGAAATGTACAGACTGCTGAATATGGTAATACATCAAGCCGGGCAGTATGATCACACCGAAGAATTCAAGAAGGTTTCATGTTTGCGGGTTTGTTTTGTTTTTGTCTTGAGGGATTCATGGTCCCTATACTTATTATTTTTTTCTTTGTCTTTGCAGTAGGGCTATTGATCAAGGTATAGAATGGATGTTAGTGCTGCTATAATCGATGCCACACACGCACACACACACGCACACACACACACACACACACACACACACACACACACACACACACACACACACACACACACACACACACACACACACACACACAGAGTACAGCCTTCTTCAGGTGTGGTTTAGTGCTGTCAGATCACTAAGTGACTGCTTGCATGTGATACACAGATAAACTATATATAGATATATAGATAGATATGCTTTCCAGATTTATTTTTACCCATGCCTCTTGTAATTAAAGACGTGCATCGTCTCTAAGGAAACACATAGACTTATATCTAATTGCTCATTCGGATTAAATTATACGCAAAACCACCAGGGGAACAGTGTTATCCCTGTGACATCAACGTTATCCTTAGTATTCTAGGTAAATGTATATTGCTGTAGTGTTATGCTATGATTCTGTTTTTATAATCATAAGTATATTTGAAATCATGAACAGACAAAGTAATGTGGAACTGCTTCATATATCCCCTTCTATGCTATTGACCTTGTTTTCCAATAAAACCTAAAAAAAAGATTCACAATAAAAAATATTAAAACGATAAATTGCAACAAAAACCCCTGTCTATGTGCTCTGCCTGTGTGTAGTGAATGTTTATTAAGTCGATCGGTGCCGAGATGGCACTTTGCTCTTGACTTTGATGGTGCAAGTCTATCAAACAACCTTTTTTGTACACCTGCTCATCAGTGTAGTGGTGAATTTGTGTTTTTTTTTTCCCTTTTTTTTTCCTTTTTATATCACTTTCTGAAATCTGTTAATGTGTTTTGTTTATAAACAACAAATAAATCTTTTTCATAAGTACCAACAATTGTATGTTATTTTTGACATGTTTTATGTGTAATATGCAAATAATATTTCCATATCAGATCACAAGTCAGATCTATACGCTTTTAAAGGTTAAAGCAAAGGCATGCAGAACTTCATATAAAAAAAATACTACTTCATTGTTTAAATTTCACATACATGAAGCTTTTATTTGTTGAGCATTATATATTAATAAGGCTGTGACCTTAGACAACTCACAGTATTAATGTTTAATACATAAGTATATAATTGTTGCAAACCTTACTATTAATTTCAGTCATTTACACTTAATATCATTGTTAAATCATTTTCACAATAAAGAAAAAGGTCAAACACTGGTCACCTCTAAAGTGTAAACGTAGGTATATCAGAATAATAACAAAAATGCTGAGTTGTTGATAAAGCTCTTAGCTTTCAGGGCAGTTTTACTTTATTTCATTTTCTTTTATTATGATCATGATCATGATCATGATCATGATGATGATGATGATGATGATGATGATGATTACATATTATTACATATTATTATTATTATTATTATTATTATTATTATTATTATTATTATTATTATTATCATTATTATTTGTTATGACATATTTTGGTCCAATATAAATTAATTGACTGTGAGTTTTATGATATACTGCAACTATTACATGCAATAAACTATTTACCGGTTCGAAATATGATGTAAGACATACTCACACCAATGATCAACATTAATAATTGTAGAGATGGACAGATTCGTGTGTCATTCATGTGCGGTCTTTTTTGTGTGTGTCGCTGTTTGTGGTGCTGAAAACTCAATTTACAAAAGCTGCTCATACAACAAACTTACACTTTGTCACTTTGATTGGTATTCTCTTTTTTTTTTCCCCGCGATGATCAAACATTGATAATCCACAACATTTTAACAACATGTTATATTAATACATTTTCTTTCTCTGTTTACTGTTTAAAGCTGCATGACCATTGCACATTCCTGGTTTGCCTCACAGTGTCGCTCTCCACCAATTTTAAATTCTCTGTCACAGAAACACACCCAATAGGTGTCTTCTTCTTCTTCTTCTTTTTTTTTTTTCAAAAGACAGTGCATTGATCCTCGCACCACTGAGCAAGAAGTACATAAATACCCTTACGTACATCGTTTTTTTTTACGTTTTTTTTTGGAGAATATAACGTAAGATCATATTTAAATTAAAAACTGGTCGAAACTAAGATTCTATTTGGGGCACACAAACATGCCGAAAAGGATTACATTGTTCTCTTTGTGGGCAATTACGGGCCTACTTTGTTCATTCTTCAGTTTCGTCACTGCGGCAGACATTCGTTACTCTGTGCCCGAGGAATCAAGGATAAACCATATAATCGGAAGATTAAGCAAAGATGTTAACCTTGACGTTAAAAGTTTGAGATTACGCAAAGCGAGGATGGATTACCAAGGAGAAACCCGGTACTGTGGAGCGGACCTTGATTCTGGAAATATGGTTGTTTTGGAGAGAATCGACCGAGAGACTCTATGCGGAACAACGTCGTCTTGTGTTCTGCATTTTGAGTTTATTCTCGAAAATCCTTTAGAGCTTCATAATGTCATTTTAGAGGTGCAGGACGTCAACGACAACGCACCCATTTTCCCAAAGGATTCGATCAAGCTTGAGATTAGCGAAACTGCACCCACAGGCAGCAAATTTCAAATAGCTAGAGCGAGGGACCTGGATGTCGGACTAAATTCAGTTCAGAATTACATCCTCAGTCAAAACGTGCATTTCGGCATCGACGCGAGATCGAGTAAAGACAGGTATGTGGACATTGTTTTGAAAAGCGCTCTTGACCGAGAGAAACAAGCCGAACACTCTTTGATGCTGACTGCCGTGGACGGAGGAAATCCTCCTCGATCTGGTTCTGTTGTAATTCAAATTTTAGTTCAGGATTTCAACGACAACGCGCCGATTTTTTCGCAGTCTCTGTACAGGGCTCAGCTATTCGAAAATGCACCTCCCGGGACGTCCGTTGCTAAAATCTTGGCGATCGATGAGGATGAAGGTGTGAATGGGCAATTAACTTATTATATTAACCACCTCTCAGAGAGTACAAAAAATCTATTTCAGGTTGACGAAAAAAGCGGGGAACTTTCGGTTACGGGAAAATTGGACCATGAAATCGCGCCGTCCTATGAGATAGAAATCCAGGCAGAAGATGGCGGTGGACAAACAGGCCACTGCAAAGTCGTGATTGAAATACTGGACGTGAACGACAATGCGCCTGTGATAACAATGAAATCTCTTATGAACCCTATTCCAGAGGGCATCGCCGTTGGCTCTGAAGTCGGCATATTAAATGTAAAGGACCAGGACTCTGGTGAAAACAGTAAAGTCAGTTGTTCAGTCCCAAATAATTTACCATTCAGTTTACAACCATCCATCAAAAACTATTTCACTTTAATTACTACAGGATCTCTAGATCGCGAGCAAGTGCCTGAGTATAATGTTACAATAACAGCATCTGATGGAGGTACACCTTCTCTGTTCTCTACTACGAGCTTGAATATCAAAGTGGCAGATATAAATGACAATATTCCTGTATTTGAACAGCAATCATACAGCGCATATGTCCCCGAGAATAACAAACCAGGAAGCTCTATTAGTTCTGTTACTGCAAGAGACCCAGACTGGAGGCAGAATGGTACAGTACTGTATTCTCTGGTGCCCAGTGAGATAAACGCTGTTCCAGTCACCTCATTTTTATCCATGAACTCAGACACAGGAGTGATCCATGCTGTGAGGTCATTTGACTATGAAAAGTTCAGAAACTTTACAGTCCAGGTTGTAGCCAGAGACAATGGTTCTCCTCCACTCAGCAGCAGCGTGACTGTGAGTGTGTTCATATCAGATGAGAATGATAACTCTCCACAGATATTATACCCTGCTCCAGAGGGAAAGTCTTTAATGACTGAGATGGTCCCTAAAGCCGCTCTCTCTGGCTCTCTGGTCTCCAAAGTCATCGCTGTGGATGCTGACTCTGGACAGAACGCATGGCTCTCATATCAGATTGTCAAATCTACTGATCCAGGACTTTTCACTATTGGTCTTCACAGTGGAGAGATCAGGGCTCAGAGGGATGTTACTGAATCTGACAGCATGAAACAGACCCTTGTTATCTCAGTGAAAGATAACGGACAGCCTCCTCTCTCTGCTACCTGTTCTGTATATTTACTTATTTCTGATAATCTTGCTGAAGTTCCAGAACTGAAAGACATGACTTATGAAGAGAACAATTCCAGACTGACTTTTTATTTGATCATCGCACTGGTTTCTGTGTCCACCTTCTTTCTGACTTTCATTATTCTGATCCTGGCTGTGAGGTTTTGCCACAGGAGAAAGCCCAGACTGTTGTTTGATGGAGCAGTGGCCATTCCCAGTGCATATCTCCCTCCCAACTATGCAGAGGTGGAGGGAGCTGGAACTCTCCGCAGTTCTTATAATTATGACACATATCTAACAACAGGATCTCGCACCAGTGACTTCAAGTTCATCACGTCTTACAATGACAGCACGCTTACTGCTGATGGAACTTTTAAGAAGAGTGCAGATGATTCCAACATGATCAATCTTTCGGATACTGGAGAAACACTCGAGGTAACATCATCGTTTTTTTACATTCCATTTTAGTTTTCCCAGGTTCTATGTTGTGGATTTATTTACGACAATAAGCAAGCCTGGGATACCCACAGAGTGATTAAGCATGAAACAATAATATTAAAAACTCATTTAAAATTAAAATGTCTTCTCGTTATCAATTAGGTTATTAGAGACCAAATATACGGAATTGCCACTTTGTATTCATATTTTTCATTCATTCATTCATTCATTCATTCATTCATTACTTTGGTCATTTAGATTTCGTTTTCAGAGACACATAAGCTATGGACCCGGATATATTCGGCCTTGTACATTGTTATACTAGTCCTTTAAATAAAAATCTAATTAAATAATCAATTAAATTATCATCCATATTAATAACTCAATACATTTGTCATCAATGTATCCTTTATTTTATTACATTTTTCTTAGAAATCACAATGAAATGTTATTAGTATTATTATTTTTATTATTATTTATTTATTATTATTATTATAAGTAGTATAATAGTAGTCGTTGTTGTTGTTGTTATAACAGTTACAGTAGTAGTAGTAAAATCAAACTAAAGTAATCTATCTATCTATCTATCTATCTATCTATCTATCTATCTATCTATCTATCTATCTATCTATCTATCTATCTATCCATCTATCTATCTATCTATCTATCTATCTATCTATCCATCTATCTATCTATCTATCTATCTATCTATCTATCTATCTATCTATCTATCATGTTTATCCTACTGTGTTTACATCTCTTTGATGATGTTATGTGTAATTTTTACACACGACACCATGCGTCGCTACCTGACCGCTTGGATGGGAGAGATCCCTCTCCGCTTTCTGGTTTAATATGTAAAAATGGGAAAGGCGTCAAACTGGTGTAGGAGGTTCCTGTTCTAATACTGGTGTGTCTTTGTTTCCTTTTGCACACTCATTTGCAACCCAGCTTATAGGTGTAAAATAATAATTCACTAGACAGGTCCGGGATTTGACCATTAGTTATGGCATACCGTGGATGTTCTGCGTGGTGTTTCTTGCTCGGTTTGTCGTCTGTTTTTCTCTTGCTGTCGACGTCAAAGGGAGATATCAGTTATTCCACTGCAGAGGAAAGGAAGATCGGGTCTGTGATTGGAAATCTGGCGAAGGACCTAGGAATAAATGCTAAAACAATGGTGATGCGCAAAGCCCGTCTGGATGTCGAGGGTAACATGAAACGCTATTGCGACATAGACATGAATAATGGAGATTTGGCCGTAGCTGATAGAATCGACAGGGAGGAACTTTGTGGGTTCGTTACTGTGTGTACGTTGAAATACGAAGTGATTCTAGAAAACCCTTTGGAATTACACCGCGTTGTGGTAGAAATCACTGATATCAATGATAACGCACCGGTGTTCTCAAATGACGTCGTTAAATTAGAGATCACAGAACAAGCAGACAAAGGAGCTCGCTTTGCCGTTAATGAAGCACATGATGCAGATATAGGAGTAAATGCCGTGCAGAG
Organism: Clarias magur; assembly: GCA_013621035.1. Taxonomy (NCBI): domain Eukaryota; kingdom Metazoa; phylum Chordata; class Actinopteri; order Siluriformes; family Clariidae; genus Clarias; species Clarias magur. The sequence goes on from QNUK01000421.1 coordinate 33,492, forward strand.
CTACAAGCTGCAGAATAATCCTTATTTCACGTTTGTTTTTCATAATAACCCGGGCCAGGAAAAATACGGGGAGATGATTTTGGAGAAGGAGTTAGACCGTGAACAGGAGCAGGAGGTTAAGTTATCGCTCACCGCGCTGGATGGAGGCACTCCGCCTAAATCTGCTTCTGTACTAATACATGTTAGCGTCCTAGATGCCAACGATAACTCCCCCGTGTTCAGCCAACCCGTTTATAAGGTGAGTCTGCGGGAGGATTCTCCAGTTGGCACGACAGTAACTACAGTGAGGGCCACGGATGCTGACGAAGGCGCCAATGGTCAGGTGATTTACGAATTTGGACACATCTCTAACGACATGCGTAAACTGTTCAGGCTAGGGTCTGAAACGGGGGATTTAATTTTGAGCAGCACCGTGGACTATGAAAGACAAACGACGTATGAATTGCGCATTCAAGCTAAGGATGGTTCTGGACTTGCTTCCTTTGCGAAGGTGGTGATCGATATAGATGACGTTAATGACAACGCACCCACTATACACCTAAAATCTCTGAATAATCCAATTCCTGAAAGCGCATCGGCTGGAACAGAGGTAGGCATAATTAATGTTCAAGACAAAGACTCAGAGAAAAATCGACAGATCAGATGCAGCATTCAAGGAAATGTCCCGTTCGTTTTAAGACCTTCTATTAAAAATTACTTCTCAATTGTGACATCTGATGCACTCGATCGTGAATTTATATCAGAATACAACATCACATTCATTGCTGCGGATGGAGGATCTCCGCCTTTATCATCCTCTAAAACAGTTTACTTGTCTGTATCAGACGTCAATGACAACGCGCCTGCATTTGAACAGCAATCATACAGCGCATATGTCCCCGAGAATAACAAACCAGGAACCTCTGTTAGTTCTGTTACTGCAAGAGACCCAGACTGGAGGCAGAATGGTACAGTACTGTATTCTCTGGTGCCCAGTGAGATAAACGCTGTTCCAGTCACCTCATTTTTATCCATGAACTCAGACACAGGAGTGATCCATGCTGTGAGGTCATTTGACTATGAAAAGTTCAGAAACTTTACAGTCCAGGTTGTAGCCAGAGACAATGGTTCTCCTCCACTCAGCAGCAGCGTGACTGTGAGTGTGTTCATATCAGATGAGAATGATAACTCTCCACAGATATTATACCCTGCTCCAGAGGGAAAGTCTTTAATGACTGAGATGGTCCCTAAAGCTGCTCTCTCTGGCTCTCTGGTCTCCAAAGTCATCGCTGTGGATGCTGACTCTGGACAGAATGCATGGCTCTCATACCAGATTGTCAAATCTACTGATCCAGGACTTTTCACTATTGGTCTCCACAGTGGAGAGATCAGGGCTCAGAGGGACATCACTGAATCTGACAGCATGAAACAGAACCTTGTTATCTCAGTGAAAGATAACGGACAGCCTCCTCTCTCTGCTACCTGTTCTGTATATTTACTTATTTCTGATAATCTTGCTGAAGTTCCAGAACTGAAAGACATGACTTATGAGGAGAGCAATTCCAAACTGACTTTTTATTTGATCATCGCACTGGTTTCTGTGTCCACCTTCTTTCTGACTTTCATTATTCTGATCCTGGCTGTGAGGTTTTGCCACAGGAGAAAGCCCAGACTGTTGTTTGATGGAGCAGTGGCCATTCCCAGTGCATATCTCCCTCCCAACTATGCAGAGGTGGAGGGAGCTGGAACTCTCCGTAGTTCTTATAATTATGACACTTATCTAACAACAGGATCTCGCACCAGTGACTTCAAGTTCATCACATCTTACAATGACAGCACTCTTACTGCTGATGGAACTTTTAAGAAGGTTCAAAACGATGTTTTAGGTGCAAATCTCATTACAATTACCGACACATGTGATGGAGATGAGGTAAGAAATGATATTAACAAAAGCAAAACTTCATATTGATTCACATTGCATTCTTTGCTAAAGCTTATCTAAGCCCCACGATACAATTTGTTTCCTTATTTGTGTAGGCTGTTTTTTTCAGTATGAAAAATATTTATTGTGATGTGACAGTGTTGCATTGCAGGATGCAGTATAATGCTGTAATATATCTTTGCTGTTGGTATATATGGGTGATTTAAACTCCAATCATATTCAACAAAAGCTCTACACGGGAAATGTATAAATGGTGGTTATCATATTTTACATATTATTTTCATTTCATTTTAATTACCTTAGCTACATGATATAACTCAGTTTGATTGCCATACTTTTTATAATAAATGCAGTTTATGTCTGGCCAGAAGATTGTTGTTGCAATTTATGGGGGCTTTCTTGAAGTATTTCGTAGGTGTTAATGTATTTTCTGTGTATATGGATCAAGATTTGTCCTTACACTTTATCTGGACCTCTTAGCTTGATGTGATGTTTCGCAGAGTTTCACTGATTCAATTGCTTATAAATATTAAGAAAATTTAAGCATTGTCTATGATTGGTAAAATTCTATTGTTTCTTCTGTATGGTCAGTCAAGCAAATTTAGGGGCCCTCGGATTTTTCATAGACCTGCTGCCGCTGATCAGACCTGGACCTGTTTCAGATTATTTACTAAAAATCACTTGAATTTGATTAAAATACTTGAACATAACAGTATGTAATTAATTATTAATTATTAATTTTCATTGTGTAAGAGACGCAGTGGCTTTTCTCCTGCCATGCAGAAGGCCTGGTTTCAAATCCCAGCCAAATACCCAAACCCATCTATTGAATGCAGGGCATCCTTAGTGCCAGTCCCATGTCTGATTACAATAGAGGGAGGGCATTTGGCGTAAATCCTGTGCTAGGTTTATGTGTCAAGTAAACTTATTGACAAGAGCAACCTAAACGCCAACAACAATAATTGTTATACTGTGGAGTTTGGCTGATGCTTATGACCTTGAATATACTACTACCACTACTACTACTACTACTACAACTACTACTACTAATAATAATAATAATAATAAACTAAGGGGAACTTTATAAGGGTATATTTCCGGTATAACATTCTCCTAAAAAGGTTTTTTTTTTTTTTGCAAATGCACACGCAGTGGCTTGTTGTCTCGTAGTAAACGAAAATACTTCTTTCCCAGACAAAAATATTTCATGTAGCTAACGAAGTGCTTTAATTTAAAAAAATAATAAAAAAAAACCTAACCTGCAATCTCAGTATAAATCCTCAAAGGGTCGCTGTTTAACAACAGACCAAAAATCCCAGCTCTCCACCCATTTTCTCATATTCCAGCATCCCACAAAGCCAACAAGGGTTGGAACCGAAGGTTCTCCAGTCTACATCATCGGAGAAATTCATGTTAGCTAATATTAATTACAATTAAAATTCCTTAACTAAAACGCCTCGACACCAGGTGACCTTAAACCACTTCAGAATGGAAAATAAATTATCTTTCTTTGCTTTATTTTTTCTCTTGATTTACTTTTCGGTGGTTATGCGCGTCGTCCGAGCAGATGTCAGTTACACAGTGCCAGAGGAAACAAGACGTCAGTATGTGATCGGAAGTATAGCAAAGGATCTCGGACTTGATGCCAAACAATTAACTGCTCGTAAAGCTCGGATGGAGACCGAGGACGGCGCAAAAAGATACTGCGACATTAATCTGAGTAGTGGGAATCTGGTGGTGGCGGAAACAATAGACCGAGAGGAAATCTGTGAGTCGAAAACGTCTTGCATTCTCAATTACGAGCTTGTGTTGGAGAATCCTCTTGATGTACATCGTATTTCACTGCACATTCAGGATGTAAACGACAACGCGCCGAGATTTCCTAAAGATCGGATTACATTTAATATGATGGAATCAACCGATAAAGGGGAGCGTTTCCGGTTGGATGAAGCTCACGACTCTGATGTTGGTCAAAACACGGTTCAAGGATATTCACTTGAAAGAAATACTCATTTTATTTTATCTGTTAAAGAAAACTCGGAAGGAGGAAAATACGCCGAACTGGTTTTGGACAAAGAGCTTGATCGTGAACAGACAAAGGAAATAGATTTAATATTCACTGCGACCGATGGAGGCACTCCACAGAGGTCTGGTACTGCAGTTATTCACATCAATGTGCTTGATGCTAATGACAATAGCCCCGTGTTTAGTCAGTCTGTGTATACGGTTACTCTGGCTGAAAACACACCGCTGGGCGCAGAGGTAGTTAGAGTGAGCGCTACAGACGCTGATGAGGGCGTGAACGGGGAAGTCAGTTACGAATTTAGTCGAATATCTGATAAAGCCGCAAAAATATTTTCTATCGAAAGAGCGACTGGTCAAATTAAAGTAAGCGGAAATATTGATTATGAAGATGAAACATCGTACGAAATAAGAGTCCAGGCAGTAGATGGATCTGGTTTAGCATCCACTGCCAAAATTAATATTGATATCACTGACGTAAATGACAACGCTCCGAGAATTATCATTAAATCATTAAATGATCCACTTTCTGAGAATAGTATTGTAGGCACTGAGGTGGCCATTATTAATGTTCAGGATAAAGATTCAGGGGATAATCGAAAAGTCAGATGTTCAATTCAAGAAAATGTTCCATTTAAATTAAATCCATCTATCAAAAATTACTTTTCACTGGTTACAACAAGCTTGTTAGACAGAGAGAAAGAATTAGATTACAACATAACAATTACTGCTACTGATGAAGGCTCTCCACCATTATCAACATCGCTGACGATTCATTTAACTATATCGGATGTAAATGACAATTCTCCTGTATTTGAACAGCAAGCCTACACTGCACATATAACAGAAAATAACAAACCAGGAACGTCTATTAGTTCTGTTACTGCAAGAGACCCAGACTGGAGGCAGAATGGTACAGTACTGTATTCTCTGGTGCCCAGTGAGATAAACGCTGTTCCAGTCACCTCATTTTTATCCATGAACTCAGACACAGGAGTGATCCATGCTGTGAGGTCATTTGACTATGAAAAGTTCAGAAACTTTACAGTCCAGGTTGTAGCCAGAGACAATGGTTCTCCTCCACTCAGCAGCAGCGTGACTGTGAGTGTGTTCATATCAGATGAGAATGATAACTCTCCACAGATATTATACCCTGCTCCAGAGGGAAAGTCTTTAATGACTGAGATGGTCCCTAAAGCTGCTCTCTCTGGCTCTCTGGTCTCCAAAGTCATCGCTGTGGATGCTGACTCTGGACAGAACGCATGGCTCTCATATCAGATTGTCAAATCTACTGATCCAGGACTTTTCACTATTGGTCTCCACAGTGGAGAGATCAGGGCTCAGAGGGACATCACTGAATCTGACAGCATGAAACAGAACCTTGTTATCTCAGTGAAAGATAACGGACAGCCCCCTCTCTCTGCTACCTGTTCTGTATATTTACTTATTTCTGATAATCTTGCTGAAGTTCCAGAACTGAAAGACATGACTTATGAAGAGAACAATTCCAAACTGACTTTTTATTTGATCATCGCACTGGTTTCTGTGTCCACCTTCTTTCTGACTTTCATTATTCTGATCCTGGCTGTGAGGTTTTGCCACAGGAGAAAGCCCAGACTGTTGTTTGATGGAGCAGTGGCCATTCCCAGTGCATATCTCCCTCCCAACTATGCAGAGGTGGAGGGAGCCGGAACTCTCCGCAGTTCTTATAATTATGACACATATCTAACAACAGGATCTCGCACCAGTGACTTCAAGTTCATCACATCTTACAATGACAGCACTCTTACTGCTGATGGAACTTCAAAAAAAGTCCCGACGTTTCAAATGAACGCAACCTTTTTGATGTGGAAGAGTTGGTTGAGGTAAGATAAATAAGAAACTATTTATTTAATCAAAGTTTGAGGTTGTCAGCTTGGTGGTTAATTTCTTTTCTCTTTCCAACATCTACTATTGTTCTTATGTACTAAACGTTTCTGCCAGTGACACAGTCACATGGGAGAAGCTGGGTGTTCGCACATCACATTTTTTATAGAAAAAATAAAAACGAAAAAAGCACAAAGCAAATCCAGTTTGCCTTTTAGCTTGTTCGGATAAAATTATACTTGCCTTTTATTAAATGTTTTTGATGATTATTAGTTTCACTTGCCCAGAATTAGTTTTTTATTCATTCATGTAGATTAAACACCAATTAGCAGTAGAATCTGTTGTCGCATTTTGTATATGTTTTGCTCTCGGAGAAGGGTATCTTGACCTACATGCTAGTTAATCCACACAGTATTGTAATTAGCATGGGTAACTTAGATTCAGAACCACACGTTGGTAGACAGCGACAAGAGAGGTTTTTATAGGGATAAATGAGAAATAAATTGTTGCAAAGAACTGTCCACTAAAACAGTTTTTTTTTTTTTTTGCTTTGTCATTTGCTGGTGCAATTTAGTTGCAAATACGTATTGCTGTTTACTCTGCCTTATATATATATATATATATATATATATATATATATATATATATATATATATATATATATATATATATATATACATGTATGATGTATACTACTACTACAGTACTACTACTAATAATTATTATTTTAGCATAAAGTGTTGCTTTTGACAGACACAATGAGAATTTGCTGTTTTAGACGATGATGTCGGTGTGTACATATTAGAATATATCATATGGAAAAATATCCATTAGAACCTATCTGCATCTATTCTGTTCGTCTCATCCTCAAATCACAGTAGTGTTCATTCAATTCATCGAATTTAAACAATAAAACGTATTGGTTTTGAATGTGGCAAGGTAGCTGAAGTGTAATTGTGTGAACGTCTGGAATTTTTACTATTGTTTTCTTTTGCTAATGATTGGATTTGAATTATAATTGGACCGTTAAGAGACAATGTACAAATAATTTACGTGCTGTAGTGAAAAAATAAATAAAATAATTGTGTGTGTGTGCGTGCGTGCGTGCGTGCGTGTATATGTGCGCGCGCGCTCGAGACTTCAGATTAATTTCTGTCCTGTTTTTAAATTTAACCTATATTTATTTAAACCGATGAAAAACCGATGCTCCAACAATTAACGTCTGATGCCATAATCCACTGTGTTATTGTGAGAGTTTGCCTATCATGGTACCTATCATACCCCCAGTTAAAAATCATGAATAATGTCTAAATTTACACCACATAGCCTGTACTCTTGGCAGTACCGTGAAAAACATTTAGTTATTTCTTTCTTTCTTTCTTTCTTTCTTTCTTTCTTTCTTTCTATTTCAAATATATAGAGCATATGCAATAGTCAAGTTATCTGTATGTAATGTGAAGGATAGACATATGAGTGCAGGAAAGGATGAATTGCAATAAACTAAACATGCACAGAAGGTCGCTGTTTACCGAGGGAAAATAAATATCTCCTCCCAATTCGAGTAAAATTCCACCATTCCCCGAAACCAGGAACCATTGTTGTAGAAGGTTGTATTTATTGTGGATACTGTATCAGAACAGACCAACTTAATCAGCACAAGCTTTTGAAACAAGGGCTAGCGGAGGGAAAAAATGTCTGCATTGTCGCCATTGAATCTTTTGACTTGGGTTTACATATTTATTCGCGCTGTCCGTGGAGATTTGACCTACACATTCCCGGAAGAAACAAAGCAGCAATATGTGATCGGAAATCTTGCGAAGGATCTCGGACTTGATGTGAAAATATTATCTGCTCGAAAGGCTCGGATAGAAACAGAAGGGAGCACTAAACGGTGTTGCGACATTAATCTGAATAGTGGAAATCTGATGGTGGTGGAAACAATAGACCGAGAGAAGCTCTGTGGATCAAAGATGTCTTGCATTCTTAATTACGAGCTTGTGTTAGAAAATCCTTTTGATGTGCATCGTATTTCACTGCAGATTGAGGATATTAACGACAACGCGCCGAGATTTCCCAATGATCGGATACTATTTGATATCCGGGAATCAGCCGTTAAAGGTGAGCGGTTCCCTTTGGATGAAGCTCACGACTCTGATGTTGGACAAAACGCGGTTCAAGGATATTCACTTGAAAGAAATACTCATTTTATTTTATCGGTTAAAGAAAACTCGGAAGGAGGAAAATACGCCGAACTGGTTTTGGACAAAGAGCTTGATCGTGAACAGACAAAGGAAATAGATTTAATATTCACTGCGACCGATGGAGGCACTCCACAGAGGTCTGGTACTGCAGTTATTCACATCAATGTGCTTGATGCTAATGACAATAGCCCCGTGTTTAGTCAGTCTGTGTATAAGGTTACTCTGGCTGAAAACACACCGCTGGGCGCAGAGGTAGTTAGAGTGAGCGCTACAGACGCTGATGAGGGCGTGAACGGGGAAGTCAGTTACGAATTTAGTCGAATATCTGATGAAGCAGCAAAAATATTTTCTATTGACAAGATAACTGGTAAAATCATTGTAAATGGGAATATTGATTATGAGGAAGAAACGTCGTATGAAATGAGAGTGCAGGCTAAAGATGGTCCTGGCTTAGCATCTACTGCAAAAATTATTATAGATATCACTGATGTAAATGACAACGCTCCGAGAATTATAATTAAATCAATGAAAGATCAAATCCCTGAGAATTCTGAAATAGGAACTGAAGTAGCAGTACTGAATGTTCAGGATAACGATTCAGGAAACAACCGAAACGTCAGATGTTCAGTTCAGGAAAACGTTCCATTCAAACTAAATCCATCAATCAAAAATTACTTTATGTTGGTAACAACAAGCATCTTAGATCGAGAGACAGAAACAGATTACAATATAACAATCACTGCTACTGACGGCGGTTCTCCTCCATTATCAACATCAATGATTATTCACCTGTCTGTGTCAGACATTAATGACAATCCACCTGTATTTGAACAGCAATCCTACACTGCATATTTGATGGAAAATAACAAACCAGGAACCTCTGTTAGTTCTGTTACTGCAAGAGACCCAGACTGGAGGCAGAATGGTACAGTACTGTATTCTCTGGTGCCCAGTGAGATAAACGCTGTTCCAGTCACCTCATTTTTATCCATGAACTCAGACACAGGAGTGATCCATGCTGTGAGGTCATTTGACTATGAAAAGTTCAGAAACTTTACAGTCCAGGTTGTAGCCAGAGACAATGGTTCTCCTCCACTCAGCAGCAGCGTGACTGTGAGTGTGTTCATATCAGATGAGAATGATAACTCTCCACAGATATTATACCCTGCTCCAGAGGGAAAGTCTTTAATGACTGAGATGGTCCCTAAAGCTGCTCTCTCTGGCTCTCTGGTCTCCAAAGTCATCGCTGTGGATGCTGACTCTGGACAGAACGCATGGCTCTCATACCAGATTGTCAAATCTACTGATCCGGGACTTTTCACTATTGGTCTCCACAGTGGAGAGATCAGGGCTCAGAGGGACATTACTGAATCTGACAGCATGAAACAGACCCTTGTAATCTCAGTGAAAGATAATGGACAGCCCCCTCTCTCTGCTACCTGTTCTGTATATTTACTTATTTCTGATAATCTTGCTGAAGTTCCAGAACTGAAAGACATGACTTATGAAGAGAGCAATTCCAAACTGACTTTTTATTTGATCATCGCACTGGTTTCTGTGTCCACCTTCTTTCTGACTTTCATTATTCTGATCCTGGCTGTGAGGTTTTGCCACAGGAGAAAGCCCAGACTGTTGTTTGATGGAGCAGTGGCCATTCCCAGTGCATATCTCCCTCCCAACTATGCAGAGGTGGAGGGAGCTGGAACTCTCCGCAGTTCTTATAATTATGACACATATCTAACAACAGGATCTCGCACCAGTGACTTCAAGTTCATCACATCATACAATGACAGCACTCTTACTGCTGATGGAACTCTTAAGAAGGTCCAAGATGAGATTTTAGGCGGAAGTCTCATAACACTTACCATGACTGAGGATGCTGAGGTAAGAAATGCTTAACCGGAAATTGCCATATTAAATATTACTGTTTAACATCTAGTACAAGATGTTTTATCTTCATCTGACTACAACTTCAGGTATCATCTCTCATGACAGGATTATGTATACCCGAGCAAGTGCTCATTTGCACGCTTTGGCGTATATCTTTTATTTTTATTATAGCTGCATAAATACGAGTAACTAATAATTGCTAACCTGAAATCGATTAAGAGCGCGATACCACCAAACATTTATTTTTTGTTAATATGCGTGCTTATCAAAAACTTGATAAAAACCGATGTCCTGTGCCTCTTTCACGTGACAGTGCGACAAATCTGTCTTGGATTTTTTTTTTTACATGAACGTCTAATTAATGATGAGCTGTATCACCAATCTGACTCAATCCGAAAAATGATCTTTACGTATGCGCGCAAACAACGCGCAGTCTTTGTATCACTTCGCAACCACTGTGGACGCTGCCATCGTTACAAAATGGGTGATTGTAGCTGAAAAAAAGGTCACGTTAACTTGCAGTGTGAAAGATCTAACGTGCACGTTGGCTATAATCTTGAACATACCCCATTGACGTTGTCATGAATTTTATACCAACAATGTATCTGATAAAATTCGAATTGTTTTTTTTTTTTTTCATGAGATTTTAAATCGCTATGATCAAATTAGGTAAAATGCAGTGGTAAGTTTGGGTCCTCACATGAGCCGGTGAACGATTCAAATTATTATTTTTTATTTTTCACATACACAGTCATACACAGTATGATACGCAGTGAAATCTTTACACGACTGTTGTTGACCTATAAAAGAAAATAAGAGATGCGAATGCCAATAGAAAAGAATGCAAAATATAAAAACTACAATATATATTAAAATGTTACAATAAAATAAAATATAAAAGAGAAATATATAAATAAAGAAGTACGAACTGCAATGTGCAAGCGGTTTGGGCAGTCAGTAAGAAAAGGAAATTATATGCAGCTTTATTACTGTCCATCCTTAACGTGCAATAGTTAGTTCTCATTTATATGCAAATAGAACCAGAAATGTGCAACATATGTCTTATGCAATGTGCAAATATTAAAATTTTCACTGTGTTTTTTGTTTGTTTTGTTTTGTTTTTGTTTTGTTTTTGTTTTTTGGTGTGCTCCAACACATTTGTAAGGGAAACATAATAAGGCGTATGAGTTGAGTCCCATGACGAGTTCTGGCTGAAAGCCCGTACAGGCTGCGGGAAGAAACTTCTCCTCAGTCTCTGTGTTGGGCTTCAGGGAGCGAAATCGCTTACCTGACCGCAGCAGAGAGAACAGTCCATTTTTGGACTGGTTAAAGTCCTTCACTATTACTAAGTCCTTCTTCCTCGACTTGTTCCAGTACAGTTTGATGTAGACTGTGTGCAGGTCAGGGAGTTCGGTGCGGATGATGCGTTCAGGTGATCGCAGCACCCCATGTATAGGCCTGCATGGTGCTGTTTCCAAACTAGGTTGTGATATTTCCCGTCAGGAAGCTCTTTATGGTTAAGCAGTAAAATAAACAGCACTCCGTGCTCGTGAAGGATGTCTTGTTTGCTATTCCCCACAATTGCATAAAATATTCATAAAAATGCTCATTGATGTGATCCAAATATTTCGTGGTGTTTTTTTTTTTTATAGAAAAATGCGATAAAAATACAATCGAGTAGTGTTTGTATTACGCATAAGACATAAAATGCATATATTGAATTGAAATCGCAAACTGTATCTTTATCTTCCATAAATGATGTGCATCATATCAACTCGACCATTTGAGTTTACGGCATTGTGTTTTTCACGTTTTGTTCTTTGAAAAACGTTTTCTAAAAGTCTGCATGCCTAGCTTCTGTCTTTAATAAGTAAACAAATAAAGGAGAATCGTGCTATTCTGAAGCGCTGTGACCACCGTTTACGTGGAGTTTTTTTATATGAAAGAAAATGAAACAAGAGGAAAGAATGACGGCAGTGTTAAGCTGAAGACGAAAAGCATACCGCTGTTTAAAAAGTTTACAATTAACTATATATGCAATAAAGTGATAAACTGGATGTGTCGATTTTTATTAAATTTAATTCACTCATTCACTCACTCATCTTCTATACCGCTGTATCCTGTATTCAGGGTTGCGGGGCCGTGGAGCCTATTCCAGGAGACTTAGGGCACATGGCAGGTATACCCTGGACAGGGTGCTATTTAATTAATCGTACAAATAAAAAACATATTTATATAATTCTTTTCCGATCGAGTTCGTTGTCATATGTTATTAAAATAACTTCTGTATTGATTTAATGGCATTTTATATGCCGTGGCTGGATTTGTTATCTATACCTTGGGAACATTGTAAAGCAACGTCGTTATTTCTTTTTTTTTTTTCATTCGATATTTACTATTTTAACCAATTAGAAGAATGTATCCGAAAACCAAATATGTTAGCATTCATTAAGGATTTTATTTAGACGAGCAATATAACTGTAGTTTTATGAATATACACAAAGGGTCGCTCTTTACCAAATAACTAAATTAACTGAAGCTCACCACCCATTTCGTGATACAGTCGATCTTTCCTTAAACACGGTAGACCGTTGCTGCAGAAGATTGTTTTAGTTGTGATAATCTGAATGTCAATTTAATTAATAAGAAGACTACATGGTTTGAAATTGAAAGAGAGATCCAGGAGACTTTGTAGAATGGGAGGAAAAACGTTTGTCTATTCGACACCGTGGACTTTGGCTTTAATTTGTATTTTGATTCGCGCTGTCTGTGGAGATTTGACCTACACATTCCCGGAAGAAACAAAGCAGCAATATGTGATCGGAAATCTTGCGAAGGATTTCGGACTTGATGTCAAAAGATTATCTGCTCGAAACGCTCGAATAGAGACAGACGGGAGCAATAAACGGTATTGTGACATTAATCTGAATAGTGGAAATCTGGTGGTTTTGGAAACAATAGACCGAGAGAAGCTCTGTGGATCAAAGATGTCTTGCATTCTTAATTACGAGCTTGTGTTGGAGAATCCTCTTGATGTACATCGTATTTCATTGCACATTCAGGATATTAACGACAACGCGCCGAGATTTCCTAAAGGACGGATTACATTTAGTATGACGGAATCAGCCGTTAAAGGTGAGCGGTTCCCTTTGGATGAAGCTCACGACTCTGATGTTGGCCAAAACACGGTTCAAGGATATTCACTTGAAAGAAATACTCATTTTATTTTATCAGTTAAAGAAAACGCGGAAGGAGGAAAATACGCCGAACTGGTTTTGGACAAAGAGCTTGATCGTGAACAGACAAAGGAAATAGATTTAATATTCACTGCGACCGATGGAGGCACTCCACAGAGGTCTGGTACTGCAGTTATTCACATCAATGTGCTTGATGCTAATGACAATAGCCCCGTGTTTAGTCAGTCTGTGTATAAGGTTACTCTGGCTGAAAACACACCGCTGGGCGCAGAGGTAGTTAGAGTGAGCGCTACAGACGCTGATGAGGGCGTGAACGGGGAAGTCAGTTACGAATTTAGTCGAATATCTGATGAAGCCGCAAAATTGTTTTCGATTGATAAGATAACTGGCCAAATTAAAGTAACTGGTAATATTGATTATGAAGAGGAAACGTCATACGAAATTAGAGTCCAGGCCATAGACGGTCCTGGCTTAGCATCTACTGCCAAAATTATTATAGATATCACTGATGTAAATGACAACGCTCCGAGAATTATCCTTAAATCATTGAAAGATCAAATCCCTGAGAATTCTGTGATAGGAACTGAGGTGGCAATAGTTAATGTGCAGGATAACGATTCAGGAATTAATCGACAGATCCGATGTTCTATTCAGGGAACTGTTCCATTTAAATTAAATCCATCAATCAAAAACTACTTTTCATTAGTAACGACAAGCATGCTCGATCGAGAGTTGGAAGAAGATTACAATGTCACCATTACTGCTGCTGATGGAGGCGCTCTACCTTTATCCTCATCCTTGACCGTTCATCTGTCTGTAGCAGATGTGAATGACAATTCTCCTGCATTTGAACAGCAATCCTACACTGCATATGTGATGGAAAATAACAAACCAGGAACCTCTATTAGTTCTGTTACTGCAAGAGACCCAGACTGGAGGCAGAATGGTACAGTACTGTATTCTCTGGTGCCCAGTGAGATAAACGCTGTTCCAGTCACCTCATTTTTATCCATGAACTCAGACACAGGAGTGATCCATGCTGTGAGGTCATTTGACTATGAAAAGTTCAGAAACTTTACAGTCCAGGTTGTAGCCAGAGACAATGGTTCTCCTCCACTCAGCAGCAGCGTGACTGTGAGTGTGTTCATATCAGATGAGAATGATAACTCTCCACAGATATTATACCCTGCTCCAGAGGGAAAGTCTTTAATGACTGAGATGGTCCCTAAAGCTGCTCTCTCTGGCTCTCTGGTCTCCAAAGTCATCGCTGTGGATGCTGACTCTGGACAGAACGCATGGCTCTCATATCAGATTGTCAAATCTACTGATCCAGGACTTTTCACTATTGGTCTCCACAGTGGAGAGATCAGGGCTCAGAGGGACGTTACTGAATCTGACAGCATGAAACAGAACCTTGTTATCTCAGTGAAAGATAACGGACAGCCCCCTCTCTCTGCTACCTGTTCTGTATATTTACTTATTTCTGATAATCTTGCCGAAGTTCCAGAACTGAAAGACATGACTTATGAGGAGAGCAATTCCAGACTGACTTTTTATTTGATCATCGCACTGGTTTCTGTCTCCACCTTCTTTCTGACTTTCATTATTCTGATCCTGGCTGTGAGGTTTTGCCACAGGAGAAAGCCCAGACTGTTGTTTGATGGAGCAGTGGCCATTCCCAGTGCATATCTCCCTCCCAACTATGCAGAGGTGGAGGGAGCTGGAACTCTCCGTAGTTCTTACAATTATGACACATATCTAACAACAGGATCTCGCACCAGTGACTTCAAGTTCATCACATCTTACAATGACAGCACTCTTACTGCTGATGGAACTTTGAACATGACTGAAAAAGACACTTTGCCTACAAACCTGATTTCACTAAACAATACAGAAGATGTAGATGAGGTAAGGAAATGGGTTTTTAAAATATAGCACGCTCATTTCAAAGATTATCATTAATGTAGTTATGAGGCTTTAGTGACCCTCAGAGAAGAATATTGCTCATCTATTGACATTATCTTCTGAGTTATTCATTGTAAAATATCAACTACCGAGGTGTACCATCATTTTTACTATTATTTTTTAGTTTTTAAGCAATCTTATACACACCATGTTCTCATTTCTTATGTTTCTTTAGTTAATTCATTCAGAGATTTGGTTGTCTTGGTTTGTCTATATATCCACTTTGTGTAAGCTGCCCGACTTTTGCTCTTGATTTTCTGAGAGATTTCTGCGTTAAGGTACCACTACAGTACCTTAGGCAGTGATGTTTACAATATGCACGTTACGTATACATTACGTATTTAATATGCATGAAGTAACACAGCTCCTTTGCATTTTTGCTCCACATCACTGGCTCACCAAAACCTATTGAATTACATTATCCGACATCAGGAACTGGGTACCAGATTAACCTACATGATCGCTCCTTTTTCAACACATGTCATGAAGTGCAATAATCGCAAAATGCTCTTAGTGTCGCTCTTCACCTGCAGGAGCCGCACTGAATCCCTCACCGCCCTTCTATAAAATATACTGTAATCAGAATACGGTCTGCAAACCAGAACCATTAGCTTCCTTCAGTCGAGACATCGCGCTTTCTTAGAAATGATTTCCAGGTTTCGAATTTTTGTTTAAATAAGTTTAATTTAGATTTTCTTTTTAAATAAACACGCGGTGACGATGTCACTTAAATCTACAGCTATGACGTTTAGAAGCGTTTCCTGTATAATGTTAGGATTTTTCTCAGTTCTTTTCTTCAATCAAAACATCGTGTACGGAGATTTAAGCTACACAGTACAGGAGGAAATGAAACATCGGTATGTGATTGGAAATATAGCAAATGATCTCAGACTGGATGCATTGCAATTATCAACACGAAAGGCGCGAGTAGAAATGGAGGACAGCAGCAAGCGGTATGTGGATATTAATTTTAATACGGGAGCTTTGATCATTTCAGAGACAATAGACCGGGAAAAGCTTTGTGGTTCGAGGCTGAACTGCAACCTCAATTATGAGCTCGTCTTAGAAAATCCTCTAGAATTGCATCGCATTTCTCTGAATGTACAGGATATTAATGACAATTCGCCTAAATTTCTTAATGAGCGCATAAACCTAGAAATTCCTGAGTCCGCTGATAAAGGTCAGCGTTTCCGTTTGGATGAAGCTCACGACTCTGATATCGGACAAAACGGAGTGAACGGCTATGCGCTGGAGAAGAACGACCATTTTGCTTTGTCTGTGGAAGGAAACATTGAGAAGGGTAAATACGCAGAGCTCGTGTTGGAGAAAGAGCTGGATCGCGAACAACAGAAGGATATTGACTTGATTCTTACCGCAGTGGATGGCGGGATTCCTCAGAGATCAGGGACCGCTGTTATACACATCACTGTGCTAGATGCTAATGATAATGTTCCGGTGTTCAGTCAGACTGTATATAAAGTGGCTTTAACTGAAAACGCAGCAATCGGAACAGAAGTCGTCACTGTGAGCGCAGAAGATGCAGATGAAGGAGCAAACGGTGCAGTCACTTATGAGTTTAGTCGGATTGCTGATACTGCAGTAAAATTATTTACGATCGATAAGCTTACTGGACAAATGAATGTAAAAGGAGAAATCGACTATGAGGAGGAAAAATATTATGAAATTAGAGTCCAAGCAAAAGATGGATCTGGTTTAGCATCGACTGCAAGTGTTATTATAGATATTACTGATGTCAATGACAACGCACCTAAAATTATTATTAAATCACTGAACAATCCAATATCCGAAGATGTTATTCAAGGTAGTGAAGTAGCTATTATTAATGTTCAGGATAAAGATTCAGGTGATAATCGAGAAATCCGTTGTTCACTTCAGGAAAATGTTCCATTCAGATTAAATAAGTCTATAAAAAACTATTTCACTTTGATAACAACTAGCACATTGGACAGAGAGAAGGAAAAAGATTACAACATAACAATAACTGCTACTGATGGAGGCTCTTTGCCATTATCAACAACCATGACCATTTATTTATCTGTATCTGATGTAAATGACAATCCTCCTGTATTTGAACAGCAATCCTACACTGCATATGTGATGGAAAATAACAAACCAGGAACCCCTATTAGTTCTGTTACTGCAAGAGACCCAGACTGGAGGCAGAATGGTACAGTACTGTATTCTCTGGTGCCCAGTGAGATAAACGCTGTTCCAGTCACCTCATTTTTATCCATGAACTCAGACACAGGAGTGATCCATGCTGTGAGGTCATTTGACTATGAAAAGTTCAGAAACTTTACAGTCCAGGTTGTAGCCAGAGACAATGGTTCTCCTCCACTCAGCAGCAGCGTGACTGTGAGTGTGTTTATATCAGATGAGAATGATAACTCTCCACAGATATTATACCCGGCTCCAGAGGGAAAGTCTTTAATGACTGAGATGGTCCCTAAAGCTGCTCTCTCTGGCTCTCTGGTCTCCAAAGTCATCGCTGTGGATGCTGACTCTGGACAGAACGCATGGCTCTCATACCAGATTGTCAAATCTACTGATCCAGGACTTTTCACTATTGGTCTCCACAGTGGAGAGATCAGGGCTCAGAGGGACATCACTGAATCTGACAGCATGAAACAGAACCTTGTTATCTCAGTGAAAGATAACGGACAGCCTCCTCTCTCTGCTACCTGTTCTGTATATTTACTTATTTCTGATAATCTTGCTGAAGTTCCAGAACTGAAAGACATGACTTATGAGGAGAGCAATTCCAAACTGACTTTTTATTTGATCATCGCACTGGTTTCTGTGTCCACCTTCTTTCTGACTTTCATTATTCTGATCCTGGCTGTGAGGTTTTGCCACAGGAGAAAGCCCAGACTGTTGTTTGATGGAGCAGTGGCCATTCCCAGTGCATATCTTCCTCCCAACTATGCAGAGGTGGAGGGAGCCGGAACTCTCCGTAGTTCTTATAATTATGACACATATCTAACAACAGGATCTCGCACCAGTGACTTCAAGTTCATCACGTCTTACAATGACAGCACTCTTACTGCTGATGGAACTCTTAACAAAGTCCAAGATGAGGTTTTAGGCGGAAGCCTCATTACACTTACCATGACTGGGGATGCTGAGGTAAGAAATGCTTAGCCGGAAATTGCAGTATTAAATATTAATGTTTAACATCTAATACAAGATGTTTCATCTTCATCTCACAACAACTTCAAATATCGTTGACGTCTCACATGACAAAGACTTTCAAAGGAGCAAATGCTCGTTTGCGCTCTTTTACGTGAATCATAACTTTTTGTTGTTAAGGAAACTATTAAATGCTAAACTTAAATCCAACTAAATTGCGATAGCATCCAAAATCTATTCTTTGTTAATATGCGTGCTTATTAAAACATAAAAGTGCTGTTATCACGTGACACTGCGACAAACTTGTCTTGAACACTCTTTGACATGAGAGTCTTTGGAAGTTGCAGGAATTATTACTGATGGGCTGTATCACCAATCTGTCTCATTCTGGAAAAAAAAGATCTTCACGTATGTTAGCAAACGCGCAGCTTGTCTCTGTTGTATCTATAATCTTGAATATACCTAATTCGAGTTATTATGAATTTTATAACAACAAGCAGATGTACCTTAAAATGTACCTTTATTAGATTATGACTCGCAATCATGAAATTAGTTATAATGTTGTTGTAATTTTGGGTGCAGTGAAGATTAAACAGTTGGCCCTGCCACTGAAGGATGTATAGTCTCATCTTCCCCACATTTCTTGGTGTTTATTCATGGATATATACAAGCAATGGGGTGCTTGTTTTGTATTATGCGGTTAGGTACTTTATTTTTATATTCACACATTTATTTCGTTAAGTGTATCCTTTGCTGCTATAAATGGTGTGAAACATGTGAAATTGATCGGCTGAGTTCAGGACATTGTGTGTTTTTTTTAAATATATTTTTCTTTGAAAAACGTTTCCTGAAAGTTTTACGTCGGGGCATGTTTATAAAAAAAGAAAAAGGAGAATGAACGACGAAATACGGCAGTGTTGAAGATGTAAAAGCATACCGCTGCTTAAAATAGTTTAAATTAAATGATATATGCAATGAGGTGGTAAACGAACAATGTGCTTTTATTTCATTTAACTTCAAAGTCAATGGAAAATTGATTTTAATTCGGTTAAATGGCGTTATTTTACAAAATGTAACAAATGACTCATAGGTGAAAGGGAAAAAATGGGGGGGAGGGGGGGATTTGTGCTCGGAATGTCTGCGCACGTTCCTGGTTTATATGTTCAGTATATCTGTGTGCATTTCCACTTATTTGTAAGCTGTAAACCCTTCCGTATATTACTTTTTTCCTTCTACGTCGTTTTCATATATTAAATAAACTTTTATTGTATTGATTTCTATACAAAATTTATTTTTAATGCCATGGCTGGATTTGTTATCTATAACTGGAAAACATGCACGCTAACTGAGACCAAGAATATGTAAGTATTGTAACATCTTTATTTTGAATTTCTTGGTTGATATTCTGAAGAATGTATCAGAATCCCAAATATGTTAGTATTCATTAAGGATTTTGTTTTTTGGAAGATGAGCAACTTAAATGCAGTTCTATGAAAATACACAGAGGGTCGCTCTTTACCAAATAACTAAATTAACTGAAGCTCACCTCCCATTTAGTTATATAGTCCAGCCTTCTTTAAAAATCAAACACTACTGCAGCAGATGACTGTCTTTATTGCCTTAATGTAAATA
Organism: Clarias magur; assembly: GCA_013621035.1. NCBI lineage: Eukaryota > Metazoa > Chordata > Actinopteri > Siluriformes > Clariidae > Clarias > Clarias magur. The sequence continues at coordinate 53,336 of QNUK01000421.1, forward strand.
TCGATTTCATTAATAAGAAGGCTACACGGTTTGGAATTTAAAGAGAGATCCTGGAGACGTATTAGAATGGTAGGGAAAACGTTTTTCTTTTCGGCACCATGGACTTGGGCTTTAATTTGTATTTTCATTCGCGCTGTCTGTGGAGATTTGACCTACACATTCCCGGAAGAAACAAAGCAGCAATATGTGATCGGAAATCTTGCGAAGGATCTCGGACTTGATGTGAAAAGATTATCTGCTCGAAAAGGTCGAATAGAAACAGAAGGGAGCACTAAACGGTATTGTGACATTAATCTGAGTGGAAATCTGGTGGTGGTGGAAACAATAGACCGAGAGGAGCTCTGTGGATTAAAGATGTCTTGCGTCCTTAATTACGAGCTTGTGTTAGAAAATCCTTTTGATGTGCATCGTATTTCACTGCAGATTGAGGATATTAACGACAACGCGCCGAGATTTCCTAAAGGACGGATTACATTTAGTATGACGGAATCAGCCGATAAAGGTGAGCGTTTCCGGTTGGATGAAGCTCACGACTCTGATGTTGGCCAAAACACGGTTCAAGGATATTCACTTGAAAGAAATACTCATTTTATTTTATCGGTTAAAGAAAACTCGGAAGGAGGAAAATACGCCGAACTGGTTTTGGACAAAGAGCTTGATCGTGAAAAGACAAAAGAAATTGATTTAATATTTACTGCGACCGATGGAGGCACTCCACAGAGGTCTGGTACTGCAGTTATTCACATCAATGTGCTTGATGCTAATGACAATAGCCCCGTGTTTAGTCAGTCTGTGTATAAGGTTACTCTGGCTGAAAACACACCGCTGGGCGCAGAGGTAGTTATAGTGAGCGCTACAGACGCTGATGAGGGCGTGAACGGGGAAGTCAGTTACGAATTTAGTCGAATATCTGATAAAGCCGCAAAAATATTTTCTATTGACAAGATAACTGGTAAAATCATTGTGACTGGAAACATCGATTATGAGGAAGAATCTACGTATGAAACGAGAGTGCAGGCAAAAGATGGTCCTGGCTTAGCATCTACTGCCAAAATTATTATAGATATCACTGATGTAAATGACAACGCTCCGAGAATTATAATTAAATCAATGAAAGATCAAATCCCTGAGAATTCTGAGATAGGAACTGAAGTAGCAGTACTGAATGTTCAGGATAACGATTCAGGAAACAACCGAAACGTCAGATGTTCAGTTCAGGAAAACGTTCCATTCAAACTAAATCCATCAATCAAAAATTACTTTATGTTGGTAACAACAAGCATCTTAGATCGAGAGACAGAAACAGATTACAATATAACAATTACTGCTACTGACGGCGGTTCTCCTCCATTATCAACATCAATGATTATTCACCTGTCTGTGTCAGACATTAATGACAATCCACCTGTATTTGAACAGCAATCCTACACTGCATATGTGATGGAAAATAACAAACCAGGAACCTCCATTAGTTCTGTTACTGCAAGAGACCCAGACTGGAGGCAGAATGGTACAGTACTGTATTCTCTGGTGCCCAGTGAGATAAACGCTGTTCCAGTCACCTCATTTTTATCCATGAACTCAGACACAGGAGTGATCCATGCTGTGAGGTCATTTGACTATGAAAAGTTCAGAAACTTTACAGTCCAGGTTGTAGCCAGAGACAATGGTTCTCCTCCACTCAGCAGCAGCGTGACTGTGAGTGTGTTCATATCAGATGAGAATGATAACTCTCCACAGATATTATACCCTGCTCCAGAGGGAAAGTATTTAATGACTGAGATGGTCCCTAAAGCCGCTCTCTCTGGCTCTCTGGTCTCCAAAGTCATCGCTGTGGATGCTGACTCTGGACAGAACGCATGGCTCTCATACCAGATTGTCAAATCTACTGATCCAGGACTTTTCACTATTGGTCTCCACAGTGGAGAGATCAGGGCTCAGAGGGATGTTACTGAATCTGATAGCATGAAACAGAACCTCGTTATCTCAGTGAAAGATAACGGACAGCCCCCTCTCTCTGCTACCTGTTCAGTATATTTACTTATTTCTGATAATCTTGCTGAAGTTCCAGAACTGAAAGACATGACTTATGAAGAGAGCAATTCCAAACTGACTTTTTATTTGATCATCGCACTGGTTTCTGTGTCCACCTTCTTTCTGACTTTCATTATTCTGATCCTGGCTGTGAGGTTTTGCCACAGGAGAAAGCCCAGACTGTTGTTTGATGGAGCAGTGGCCATTCCCAGTGCATATCTCCCTCCCAACTATGCAGAGGTGGAGGGAGCTGGAACTCTCCGCAGTTCTTATAATTATGACACATATCTAACAACAGGATCTCGCACCAGTGACTTCAAGTTCATCACATCTTACAATGACAGCACTCTTACTGCTGATGGAACTCTTAAGAAGGTCCAAGATGAGGTTTTAGGCGGAAGTCTCATAACACTTACCATGACTGAGGATTCTGAGGTAAGACATGCTTAGCCGGAAATTGCATATTAAATATTAATGTTTAACATTAAATACAACACGTTTTATTTCTTTATCTGACTCCATCTTCATGCATCGTTAAGGTCTCTCTTGACAGGATTCAATATGCCCGAGCAAATGCTCGTTTTCGCTCTGTCGCGAACATCTTTTATTTTTGTGCTTATAACTGCATAAATACGAGTAACTAATAAGTGCTAAACTTAAATGGAAATTGCAATACCATCAAAAATTTATTTTTTGTCAATATGCATGCTCATCAAAAATTTAAAAGTGACAAAACTGATGTACTGTGCTTCTATCACGTGACACTACGACGATCTTGTCTTGGACATTATTTGACATAAAGGTCTTTATGTATGGCGGAGATTATTGATAATGGGCTGTATTACCGATCTGACTCAATTTAAAAAAAAAAAAAAACATCTTTACGCATGCTCGCATAAAAGGGTGATTGTAGCTGAAAAAAGGTCACGTTAACTTGCAATGTGAAAGATCTAACGTGCACGTTAGTTATGATCTTGAACATACCCCATTGAAGTTGTGATTAATCTAATACCAACAAGCATATGTAGCCGATAAAATTCGCATTGTTTTTCTTCGTGAGATTTTAAAGCGCTATGATCAAATTGGTTAAAATGCAGTGGTAAGTTTGGGTGCTCACACCAGGCAGTGAACAATTCAAATTATTATTTTTTTTTTTCATTCTTCACATATACAACAACACACAGTATGATATGCAGTGAAATGCTTATATGACTGTTTTGGACCTAAAAAGCAAATAAGAGATGCGAGTGCCAATAGCAGCAGTGGTATGCTTCATCTTAAACGTGCAATAGTTAGTTCTCATTTTTATGTAAACAGCTAGAACCAGAAATGTGCAATTTATGTGCCCTATACAATTTGCAAATATTAAAATTTTCACTGTCGTTAGTTTTTTGGTGCTCCAAAACATTTGTAAAGGAAACATAGGAATACCTATCCGTTGAGTCCTAAGACGAGTTCTGGTTGGAAGCCCGTACAGGCTGCGGGAAGAAGCTTCTCCTCAGTCTCTGTGTTGGGCTTCAGGGAATCGCTTACCTGACCGCAGCAGAGAGAACAGACTATTTGGGGGTGGTTAAAGTCCTTCATTATCTTCCTGGGCTTCGTTCAGTACAGCTTAACGTGGATTGTGTGCAGGTAAGGGTGCGGATGATGCGCTCAGCTGCGGTGGTGATGTTTCCCGTCACGACGCTCTTTATAGTGCAGGTGTAAAATTAACAGTACCCCGTGCTACTGAATCATGGATTGTTAGCTATTCCCGTCAATTATATCATGAAATCATGAAAATTGCTCATTGATGTTGTCCAAATATTTCGTGGTGTTTTTTATTTTTATTTTTATGGCGATATGTAATAAAAATGCACTCGAGTTCTGTTTCTATTACGCAGTAAGTTATTTTGCATTGAAGCTGCAACATTTATCTTCATCTGCTACAAATGATGTGCATCACATCAACTCGACCATTTGAGTTTGACATTGTGTTTTTCACGTTTTGTTATTTGAAAAACGTTTCCTAAAAGTCTGAATGCTTTACGTACCTTCTGTCTTTAATAAGTAAATAAATAAAGGAGAGTGACATTCTGAAGCGCTGTGATCACCATTTGCAGTAGTTAGACGTTTTTTTTAATATAAAAAAAAGAAGAAAGAAAGACGGCACTGTTAAGATGAAGACGAAAAAGTATACCGCTGTTTAAAAAAGTTTACAATATATAAACTGTGTTTATCAGAGCTATGTGATAAACTAGCTGTGTCGTTTTTGGTTTTATTTTAATCATCTTTCAAATAAAAAAGCAATAATTAAGAAAAAGGTTTTTTACTTGGTTAAATGACAGTGTTTGCAAAATATAGGCAAATGACTGATGCGTGACAGCAAAAACGAGAGGGTGCTCTATCAAATTAGAGTAACAGTCGCTCGGAATATCTGCGCACGTCCCATAATATGTTAAGTACTGTTTGCATTTTATTTTAACTGTAAGACCTTCCATATATAAAGTATGTGTATTACTTTTCACCCTCTAGTTCGATGTCATATGATATTGAATTAACTTGTCTATTGATATTATAGCAAAAACTTTTTTAATGCTATTGCTGGATTTGTTATTTATACCTGGGGAAAGTGCACGTTAAATGAGTATAAATTAAATTGTAACGGCGTAAAATATTTATTTTCTCTCTCATCCTATACGTATTTTTTAAACAAATATAAGAATGTATCATAATACCTAATATGTGACCAGTCATTAAGGATTTTGTTTTTGGAAGATGAGATTCTTACCTGCAGTTTTATGAAAATACACAGAGGGTCGCTCTTTACCAAATAACTAAATTAACTGAAGCTCACCTCCCATTTAGTTATATAGTCCAGCTATCTTTAAACATCAAACACTACTGCAGCAGATGACTGTCTTTATTGCCTTAATGTAAATATCGATTTCATTAATAAGAAGGCTACACGGTTTGGAATTTAAAGAGAGATCCTGGAGACGTATTAGAATGGGAGGGAAAATGTTTTTCTTTTCGGCACCAAGGACTTTGGCTATAATTTGTATTTTCATTCGCGCTGTCCGTGGAGATTTGACCTACACATTCCCGGAAGAAACAAAGCAGCAATATGTGATCGGAAATCTTGCGAAGGATCTCGGACTTGATGTGAAAAGATTATCTGCTCGAAAGGCTCGGATAGAAACAGAAGGGAGCACTAAACGGTATTGTGACATTAATCTGAATAGTGGAAATCTGGTGGTGGTGGAAACAATAGACCGAGAGAAGCTCTGTGGATCAAAGATGTCTTGCGTTCTTAATTACGAGCTTGTGTTAGAAAATCCTCTTGATGTACATCGTATTTCATTGCACATTCAGGATATTAACGACAACGCGCCGAGATTTCCTAAAGGACGGATTACATTTAGTATGACGGAATCAGCCGATAAAGGTGAGCGTTTCCGGTTGGATGAAGCTCACGACTCTGATGTTGGACAAAACACGGTTCAAGGATATTCACTTGAAAAAAACAATTATTTTATTTTATCGGTTAAAGAAAACGCGGAAGGAGGAAAATACGCCGAACTGGTTTTGGACAAAGAGCTTGATCGTGAACAGACAAAGGAAATAGATTTAATATTCACTGCGACCGATGGAGGCACTCCACAGAGGTCTGGTACTGCAGTTATTCACATCAATGTGCTTGATGCTAATGACAATAGCCCCGTGTTTAGTCAGTCTGTGTATAAGGTTACTCTGGCTGAAAACACACCGCTGGGCGCAGAGGTAGTTAGAGTGAGCGCTACAGACGCTGATGAGGGCGTGAACGGGGAAGTCAGTTACGAATTTAGTCGAATATCTGATGAAGCCGCAAAATTGTTTTCGATTGATAAGATAACTGGCCAAATTAAAGTAACTGGTAATATTGATTATGAAGAGGAAACGTCATACGAAATTAGAGTCCAGGCCATAGACGGTCCTGGCTTAGCATCTACTGCCAAAATTATTATAGATATCACTGATGTAAATGACAACGCTCCGAGAATTATCCTTAAATCATTGAAAGATCAAATCCCTGAGAATTCTGTGATAGGAACTGAGGTGGCAATAGTTAATGTGCAGGATAACGATTCAGGAATTAATCGTCAGATCCGATGTTCTATTCAGGGAACTGTTCCATTTAAATTAAATCCATCAATCAAAAACTACTTTTCATTAGTAACGACAAGCATGCTCGATCGAGAGTTGGAAGAAGATTACAATATCACCATTACTGCTACTGATGGAGGCGCTCTACCTTTATCCTCATCCTTGACCGTTCATCTGTCTGTAGCAGATGTGAATGACAATTCTCCTGCATTTGAACAGCAATCCTACACTGCATATGTGATGGAAAATAACAAACCAGGAACCTCTATTAGTTCTGTTACTGCAAGAGACCCAGACTGGAGGCAGAATGGTACAGTACTGTATTCTCTGGTGCCCAGTGAGATAAACGCTGTTCCAGTCACCTCATTTTTATCCATGAACTCAGACACAGGAGTGATCCATGCTGTGAGGTCATTTGACTATGAAAAGTTCAGAAACTTTACAGTCCAGGTTGTAGCCAGAGACAATGGTTCTCCTCCACTCAGCAGCAGCGTGACTGTGAGTGTGTTCATATCAGATGAGAATGATAACTCTCCACAGATATTATACCCTGCTCCAGAGGGAAAGTCTTTAATGACTGAGATGGTCCCTAAAGCTGCTCTCTCTGGCTCTCTGGTCTCCAAAGTCATCGCTGTGGATGCTGACTCTGGACAGAACGCATGGCTCTCATACCAGATTGTCAAATCTACTGATCCGGGACTTTTCACTATTGGTATCCACAGTGGAGAGATCAGGGCTCAGAGGGACATCACTGAATCTGACAGCATGAAACAGACCCTTGTTATCTCAGTGAAAGATAACGGACAGACCCCTCTCTCTGCTACCTGTTCTGTATATTTACTTATTTCTGATAATCTTGCTGAAGTTCCAGAACTGAAAGACATGACTTATGAGGAGAGCAATTCCAAACTGACTTTTTATTTGATCATCGCACTGGTTTCTGTGTCCACCTTCTTTCTGACTTTCATTATTCTGATCCTGGCTGTGAGGTTTTGCCACAGGAGAAAGCCCAGACTGTTGTTTGATGGAGCAGTGGCCATTCCCAGTGCATATCTCCCTCCCAACTATGCAGAGGTTGAGGGAGCTGGAACTCTCCGCAGTTCTTACAATTATGACACTTATCTGACAACAGGATCTCGCACCAGTGACTTCAAATTCATTACATCGTACAATGATAGCACTCTTTCTGCTGATGGAAATCTTAAGAACGTCCAAGATGAGGTTTTTGGGACAAGTCTGATTTCACTTAGCAACCCAGGAGAGGCAGATATGGTAAGAAAATTGTGATTTCTAGTGTTCATTCTCCTTTTTATTACAGATTAGTATTGCCTTGAATAGGCATCGTGACAATTTCCATCCATTTCTTCTGGTGTGGCATTTTAAAACCCTCAACAAGCAAACAGTATATTATCGGCCGAAGCTGTTTTAATTTGTTGTGCCTTTATTCCTTAATTTCTGAAATGTTTTTTTTTTAATCTGTTACAGATTTTAAAATGGAATCTTCATTCTAGTGTTTGTAAATAATGTAAAAAATTTTTTTTAATATAATGTATTTAATATATTTTATATTACATAAATATAAATATATTTCATTTAATAATAATGTTATTATAAGTACTCATTTTTTTTCAAGGAGTTTCCAACAATATCGTGAAGCATTCTTAAACAGGACCTACATTCTCCCCAATTTCTTCACTTTCTATTTACTAAAGGAGACGTCTAATGTTGTTCATACTTGATGACTTCAAGTATTGTAAATTTGGATGTTATAGGCTTGTCTCATAACATGGCATGACAAATTACTCTATTCAGCACAGTAAAATGTTAATCAGTACTGCTCACACTAGGTCAGTTGGAGTTATTATTATTATTATTATTATTATTATTATTATTATTATTATTGAGGTTGTTGTATGGTTTACACAACAAGATCAAGATGTAATTGATAGCTCTGCACATTTTATAGTGGTCCTGTATTAAATTTGACGAGTTAGTTCTCTTATTACTTCTGGCATAAACAAACACATAGAATGTCATTAAAAATATACAATTCTGTCGTGGGATGTCTATGATAATAGATGCTTATGGAACTGTTTTGTTAACAATGTAAGTGACATGTGTAGGGATTATGTTTTATTATTATTAATATAAGTAAATGTACAATATTACTACATAGTTTCATATTACACCAAACTGGGAGATCACCACAGTTCTAAAATAAAAGGATTTGCACGCAGTCAAAAGTTGTTACAATTCAATAAGAACAAGGTTCCACAGTTAAAAAAAAAAGTATCAATCAATTGATCAATAGATATAAATGAAAGATGACAGAATAAAATAAACATGCATTAACGTTATTAAATGTAGAAACAAAAATCATCAGTCAAATTGTGCTTCATAATATGTTTGTGTCCGCATGCTTCAATTCTATGCGTGAAATGTTAACAAAACAAAACAAAACAAAAAAAAAAACCCAACAACAATGCGGATTAACCCTGTGATACAAGGCTCTTAGTTTTTCACTTTCTCGGTATGACATTAATGCTGACACAACCCAATACAAATAATGAGGGATTTGCATTGCTGATTCATTCAGATGACGACCTTTCAAATATCATATTTGATATTACGTGATATAATTTGATTATAAATAAAGAGCATAACTATTTAAACATTCTGAGAAGGGTGAAAAAGTGGTTGATTCTTCTCTTAGGTCAACAGTTTTTTTTTTTTTTTAGATTCACCACCGTTTTTTTGGACAGCGCCAGTACATAACATACAATAGATTGTTTAAATTCTGCTAAGTACATATTACGTGGTGCTAGAATTTCGCTTAAATCGAGGAGAAAACCAGTCATTTGGGTATATGGAAAAATGTATATCAATAGCCTACGTGTGTTGCCTAAGACGGTCCTTAAGTCATCCCTGCAGGAAAAACATAATGCTCAGAGCGTCGCTGTTGACCAATATTTGGACACCCTTCTAAACCGTGAACAGTGAGCAGCTGTCATCAGTACCAGGAAGATTTCTTCATAAAATGGTTCAGTCGAGATTGTTTTTCGACGGACAGTTGCTGTTTAAGGAACATTTATCATTTCTGTGAATATAAATGCGGCTTATCGGAGTGAGGAATTTCAGATCTTCAAATATGGAATGCAGGATGCCCTCAGTCCTGTTGTCTCTTCTAATCTTGACGTTTCTTTCCTTCGATCTCCCTGCCGTCCACGGAGACCTGAGCTACACAGTTCAAGAGGAAACCAAAGCACAGTATGTGATTGGAAATATAGCAAAGGATCTCGGAACAGATGCTACAAAATTAAAAACACGAAAGGCTCGAGTTGAAACTGAGGGCAGCAGCAAGCGGTATGTGGATATTAATTTTAATACGGGAGAACTGATCGTTTCAGAGACAATAGACCGGGAAAAGCTTTGTGGTTCGAGGCTGAACTGCAACCTCAATTATGAGCTCGTCTTAGAAAATCCTCTAGAATTGCACCGCATGTCTATAAATATTCTAGATATTAATGACAACGCGCCAAAATTTATTAAAGAGCGAATAAACCTAGAAATCCGCGAGTCCGCTGATAAAGGTCAGCGCTTCCGTTTGGATGAAGCTCACGACTCTGATATCGGACAAAACGGAGTGACCGGCTATGCGCTGGAGAAGAACGACCATTTTGCTTTGTCTGTTCAAGAAAATAAAAACGGGCGGAAATACGCAGAGCTCGTGTTGGAGAAAGAGCTGGATCGCGAACAACAGAAGGATATTGACTTGATTCTTACCGCAGTGGATGGCGGGATTCCTCAGAGATCAGGGACCGCTGTTATACACATCACTGTGCTAGATGCTAATGATAATGTTCCGGTGTTCAGTCAGACTGTATATAAAGTGGCTTTAGCTGAAAACGCAGCAATAGGAACAGAAGTCGTCACTGTGAGCGCAGAAGATGCAGATGAAGGAGCAAACGGTGCAGTCACTTATGAGTTCAGTCACATTCCAGATAATGCAAAAAACTTATTTACTATTCACGAGTTAAGTGGAAAAATTAAGGTAAATGGAGAGATCGACTATGAGGAGGAAACGTATTATGAGATTGGAGTCCAAGGTAAAGATGGATCTGGTTTAGCATCGACTGCAAGTGTTATTATAGATATCACTGATGTCAATGACAACGCACCTAAAATCACACTTAAATCTCTGAATAATCCTTTACCTGAGAATGTTATTGAAGGCACTGAAGTGGCCATTATTAATGTTCAGGATAAGGATTCAGGAGATAATCGACAAATCCACTGTTCTATTCAGGGAAATGTTCCTTTTAAATTAAAACCATCCATCAAAAACTATTTTTCATTGGTAACAACAAATGTGCTGGATCGAGAGATGGAAGAAGCTTACAATATAACTATTACTGCTACCGATGGAGGCTTGCCACCTTTATCTTCATCCATGACAATTCATCTGTCCGTAGCAGATGTAAATGATAATGTACCAGTATTTGAACAACAAATTTACACTGCATATGTGATGGAAAATAACAAACCAGGAACCTCTATTAGTTCTGTTACTGCAAGAGACCCAGACTGGAGGCAAAATGGTACAGTACTGTATTCTCTGGTGCCCAGTGAGATAAACGCTGTTCCAGTCACCTCATTTTTATCCATGAACTCAGACACAGGAGTGATCCATGCTGTGAGGTCATTTGACTATGAAAAGTTCAGAAACTTTACAGTCCAGGTTGTAGCCAGAGACAATGGTTCTCCTCCACTCAGCAGCAGCGTGACTGTGAGTGTGTTCATATCAGATGAGAATGATAACTCTCCACAGATATTATACCCTGCTCCAGAGGGAAAGTCTTTAATGACTGAGATGGTCCCTAAAGCTGCTCTCTCTGGCTCTCTGGTCTCCAAAGTCATCGCTGTGGATGCTGACTCTGGACAGAACGCATGGCTCTCATACCAGATTGTCAAATCTACTGATCCAGGACTTTTCACTATTGGTCTCCACAGTGGAGAGATCAGGGCTCAGAGGGACATTACTGAATCTGACAGCATGAAACAGAACCTTGTTATCTCAGTGAAAGATAACGGACAGCCCTCTCTCTCTGCTACCTGTTCTGTATATTTACTTATTTCTGATAATCTTGCTGAAGTTCCAGAACTGAAAGACATGACTTATGAGGAGAACAATTCCAAACTGACTTTTTATTTGATCATCGCACTGGTTTCTGTCTCCACATTCTTTCTGACTTTCATTATTCTGATCCTGGCTGTGAGGTTTTGCCACAGGAGAAAGCCCAGACTGTTGTTTGATGGAGCAGTGGCCATTCCCAGTGCATATCTCCCTCCCAACTATGCAGAGGTGGAGGGAGCCGGAACTCTCCGCAGTTCTTATAATTATGACACTTATCTGACAACAGGATCTCGCACCAGTGACTTCAAGTTCATCACATCTTACAATGACAGCACTCTTACTGCTGATAGAAGTCTTAAAAAGGTCCAAGATGAGATTTTAGGTGCAAGTCTGATTACACTTAACACAACAGAGGATCCACATGAGGTAAGAAGTACTTACCTGTGAAAGCTTCATTCTTTATAAATTCCATGCAATAACTTTTACACAAGCTTGTCGAAGGGCAGAGGAAAAAAAAATCAGTGTCACATATTGTGCATCATGTTCATCCTGCATATAGCACTAACTTACCTAGTTTTTGCACATCACCAGTGTACCCTGAATTATATTTAATCCATATTATTGTTTTAATTTGCACATTGCCTTTTATAATCTGCCAAAGGGCATTCAACTCTCTACTTTGTGTACCTTAAAGAGCACTGTATCTCTTGCTAGTGGGGTGAGTTTACACTGCAGTTTATAAGATTTTCTTGCACTGAAAGTTTTCATGTTCGGGGCAGAGTTGAACTCTGAAGCACGTATTGAGTTACACATAGACGGTATTACAAAAATTATAGTTATTGCTCTACTGTGGGATGACCATTGGAACTTCATAATGTTTACTCTATTATAGCTCCCTGGGACTGTAGGATTGTGTGTGTGTGTGTGTGTGTGTGTGTGTGTGTGTGTGTGTGTGTGTGTGTGTGTGTGTGTGTGTGTGTGTCTTACCATACAATAGTGAATTAGCTTAAGTGAATTTTATGCTGTTAATTTTGGACTTCGTTTCAAATTTCATTCTTCTTGTACATAGAATGATCAAATACACAACATTTAAAATCCCTTAAGAAACCTGCAGCATAAACGTTAAATAGAAATATTTCATACACTCAATGCAATTTTACGTAATGTATTTGGTTTATTTATTTATTTATTTATTTATTTATTTATTTATTTTCATTTACTTGATTATTTATTTTTATAACTAATATTGGGCATTCAACAATCAATTGTGTCCCTTTCCAAATATCCCTAATTGTTGTACGTACTTTGTTTGCTTGTTTGTTTAAGTTATCTATTTTTTTAAACTTGCATCAAAAGTAAATACTATACCCTGTACTGAAATATTTTAGTGATTAAAGCTTTTGGTACTGCAGTAGGAACCACACAATTCTAGTTCTCTGAAAATACTGAGAGTGTCGCTCTTTACTAACGGATTAAAAATATTAAAACTCCCACCCATATTATGGTGTATTCCACTTTTCTCTTGACACGGAGGACGGCTGCTGCGGAAGGTTGTATTTACTGTAGACATTTTATGAGAGATTATTTTGACCAGTGTACTTTTTACATTTAAAAATAGGATTTTGGCCGTTGCGTGATGGAACAGCGAACGGTTGTGTTTTCGATATCATGGATTTTGGCTTGTATTTTCATTTCTATTCGCGCCGTCGGTGGAGATTTGGCCTACACTTTCCCAGAAGAAACAAAGCAGCAATATGTGATCGGAAATCTAGCAAAGGATCTCGGACTTGACGTGAAAAGATTATCTGCTCGAAAGGCTCGGATAGAAACAGAAGGGAGCACTAAACGGTGTTGCGACATTAATCTGAATAGTGGGAATCTGGTGGTGGTGGAAACAATAGACCGAGAGAAGCTCTGTGGATCAAAAATGACTTGCGTCCTTAATTACGAGCTTGTGTTAGAAAATCCTCTTGATGTACATCGGATTTCATTGCAGATTCAGGATGTAAACGACAACGCGCCGAGATTTCCTAACGATCGGATAATATTTAATATGCTGGAATCAACCGATAAAGGGGAACGTTTCCGGTTGGATGAAGCTCACGACTCTGATGTTGGCCAAAACACGGTTCAAGGATATTCACTTGAAAGAAATACTCATTTTATTTTATCAGTTAAAGAAAACTCGGAAGGAGGAAAATACGCCGAACTGGTTTTGGACAAAGAGCTTGATCGTGAACAGACAAAGGAAATAGATTTAATATTCACTGCGACCGATGGAGGCACTCCACAGAGGTCTGGTACTGCAGTTATTCACATCAATGTGCTTGATGCTAATGACAATAGCCCCGTGTTTAGTCAGTCTGTGTATAAGGTTACTCTGGCTGAAAACACACCGCTGGGCGCAGAGGTAGTTAGAGTGAGCGCTACAGACGCTGATGAGGGCGTGAACGGGGAAGTCAGTTACGAATTTAGTCGAATATCTGATGAAGCAGCAAAAATATTTTCTATTGACAAGATAACTGGTAAAATCATTGTAAATGGGAATATTGATTATGAGGAAGAAACGTCGTATGAAATGAGAGTGCAAGCTAAAGATGGATCTGGCTTAGCATCCACTGCCAAAATTAATATTGATATCACTGACGTAAATGACAACGCTCCGAGAATTATCATTAAATCATTAAATGATCCACTTTCTGAGAATAGTATTGTAGGCACTGAGGTGGCCATTATTAATGTTCAGGATAAAGATTCAGGGGATAATCGAAAAGTCAGATGTTCAATTCAAGAAAATGTTCCATTTAAATTAAATCCATCTATCAAAAATTACTTTTCTTTAGTAACACTTAGCTTGTTAGACAGAGAGAGGGAAGCAAATTATAACATAACAATTACTGCCACTGATGGAGGCTCTCCACCATTATCAACATCTATGACATTTCATCTATCTGTATCAGACATCAATGACAATCCTCCTGTATTTGAACAGCAATCCTACACTGCACATATAACAGAAAATAACAAACCAGGAACCTCTATTAGTTCTGTTACTGCAAGAGACCCAGACTGGAGGCAGAATGGTACAGTACTGTATTCTCTGGTGCCCAGTGAGATAAACGCTGTTCCAGTCACCTCATTTTTATCCATGAACTCAGACACAGGAGTGATCCATGCTGTGAGGTCATTTGACTATGAAAAGTTCAGAAACTTTACAGTCCAGGTTGTAGCCAGAGACAATGGTTCTCCTCCACTCAGCAGCAGCGTGACTGTGAGTGTGTTCATATCAGATGAGAATGATAACTCTCCACAAATATTATACCCTGCTCCAGAGGGAAAGTCTTTAATGACTGAGATGGTCCCTAAAGCCGCTCTGTCTGGCTCTCTGGTCTCCAAAGTCATCGCTGTGGATGCTGACTCTGGACAGAACGCATGGCTCTCATACCAGATTGTCAAATCTACTGATCCGGGACTTTTCACTATTGGTCTCCACAGTGGAGAGATCAGGGTTCAGAGGGACATCACTGAATCTGACAGCATGAAACAGAACCTTGTTATCTCAGTGAAAGATAATGGACAGCCTCCTCTCTCTGCTACCTGTTCTGTATATTTACTTATTTCTGATAATCTTGCTGAAGTTCCAGAAATGAAAGACATGACTTATGAGGAGAGCAATTCCAAACTGACTTTTTATTTGATCATCGCACTGGTTTCTGTTTCCACCTTCTTTCTGACTTTCATTATTCTGATCCTGGCTGTGAGGTTTTGCCACAGGAGAAAGCCCAGACTGTTGTTTGATGGAGCGGTGGCCATTCCCAGTGCATATCTCCCTCCCAACTATGCAGAGGTGGAGGGAGCTGGAACTCTCCGTAGTTCTTACAATTATGACACATATCTAACAACAGGATCTCGCACCAGTGACTTCAAGTTCGTCACATCTTACAATGACAGCACTCTTACTGCTGGTGGAACTCTACAAAAATGCCATAATGAGACTTTAGCTTCAAGCTTGATTACACTTGATAATTCAGTAGAAGATGAGGTAAGAAAAGTTCCTGCCTTTTGTGAGTTTGTACAAACTGTTTTTAATTGCTGTGGTTGGTAGTGCTTGTGATATTTTTGCCTTTTGATTCAAGTTAGCATGTTTTTTATTCATTTGGTAAGGTGTCATGAGAATGGCAAATAGCCTAATTGATGCTTAATGCTTTTCTGTACACAACGCTGTGGGATTATTGATTGCAAAATTTAGGCGATACCCAGTGTGGACTATTGTTTGACCTGTGTTAGTGTCATAGCTGCTTTTGTTTCTGTTGCATACTAAATCTATATAAAAGTACAGTAAGCATTTTTCTCTACGCTTGTATATGTGTGTCTTGATATTTGATCCAGCCTGTTCTGTGGTTATTTGAAATACATTTTAGTTTTCTCCCCCACACTGTTGAAGAACTCACTTAGGTAATCAATTAATACTGCTGCTTGGTAGCAGGTTTTCCTGATATTTAAGATGACATACAGTATCTGTCCTCGTTTTTCACTTCTTGGCAACAACAAAAGACACTCATGTCATCATTGTTCAGTATTGCAAACCAAGCTGATGCTGATCTTTATACCTCTGCTTAGTGTCTTATAAATTATAGTGAAACCCATGATATCCAGATGCTTTATTTTATTTTAAATAGCAATTTTTAAATCTTTGTTGATTTTACAGACTTTTGTGGAGCTCGAAATCCTAAATAGATAAAACTGTAAATTTGGCACATTTCAAAACATGACTTTAAGTGTATTTTAGAAAACTCTGGTGTATTCTTGTTTGATATAATACTTAGCAGATGAGCATTCTAAAAGGAATACACCAGAGCTTGCTTTTATATAATAAATCGACTATATTTTAAAATTCTGTAAACGCTGTCCAAAAAAAGAGTTAGGCATGTAGTGGGTAAATGATGGCTCTCCATGGTGCTGAAATGGCTTCCTTTCATCACTACTGCTTTTGTTCACCATTTAGAAAATGTGGACAGTTTTATATCAAATAAATCTTTGCTTTTAATATTCGCTAAAATTATTATTGTTATTTTTTTTAAAAACATTCTGCTCTTACAATTAATTTGAAGCAATATGTGTGAACCAGTAATTAGTAATCTGTAATTTATTTCCTTCTGGACACTCCCGTAACCCCTTGATGCACTTCAGCAATCACAGTAAAGAACACCGAGAATGCAGTTTGTCTTTTAGTTAAGAGCAATTGAATAAATAAGTAATTTTCTTTGAGAAAGTGAAAATGCTGTATAACAAGTTGATCATTGCTCTAATTATTTGACTTTTCGGTTTTACTAACATGCTTGTGATCAGGAGGGTTAAGGTACTGTAGGCGTTCGAAAATGCTTCAAATAATGATATTATTATTGATTGTTTTTTACGGGGTTTAAAAATCAGAATTTATCCTTCATAAATGTATTGATGTTTATTATTATTATTATTATTATTATTATTATTATTATTATTATTATTATTATTATTTTATACCTGCAATAAAAGCAAAATGCTCAAAGGGTCGCTGTTGACCATCACTTGAACATAATACTGAATCTTTCCGCCCATATATTAAATATTCAGCTGCTGACATAAGCGCAGTAAGAACAAGCGTTACACAAAACGGAGAAGTCTATTTCTTATCTCGCGTGGGTGGATTTTTAATGATATTTACACATTGCATGAATAGAAGTAGGTTTACTGGCATCTGGATTAGCATCGACTCCAAACACATCGCAACTCAAATATGGGATCAAAGACGATTTCAGTGCCGATGTCTTCTCTTCTAATGGCGCTTCTTTCCTTCCCTTTTACTGTCGCCCATGGAGAACTGAGCTACACGGTTTCAGAGGAAACGAAGGTGCAATATGTGATTGGAAATATAGCAAAGGATCTCAGAATAGATGCTATGAAACTAAAAACCCGAAATGCCCGAATAGAAACTGAGGACAGCAGCAAGCGGTATGTGGATATTAATTTTAATACGGGAGAACTGATCGTTTCAGAGACAATAGACCGGGAAAAGCTTTGTGGTTCGAGGCTGAACTGCAACCTCAATTATGAGCTCGTCTTAGAAAATCCTCTAGAATTGCATCGCATTTCTCTGAATGTACAGGATATCAATGACAACGCGCCAAAATTCCTTAATGAGCGCATAAACCTAGAAATTCCCGAGTCCGCTGTTAAAGGTCAGCGCTTCCGTTTGGATGAAGCTCACGACTATGATATCGGACAAAACGGAGTTAATGCATATTCCCTTGCGAGGAACATTCATTTTTCTTTATCTATACTAGATAAAAACGGGCGGAAATACGCAGAGCTCGTGTTAGAGAAAGAGCTGGATCGCGAACAACAGAAGGATATTGACTTGATTCTTACCGCAGTGGATGGCGGGATTCCTCAGAGATCAGGGACCGCTGTTATACACATCACTGTGCTAGATGCTAATGATAATGTTCCGGTGTTCAGTCAGACTGTATATAAAGTGGCTTTAACTGAAAACGCAGCAATAGGAACAGAAGTCGTCACTGTGAGCGCAGAAGATGCAGATGAAGGAGCAAACGGTGCAGTCACTTATGAGTTTAGTCGGATTTCTCACAACGCTGCACAATTATTTACCCTTCATTATCTCACTGGACAAATTAATGTAAATGGAGAAATCGACTATGAGGAAGAAAAGTATTATGAAATTGGAGTTCAGGCTAAAGATGGATCCGGTTTAGCGTCGACTGCAAGTGTTATTATAGATATTACTGATGTCAATGACAACGCACCTAAAATTATTCTTAAATCTCTAAATAATCCTTTTCCTGAGAATGTAATTTTGGGCACTGAGGTGGCCATCATTAATGTTCAAGATAAAGACTCAGGCAATAATCGACAGATTCACTGTTCAATTCAGGAAAATGTTCCTTTCAAATTAAATCCATCCATCAAGAATTATTTTTCACTTGTTACGACAAGCATGCTTGATCGAGAGATGGAAGAACATTACAATATCACCATTACTGCTACTGATGGAGGCTCTCCACCTTTATCTTCATCCATGACAATTCATCTATCTGTATCAGACATCAATGATAATCCTCCTGTATTTGAACAGCAATCCTACACTGCACATATAACAGAAAATAACAAACCAGGAACCTCTATTAGTTCTGTTACTGCTAGAGACCCAGACTGGAGGCAGAATGGTACAGTACTGTATACTCTGGTGCCCAGTGAGATAAACGCTGTTCCAGTCACCTCATTTTTATCCATGAACTCAGACACAGGAGTGATCCATGCTGTGAGGTCATTTGACTATGAAAAGTTCAGAAACTTTACAGTCCAGGTTGTAGCCAGAGACAATGGTTCTCCTCCACTCAGCAGCAGCGTGACTGTGAGTGTGTTCATATCAGATGAGAATGATAACTCTCCACAGATATTATACCCTGCTCCAGAGGGAAAGTCTTTAATGACTGAGATGGTCCCTAAAGCTGCTCTCTCTGGCTCTCTGGTCTCCAAAGTCATTGCTGTGGATGCTGACTCTGGACAGAACGCATGGCTCTCATACCAGATTGTCAAATCTACTGATCCAGGACTTTTCACTATTGGTCTCCACAGTGGAGAGATCAGGGCTCAGAGGGACATTACTGAATCTGACAGCATGAAACAGAACCTTGTTATCTCAGTGAAAGATAACGGACAGCCCCCTCTCTCTGCTACCTGTTCTGTATATTTACTTATTTCTGATAATCTTGCTGAAGTTCCAGAAATGAAAGACATGACTTACGAGGAGAGCAATTCCAAACTGACTTTTTATTTGATCATCGCACTGGTTTCTGTGTCCACCTTCTTTCTGACTTTCATTATTCTGATCCTGGCTGTGAGGTTTTGCCACAGGAGAAAGCCCAGACTGTTGTTTGATGGAGCAGTGGCCATTCCCAGTGCATATCTCCCTCCCAACTATGCAGAGGTGGAGGGAGCTGGAACTCTCCGTAGTTCTTACAATTATGACACTTATCTAACAACAGGATCTCGCACCAGTGACTTCAAATTTATCACATCATATAATGACAGTACTCTTACTGCTGATGGAACTCTTAAGAAGATTCAAAATGAGACTATAGCTGCAAGCTTAATTACCCTTTGCAATTCAGGAGAGGAAGAACAGGTAGGAATATTTGCCTATTAAATTTTTTTGTGATGATTTTTGTGGCATACTTCCATGGCATGTTTTTCAAAACCAAGGTAATTTATTTATCTGGTAAATTGGCCTGAAATGGCATTAATAGTTTATAGTGACAAAAAAAAAAAAAACCCTGATTATTTTCTATTATTTTTTCTTGTATTGATTTCTCAAGTCAGCATTCAGAGTATTGTAGTGTTTTATATATATAAAGACTTGGTGTCTGTACATATAAGTCAAGAATAACAACTTTTATAAATTATCAACATTCTCCAGAGTGAATTCGGACCACAATATTTCAAGGGGAATAATTACATTTTATTTCTTCCTACATTATTATCAACACATTCTTGCCCAGTTTCTTTTGTTCTCCAAAATATGATTTTCCTTCCTTCTTCATTTATTTAATTTTGTATTATGTCTTGCTTCTACACTTTTTTCTTTGCACAAGAAATCCCGTTCATTAATCTGATAGCTAAGGTGTTTCACTACATACCATGCACATCCCTATGGACAGTGCTTGTACACATCAGGAGATGCTCAGTGTGGACTGCTGTATAATTTAAGTTTGTGTAGTACCTACTGTTGGTTTGTAGTAGGTTGCTCTATAAGCTATATATAAGGTATGTGTGCTGCTCAAGTAGGTTATTTTATTCTCTTCAGTTTCGTGATATGTATCTTGATATTTGGTCCAAAATAGTATAAAGAACTCGGTAATACACCTTTTCTCCACTCTCCCACAATGTCTAATGACTCACTGGGCTGACTAGATAAAGCTGTTAAGAAACAGCACATTTTCATCTTTTTAAAAATGTTACATCGCCCATGTTTATTTGCAACTCTGGTGGGGTAGGTTATCTCAGGAAAGGAGAAGTGCCCACTATCACAGATTTTGAAAGATTTGTTAACAATATTTGAGAGATATGGTTATTTTGTGTATGTAGAAAATGTTTCAGATCTTTTGAGTTCATCTCATAAAAAATAGGAGCAAAAACAAAAGTGTTGCGTTTATATTTTTGTTCAGTATAGATGGGTTTACTTTGTTAATCACAAAGTAAAAATAATAATAATAATGAGACAAAGCTTCAGATATTGCTTTTAATACATGTTTACAAAACAAACAAACAAACAAACAATAAAACAAATATTAGCTTATAGGTTAAAACTTAGTACCCATAATTATAGATTAATTGTATAGTAGTTGTTGTCTTCAAAAAATTGAAAGTGGTATTTAACAGATTGTTTTATATCCCTGAGACTTGTATAACAGTTTATTGAACGTTACATTACTATAATTATAATTATTAAATTAAAAATAAGTATCGTTTCAACATTAAATAAAATGGATTTTTTTATTTTAATGTTTACATTCATTTCTTAATTCACGCAGCTATTTTTAATTAAAATTTTGAGAAAAAAAATGAGGTATTCAATTTAATCTTACTCATTATTTACAAAACGATACTTTTATAAGGTTAAATTGATAATTTGGGGATTAATTCGTGTAAATGTGATTTATTATAATCAATAATGTTTATTGCAAAATGGCACTTAATAGTTTCAATTAATTTATTAATTCGTTTCTTGAAATTCCTGCAATGTACAAAAAATACTCAAAGCGTCGCTGTTCACCTACGGAGTAAAATATAATAAACCTCTCCACCCATTTCCTGCCCTTCTCCAGCTCCTCCTGACATCGACAAACGGTGCTGTGTTTGGCTGTTACTTGTCGCCAAAAATTCCGAATAAACTACAGTAATTAATTACAAAAATTGGTAACAGTATAAGGACATATTAATTTGATTAGGATGGAAAGGAAGACAGTATTATCCTGGATATTATTTACTTTCTGTCTTGACGTTATTCTTCTTCACCCGGTCAGTGGAGATTTGAGCTACACGGTTCCGGAGGAAACAAAGCGTCAGTATGTGATCGGACATTTAGCAAAGGATCTCGGACTGGATGTGAAACGTTTATCTGCTCGTAAGGCTCGGGTGGAGACAGAGGACAGCGCGAAGCGGTACTGCGACATTAATCTGAGTAGTGGGAATCTGGTCGTGTCGGAAACAATAGACCGAGAGAAGCTTTGTGGGTCGAGAATTTCTTGCATTCTTAATTACGAGCTTGTTTTGGAAAACCCTCTTGAAGTGCATCGCGTTTCACTGCAGATTGAGGATGTAAACGATAACTCTCCTGTTTTTACAAATGACCGGATCAGCTTTGAAATCAGAGAGTCGGCTGATAAGGGCGAGCGATTCCCTTTGGAAGAAGCTCATGATTTGGACACAGGACGCAATGCAGTTCAAGGATATTCGCTTGAAAAAAACGAACATTTTATTTTATCTGTGCATGAGAACACGGACGGAGGAAAAACCGCGACGTTGGTCCTGGAGAAAGAGCTCGATCGGGAAAAGCAGAGAGAGATTAATTTAATTCTTACCGCATTTGATGGCGGTAATCCACCGAAATCAGGGACGGCGGCTATACATGTTACTGTTCTGGATGCCAATGATAATATTCCTGTGTTTAGTCTACCTGTGTACAGAGTGAGTCTCGCGGAAAACACGCCTTTAGGCACCGAGGTGATTACGGTCAGCGCGACTGATGCTGATGAGGGAGCAAACGGTGACGTCACATATGAGCTCAGTCGATTATCTGAAAAATCAGTGAAATTATTTTCTCTTGATAAAGCTACTGGACGGATCACGGTGAGTGGGAACATCGACTATGAAGATGAAAAATATTTTGAAATGAAAGTACAGGCCAAGGATGGTCCTGGGCTTGTGTCGTCTGCTAAAATTATTATAGACATCACTGACGTCAATGACAATGAACCGCGGATTATTATTAAATCATTAAACGACCCAATACCTGAGAACTCTGCAGCAGGTACTGAGGTGGCCATTATTAATGTACAAGACAAAGATTCAGGAGATAATAGACAGGTGCATTGTTATATTCAGGAAAATGTTCCTTTTAAATTAAACCCATCTATTAAAAACTATTTCTCTTTGGTAACCACAAACATGCTGGATCGAGAGAAAGAATCTGATTACAACATAACAATCATTGCTACTGATGGAGGCTCTCCACCTTTATCCTCATCCTTGACAATTCATCTACCTGTATCAGACATCAATGATAATCCTCCTGTATTTGAACAGCAATCCTACACTGCACATATAACAGAAAATAACAAACCAGGAACCTCTATTAGTTCTGTTACTGCAAGAGACCCAGACTGGAGGCAGAATGGTACAGTACTGTATTCTCTGGTGCCCAGTGAGATAAACGCTGTTCCAGTCACCTCATTTTTATCCATGAACTCAGACACAGGAGTGATCCATGCTGTGAGGTCATTTGACTATGAAAAGTTCAGAAACTTTACAGTCCAGGTTGTAGCCAGAGACAATGGTTCTCCTCCACTCAGCAGCAGCGTGACTGTGAGTGTGTTCATATCAGATGAGAATGATAACTCTCCACAGATATTATACCCTGCTCCAGAGGGAAAGTCTTTAATGACTGAGATGGTCCCTAAAGCTGCTCTCTCTGGCTCTCTGGTCTCCAAAGTCATCGCTGTGGATGCTGACTCTGGACAGAACGCATGGCTCTCATATCAGATTGTCAAATCTACTGATCCAGGACTTTTCACTATTGGTCTCCACAGTGGAGAGATCAGGGCTCAGAGGGACATTACTGAATCTGACAGCATGAAACAGACCCTTGTTATCTCAGTGAAAGATAACGGACAGCCCCATCTCTCTGCTACCTGTTCTGTATATTTACTTATTTCTGATAATCTTGCTGAAGTTCCAGAACTGAAAGACATGACTTATGAAGAGAACAATTCCAAACTGACTTTTTATTTGATCATCGCACTGGTTTCTGTGTCCACCTTCTTTCTGACTTTCATTATTCTGATCCTGGCTGTGAGGTTTTGCCACAGGAGAAAACCCAGACTGTTGTTTGATGGAGCAGTGGCCATTCCCAGTGCATATCTCCCTCCCAACTATGCAGAGGTGGAGGGAGCTGGAACTCTCCGCAGTTCTTATAATTATGACACATATCTAACAACAGGATCTCGCACCAGTGACTTCAAGTTCGTCACATCTTACAATGACAGCACTCTTACTGCTGATGGAACTTTTAAAAAGGGCCAAAATGACACTTTAGCCACAAACCTGATTACTCTTAACACTACAGGAGAGGGAGATGAGGTAAGAAAAGCGTGATCTTTCTTTCCATTCTGAGGTTGAATTTGTCCTCAAATGCAAATTCTCTATTTCATCCTTGGCAAACCAGGTCTTCATCGATCTCACTTTATGAACAGTTGCATTGCAATTTTGGATGACATTTGGGCCTTTTTGTTTGAGTAAGGAACAACCTTAATAGTACTCCATATGCAATTTGTCTGGATAATTGTCTGCCTCTAACATTGTGCCAACTTTGAATGCTTGGTGATTCTGACAGTTTTAAATAAATCCCCATATGCTTCATCTTTCCAATTCAAAAGGCACACTTATTTCCTCACATATAATCAAAATATTTCATCCATAAACAATATTTTTTTTACTTTTGGCCATTTCTTCATTGTCTCTTTTTTGTTGCTTGAGTTTTGTGATACTTTTTTCACTCTTCTCCATAGCTAAATTACCACTTTACTAAGCTTTGTTTCAATTTTAATAAAAGTATCCATGTTTAAAAGAAATCAAATTTGGATAAATGCCTTTTTCTCACAAAAGAATATTGTACAGGAATTCACAAATTGAGTTATTATATTATTATTATTATATTATTATTATTATTATTATTATTATTATTATTATTATTATTACTAAAATTTTCCTTGGTTAGAAATTACACATTATTAAGTTAGGGTTACTATTACCTGAGACTTCTGCCTTGTTTACGCTTTGCATGCATAGTGCAAATTGGGATAGGGTTGTAATTCAGGTAGCAATAATTATTGTATTGAGAATTAGAAAGGTTGTAGTAAAGTTCCTCAAAGTTGGGGAGGTGTTTTAATTGGTCAACAGGGTCTCTCATCAAAATAATCTTCATCATGAAATTTCCACAAACACAAATTCAAACCTAGATAAACTTTTATTATACTCCTAATCCAAAAAATATAACCTACGGAAAAATGTATCTCTTATCCCATATATAATAAAAATATTATTTCATTTTTTTTATTTACTTCTTTTTTTAAAGTACATGATCTTAAATCTATTTGCTACTTCCTACTTGTTGTACATTGATATGATAATGCATACAGTCTCCGTAATTAGTGGAATTTCTGGCTCATATTTTATACAGTGGTCATATTGGTATTCTGAATTTTCACATATTTTGTGTATCATTTATTAGTCAGGAGGAGTGTCTAGTTTAGAGATATTGGCATCCAATTTCATTCAGCATAATTTTACATTACACTTGTTATACAGTTTTTTATACATGTCCAAGAATCTTGAGCTTCAAATACATCATGAAAGTATGGAAACATGTTGAGGCACTAGTCCAGCTCTATGTAGTTGTTCTGTTGTTTGGCAGGGTAATGAACGAAATGTTTTAGGTAATTGCTGCTAATAGGAAGAAGAAAATGATATTCAAGTCAAGCATACATTATGTTTTTCACTTGTTCTGCTTAACTGCTTTTACTCTCCACTTAAATTTAAATACAAAACAAACATTATTTTTCTCTTGGCCTGTATGTGTCCTTATTACCTTATTAGCAGTGCTGAAAAATCATTTACATCAGATTTGTATGGCTTTTTTTTTTCATTGTTTTTTTTTTGTTTTTGTGTAGGGTATGTAACAGCTCATTTATTCCTTCAAGGTCAGATTAGCTTTATTTTGTCTTTGAATGATTCTTTGCTTCTGGACTGGCTGATACTTGCGATTGATGCCTAATGCAGTTTTGATATCCCACTGGTTGTTTGAATGTCTTTAGATGTTGTTGATTTAGACCGTGGCCAATCTTTCACTGCATTTCTAGATGTCAAATGCTTTTATTGCAGTGTTATTTAAAAATCATATTCTTCAGACACCTATCTTATCAAATGTGACTCTTCTTTAGTAATTTTTTTCTACAATTTAGAATTCTGTTGTGTAGTAAGAGCAAAATATCACACTGTACTTCAGATTATGATCGGGCGATTTTGGAGCTCACTTTGCATGGTTCAGATTCTCCACAGCACATGTTTTTTTTTCCTTGCTAGGTTCTAAATCTCATTTTATCCCATGGTGAACAATGACTTGTTTGGTTTGTGGAGCTAAACTTCGCTGTTATGGAAAGGCTTTTCACAGCATTTTGCATTGTGATTGTGGTGATTTGTGATATTTTTTTACAAGACCATTAGTATGGATTAATGCACAGTCTACATCTTAATTTATTGTAAAGTTGTCCAGTCAGGTTGACGTCAAACCTCTTGTAACTCCACTTTTTTTTCTTTTTTAAAGTGGAGTTTTTTTTTGTAACTCCACTTTAACTTTGGCAAACCATGTATTTATGAAGCTTGCCTTCTGCAGAGGTCATTGTCATGCTGGAACAGGTTTGAGCCTGAAGTAAACATTGTAATGTAGCAAAATCTAAATTAAACATAGGATTCTAGCTAAGCATTTTCATTTTTTAAAGAGTGATGAAAACACCAGATTTTTTATTTGTCCTAATTTGATTAATAGTGCCTTTCTTATTTCTGAGGATAATGGTAGAGATCATTTATATTAGGACTGTAGTAATAATGATTCAATAACTAAAACAAACATGAGTTACAAAGTCTTCTGCGCTTCACCATGGGTACTTTTTGAACAATTTGACAAACAAAAACTGTTGTCCGTTAGTATGAATTAATTATTTTGATTGTATGTTTGATTGGACATACTATGTAATTACATGGATCTTTTTCCTTCATAATATTTTGTAACTTTCTTTAGTGTATTATTGCATTCTTGATAATTCAAACTGTATGAAGGATATGTTAGGTATATAAAGATGAAATCATATAGTAATATCATTTCATATTAATCATATCTCCATATTTTTATTCAAGTATATTAATCCGATTCCTTACATAATGGTTCTTTCAAAAAGAACCGAAAATGTTTGTTTGTTTTTTTTTTTTTCGAAAAGTTTATATCCATTTATTTATTTGTTTATTCGTTCATAAATTATTTGTAAGGGAAAGAGCAAAAAGAATTGAACAGAATGTTGGGTAATATACCAAAATTACTCCAAGCGTCGCTGTTCACCCACTGAATGAAATATAATAAACCTCTCCACCCATTTCATATCTTCTTCCAGCTCCTCCTGAAATGCTGCATTTGGCGATTTTATTGTCACTGCAAATTACGAAAAGACGGCACCAATTAGACACATTTAAAACGCAGTAGAGAATTTACTGTTGCTAAAATTGACCGGGAAATGGGTTTATCCTGGATATTATTTACTTTCTGTCTTGACGTTATTCTTCTTCACCCGGTCAGTGGAGATTTGAGCTACACGGTTCCGGAGGAAACAAAGCGTCAGTATGTGATCGGACATTTAGCAAAGGATCTCGGACTGGATGTGAAACGTTTATCTGCTCGTAAGGCTCGGGTGGAGACAGAGGACAGCGCGAAGCGGTACTGCGACATTAATCTGAGTAGTGGGAATCTGGTCGTGGCGGAAACAATAGACCGAGAGGAGCTTTGTGAGTCCATAATTACTTGCATTCTTAATTACGAGCTTGTTTTGGAAAACCCTCTTGAAGTGCATCGCGTTTCACTGCAGATTGAGGATGTAAACGATAACTCTCCTGTTTTTCCCAATGATCGGATCAGCTTTGAAATCACAGAGTCGGCTCATAAGGGCGAGCGATTCCCTTTGGAAGAAGCTCATGATTTGGACACAGGACGCAATGCAGTTCAAGGATATTCGCTTGAAAAAAACGAACATTTTATTTTATCTGTGCATGAGAACACGGACGGAGGAAAAACCGCGACGTTGGTCCTGGAGAAAGAGCTCGATCGGGAAAAGCAGAGAGAGATTAATTTAATTCTTACCGCATTTGATGGCGGTAATCCACCGAAATCAGGGACGGCGGCTATACATGTTACTGTTCTGGATGCCAATGATAATATTCCTGTGTTTAGTCTACCTGTGTACAGAGTGAGTCTCGCGGAAAACACGCCTTTAGGCACCGAGGTGATTACGGTCAGCGCGACTGATGCTGATGAGGGAGCAAACGGTGACGTCACATATGAGCTCAGTCGATTATCTGAAAAATCAGTGAAATTATTTTCTCTTGATAAAGCTACTGGACGGATCACGGTGAGTGGGAACATCGACTATGAAAGTGAAAAACATTATGAAATGAGAGTCCAGGCCAAGGATGGTCCTGGGCTTGTGTCGTCTGCTAAAATTATTATAGACATCACTGACGTCAATGACAATGAACCGCGGATTATTATTAAATCATTAAACGACCCAATACCTGAGAACTCTGCAGCAGGCACTGAGGTGGCCATTATTAATGTACAAGATAAAGATTCAGGAGATAATAGACAGGTGCATTGTTATATTCAGCAAAATGTTCCTTTTAAATTAAACCCATCTATTAAAAACTATTTCTCTTTGGTAACCACAAACATGCTGGATCGAGAGAAAGAATCTGATTACAACATAACAATCATTGCTACTGATGGAGGCTCTCCACCTTTATCTTCATCCATGATAATTCATCTATCTGTATCAGACATCAATGATAATCCTCCTGTATTTGAACAGCAATCCTACACTGCACATATAACAGAAAATAACAAACCAGGAACCTCTATTAGTTCTGTTACTGCAAGAGACCCAGACTGGAGGCAGAATGGTACAGTACTGTATTCTCTGGTGCCCAGTGAGATAAACACTGTTCCAGTCACCTCATTTTTATCCATGAACTCAGACACAGGAGTGATCCATGCTGTGAGGTCATTTGACTATGAAAAGTTCAGAAACTTTACAGTCCAGGTTGTAGCCAGAGACAATGGTTCTCCTCCACTCAGCAGCAGCGTGACTGTGAGTGTGTTCATATCAGATGAGAATGATAACTCTCCACAGATATTATACCCTGCTCCAGAGGGAAAGTCTTTAATGACTGAGATGGTCCCTAAAGCTGCTCTCTCTGGCTCTCTGGTCTCCAAAGTCATCGCTGTGGATGCTGACTCTGGACAGAACGCATGGCTCTCATATCAGATTGTCAAATCTACTGATCCAGGACTTTTCACTATTGGTCTCCACAGTGGAGAGATCAGGGCTCAGAGGGACATCACTGAATCTGACAGCATGAAACAGAACCTTGTTATCTCAGTGAAAGATAACGGACAGCCCCCTCTCTCTGCTACCTGTTCTGTATATTTACTTATTTCTGATAATCTTGCTGAAGTTCCAGAACTGAAAGACATGACTTATGAAGAGAACAATTCCAAACTGACTTTTTATTTGATCATCGCACTGGTTTCTGTGTCCACCTTCTTTCTGACTTTCATTATTCTGATCCTGGCTGTGAGGTTTTGCCACAGGAGAAAGCCCAGACTGTTGTTTGATGGAGCAGTGGCCATTCCCAGTGCATATCTCCCTCCCAACTATGCAGAGGTGGAGGGAGCTGGAACTCTCCGCAGTTCTTATAATTATGACACATATCTAACAACAGGATCTCGCACCAGTGACTTCAAGTTCATCACGTCTTACAATGACAGCACTCTTACTGCTGATGGAACTCTTAAGAAGGTTCAAAACCAGCCAAGCTTGATTTCACTTACCAATACAGGAGAGGGAGCGGAGGTAAGAAAGGAGTGATCTTTCATATAATGTAGATTATTCCATCTTGGCAACCCATGTAATCTTCAAGTTTACTTTCTGCACAGTGCATTATGATAATGGAACTGGTTTGGGCCTCTTTGTTTCAATGAGAGGATACTTTTAAAGGTACTGTACAGCATTCACAGGCTTTCTGGATCATTATGTGTTTTCAACATTATGGCAACTTTAAATGCTTGGTAATCCTATCAGTTTTAACTTAGTTAATTTGCTTCATCCCACCTTGTAGAAAGCAACCTCAATCACGTTTTTTAAAACAGACTTGTTTAGCACATAAATATTTTACTAGTAACCAGTTGTTCATTTCATGCTTGTAGCATGAAACATTTCATGTAACATTTCATCATTATTGCTCATTTGGCATTTGACCATGTTGGATGATTAAAACCATCCCCCATTTTAGTGGAAAATACTACAACCTTCTTCAAAGCTAAATAACATTTTGCCTATCCGTTGTTTTAAATGAGTGTCAATGCTCATGCTTAACAAATAAAAGACAGATAAAATGCATATTTGTTACTCAAATAGTGATTGCACATGTTCTCATTCTCTATTGCTAATCTTTCTAATGGTCTATACTGCATTATCCTGTACTCAGGATCACAGGGGCCTTGAGCCCATCCCATTAACCATTGGGCACAAGGCAGTGTACACAATGGACAGGGTGCCAATCCATCATAGGGCACACACATACACACACTCACACACTCACACACTCATTCACACATTACAGAGTATTTTGGAATGCCAATTAGAATAATCTGCATGTCTTTGAACAATGGAAGGAAATCGGAGTACCTGGTGGAAACCCACTATGTTTAAAAGTTAAGTAATTAAAGTAGCGATGGTCATTGGATTAAGAATTATGTTGATTGTAGTATATTTCTACAAAATTTGGTGAGGTTTTTTGATTGGCCACCACGTTCACCCACCAAATTATCTTAATCATAAAATGTCCTCAAACATTTAATAATGAATTGCTTACTGAGTTCTGATTCATGCCACAGATTAATTGTATGGCTTATGGATTGACACAAACCACAGCATGTGATAAAATCTCAAAATATAAAACCTATGTGTCCAAAATTAAAAAGTATAAATTCAAACCTTGACCTTATAACCTTTTATCATCATACAAAAGGAATAACATAAAAATAAAACACTGTTATTGTAAATAGTAATGAGTAAGGTGAAACTTCACCAATGTTGCTTTCTCAAAGAATATACATAATATTAAGTGGTTAACTGATTTTTCATTTAGCCCTTAAATACTGTAATACTGAATATTGTATACAATTTTATTTTCGAAGTGAGTGATCTTAAACCTGTTTATTATTTGTAAATTGGTATGATAATACAGAAAATCTTTGTAATCTCACTAATATATACAATCGTGATATTTCCATTATGCTTTAACATATATTTTGTGTATAGTTTATGAATCAGGAGGATGACTTGCTTAGACACCTGGTCATGGAAATGCATACAATATCATTTTTTCATTACATTTAGTATACATTTTTTCATACTTTTATGCTTCATATATGACAGTAAAATATAGAAACTTGTTGTGTACTAGATCTGCTCTATGTAGTTTCCTCTGTTGTGGCAGTGTGATGGAATGAATGGTTTAGGCAATTGCTGCTCATATGATAAACAACATGCAATTCAAATCATGCATACATTTTATTCACTTGCTCTGTCTCACTGATTTCAATTGGCTTTTGTATTGAAATATAAAGCAAAACCATCTTCTGTACTTAATTGCAGTTCTAGTGCTGAGAATGATTTGATTTCAATCAGAAGTTTTTGTAACTAACAGTTCATTTATTCCTTCAAGCTTAGATTAGCAGTAGTTTGTTTTTTCTTAATGATTTTTTTGTTTGTTTGTTTTTGGACTGGCTGACATCTGGGATTGATACCACATACATTTTTTTACACAGTATGATTTATGTCTTTTTGGCTGCTTGAATATCTTTATATGTTGTTGGCTTAGACAGTTCCCAACCATTCACTACATTTCTAATGATCAAAACTGTGTTCATGGCATTGTTTACTTATAGTTCACATGTTGCAGACATATAACCTTTCAAATGTGACTCTTTTTTAGTAAAGGCTTTATACCATTTAGATTCATGTTCCCTAAGAAAACAATTTCACATTGTGCTTTAGATTAAGATCTATAGATATTGTTGCACATTGCATGGTCCAGATTCACAAGAAGACATGGCTATTACGGGTTTTTTTTTTATTTTTTATTTTTTTAGCTACAAAATGGTTCCTTGCTGACAAAGGACTTGATTTGGTAATCTGTTTGTGGTGCTAAACTGCACTTGTTTGCGAAGGCATTTTGTAGAATTTCAATGTGATCATGGAGATTTGTAATAATTTTTCCACAAGAGCATTATGAAGGCTTGGTGCACAGTCAGCCTTGTAATTAATTGCGATGGTCTCCGGTGAGATTGAGGTCAGACCTCTTAGGAAACAACTCATGTACTTGAATTTTTACTTTGGCAAACCATGGCTCCATGTACATTATCTAATGCAGGGGAATTAACAGATTTGAATCATAAATAAATATTCTTATGGTATGAATATAAATTCCAAATACAGTAACATTTAAACTAAGCATTTATTTTTTATCATTGAGGTGTAATGAGATTTTTTTTATTTGGTTAATTTCTACTGGTAGACTTTGTAACACATTTTAGTCTTGTTGATTTTTTTTAGCATAGTTGGTAATTCACAAGGTATGAGGGAAGTAATAGCTATATACAGTAAATATGAAGTCACATAATAATTAAAAATCTGATTGTGAACAATTTATATATTCACCCTTTTTATTAATCTATATTTATTCCATTCACACATAAACATTGTATTAAAGAAGTAAGACTGTAAGAACTCCGATTAAGTGTGATCCTGTAACTTCAGCATTGATAAATAGTGAATACTGGTGTTAATATGACTGCAAGTACTGTAATTAACAATTATTACCTTCTGCAGAGGTCATTGTCATGCTGGAACAGGTTTGAGCCTTAAGTAAATATTGTAATGTAGCAAAATCTAAATTAAACATAGGATTCTAGCTAAGCATTTTCATTTTTTAAAGAGTGATGAAAACACCAGATTTTTTATTTGTCCTAATTTGATTAATAGTGCCTTTCTTATTTCTGAGGATAATGGTAGAGATCATTTATATTAGGACTGTAGTAATAATGATTCAATAACTAAAACAAACATGAGTTACAAAGTCTTCTGCGCTTCACCATGGGTACTTTTTGAACAATTTGACAAACAAAAACTGTTGTCCGTTAGTATGAATTAATTATTTTGATTGTATGTTTGATTGGACATACTATGTAATTACATGGATCTTTTTCCTTCATAATATTTTGTAACTTTCTTTAGTGTATTATTGCATTCTTGATAATTCAAACTGTATGAAGGATATGTTAGGTATATAAAGATGAAATCATATAGTAATATCATTTCATATTAATCATATCTCCATATTTTTATTCAAGTATATTAATCCGATTCCTTACATAATGGTTCTTTCAAAAAGAACCGAAAATGTTTGTTTGTTTGTTTTTTTTTTTTCGAAAAGTTTATATCCATTTATTTATTTGTTTATTCGTTCATAAATTATTTGTAAGGGAAAGAGCAAAAAGAATTGAACAGAATATTGGGTAATATACCAAAATTACTCCAAGCGTCGCTGTTCACCCACTGAATGAAATATAATAAACCTCTCCACCCATTTCATATCTTCTTCCAGCTCCTTCTGAAATGCTGCATTTGGCGATTTTATTGTCACTGCAAATTACGAAAAGACGGCACCAATTAGACACATTTAAAACGCAGTAGAGAATTTACTGTTGCTAAAATTGACCGGGAAATGGGTTTATCCTGGATATTATTTACTTTCTGTCTTGACGTTATTCTTCTTCACCCGGTCAGTGGAGATTTGAGCTACACGGTTCCGGAGGAAACAAAGCGTCAGTATGTGATCGGACATTTAGCAAAGGATCTCGGACTGGATGTGAAACGTTTATCTGCTCGTAAGGCTCGGGTGGAGACAGAGGACAGCGCGAAGCGGTACTGCGACATTAATCTGAGTAGTGGGAATCTGGTCGTGTCGGAAACAATAGACCGAGAGGAGCTTTGTGAGTCCATAATTACTTGCATTCTTAATTACGAGCTTGTTTTGGAAAACCCTCTTGAAGTGCATCGCGTTTCACTGCAGATTGAGGATGTAAACGATAACTCTCCTGTTTTTCCCAATGATCGGATCAGCTTTGAAATCACAGAGTCGGCTGATAAGGGCGAGCGATTCCCTTTGGAAGAAGCTCATGATTTGGACACAGGACGCAATGCAGTTCAAGGATATTCGCTTGAAAAAAACGAACATTTTATTTTATCTGTGCATGAGAACACGGACGGAGGAAAAACCGCGACGTTGGTCCTGGAGAAAGAGCTCGATCGGGAAAAGCAGAGAGAGATTAATTTAATTCTTACCGCATTTGATGGCGGTAATCCACCGAAATCAGGG
Source organism: Clarias magur (assembly GCA_013621035.1). NCBI lineage: Eukaryota > Metazoa > Chordata > Actinopteri > Siluriformes > Clariidae > Clarias > Clarias magur. The sequence continues at coordinate 87,228 of QNUK01000421.1, forward strand.
ACGGCGGCTATACATGTTACTGTTCTGGATGCCAATGATAATATTCCTGTGTTTAGTCTACCTGTGTACAGAGTGAGTCTCGCGGAAAACACGCCTTTAGGCACCGAGGTGATTACAGTCAGCGCGACTGATGCTGATGAAGGAGCAAACGGTGACGTCACATATGAGCTCAGTCGTTTATCTGAAAAATCGGTGAAATTATTTTCTCTTGATAAAGCTACTGGACGGATCACGGTGAGTGGGAACATCGACTATGAAAGTGAAAAACATTATGAAATAAAAGTACAGGCCAAGGATGGTCCTGGGCTTGTGTCGTCTGCTAAAATTATTATAGACATCACTGACGTCAATGACAATGAACCGCGGATTATTATTAAATCATTAAACGACCCAATACCTGAGAACTCTGCAGCAGGCACTGAGGTGGCCATTATTAATGTACAAGATAAAGATTCAGGAGATAATAGACAGGTGCATTGTTATATTCAGGAAAATGTTCCTTTTAAATTAAACCCATCAATTAAAAACTATTTCTCTTTGGTAACCACAAACATGCTGGATCGAGAGAAAGAATCTGATTACAACATAACAATCATTGCTACTGATGGAGGCTCTCCACCTTTATCTTCATCCATGATAATTCATCTATCTGTATCAGACATCAATGATAATCCTCCTGTATTTGAACAGCAATCCTACACTGCACATATAACAGAAAATAACAAACCAGGAACCTCTATTAGTTCTGTTACTGCAAGAGACCCAGACTGGAGGCAGAATGGTACAGTACTGTATTCTCTGGTGCCCAGTGAGATAAACACTGTTCCAGTCACCTCATTTTTATCCATGAACTCAGACACAGGAGTGATCCATGCTGTGAGGTCATTTGACTATGAAAAGTTCAGAAACTTTACAGTCCAGGTTGTAGCCAGAGACAATGGTTCTCCTCCACTCAGCAGCAGCGTGACTGTGAGTGTGTTCATATCAGATGAGAATGATAACTCTCCACAGATATTATACCCTGCTCCAGAGGGAAAGTCTTTAATGACTGAGATGGTCCCTAAAGCCGCTCTCTCTGGCTCTCTGGTCTCCAAAGTCATCGCTGTGGATGCTGACTCTGGACAGAACGCATGGCTCTCATATCAGATTGTCAAATCTACTGATCCAGGACTTTTCACTATTGGTCTCCACAGTGGAGAGATCAGGGCTCAGAGGGACATACTGAATCTGACAGCATGAAACAGAACCTTGTTATCTCAGTGAAAGATAACGGACAGCCTCCTCTCTCTGCTACCTGTTCTGTATATTTACTTATTTCTGATAATCTTGCTGAAGTTCCAGAACTGAAAGACATGACTTATGAAGAGAACAATTCCAAACTGACTTTTTATTTGATCATCGCACTGGTTTCTGTGTCCACCTTCTTTCTGACTTTCATTATTCTGATCCTGGCTGTGAGGTTTTGCCACAGGAGAAAGCCCAGACTGTTGTTTGATGGAGCAGTGGCCATTCCCAGTGCATATCTCCCTCCCAACTATGCAGAGGTGGAGGGAGCTGGAACTCTCCGCAGTTCTTATAATTATGACACATATCTAACAACAGGATCTCGCACCAGTGACTTCAAGTTCATCACGTCTTACAATGACAGCACTCTTACTGCTGATGGAACTCTTAAGAAGGTTCAAAACCAGCCAAGCTTGATTTCACTTACCAATACAGGAGAGGGAGCGGAGGTAAGAAAGGAGTGATCTTTCATATAATGTAGATTATTCCATCTTGGCAACCCATGTAATCTTCAAGTTTACTTTCTGCACAGTGCATTATGATAATGGAACTGGTTTGGGCCTCTTTGTTTCAATGAGAGGATACTTTTAAAGGTACTGTACAGCATTCACAGGCTTTCTGGATCATTATGTGTTTTCAACATTATGGCAACTTTAAATGCTTGGTAATCCTATCAGTTTTAACTTAGTTAATTTGCTTCATCCCACCTTGTAGAAAGCAACCTCAATCACGTTTTTTAAAACAGACTTGTTTAGCACATAAATATTTTACTAGTAACCAGTTGTTCATTTCATGCTTGTAGCATGAAACATTTCATGTAACATTTCATCATTATTGCTCATTTGGCATTTGACCATGTTGGATGATTAAAACCATCCCCCATTTTAGTGGAAAATACTACAACCTTCTTCAAAGCTAAATAACATTTTGCCTATCCGTTGTTTTAAATGAGTGTCAATGCTCATGCTTAACAAATAAAAGACAGATAAAATGCATATTTGTTACTCAAATAGTGATTGCACATGTTCTCATTCTCTATTGCTAATCTTTCTAATGGTCTATACTGCATTATCCTGTACTCAGGATCACAGGGGCCTTGAGCCCATCCCATTAACCATTGGGCACAAGGCAGTGTACACAATGGACAGGGTGCCAATCCATCATAGGGCACACACATACACACACTCACACACTCACACACTCATTCACACATTACAGAGTATTTTGGAATGCCAATTAGAATAATCTGCATGTCTTTGAACAATGGAAGGAAATCGGAGTACCTGGTGGAAACCCACTATGTTTAAAAGTTAAGTAATTAAAGTAGCGATGGTCATTGGATTAAGAATTATGTTGATTGTAGTATATTTCTACAAAATTTGGTGAGGTTTTTTGATTGGCCACCACGTTCACCCACCAAATTATCTTAATCATAAAATGTCCTCAAACATTTAATAATGAATTGCTTACTGAGTTCTGATTCATGCCACAGATTAATTGTATGGTTTATGGATTGACACAAACCACAGCATGTGATAAAATCTCAAAATATAAAACCTATGTGTCCAAAATTAAAAAGTATAAATTCAAACCTTGACCTTATAACCTTTTATCATCATACAAAAGGAATAACATAAAAATAAAACACTGTTATTGTAAATAGTAATGAGTAAGGTGAAACTTCACCAATGTTGCTTTCTCAAAGAATATACATAATATTAAGTGGTTAACTGATTTTTCATTTAGCCCTTAAATACTGTAATACTGAATATTGTATACAATTTTATTTTCGAAGTGAGTGATCTTAAACCTGTTTATTATTTGTAAATTGGTATGATAATACAGAAAATCTTTGTAATCTCACTAATATATACAATCGTGATATTTCCATTATGCTTTAACATATATTTTGTGTATAGTTTATGAATCAGGAGGATGACTTGCTTAGACACCTGGTCATGGAAATGCATACAATATCATTTTTTCATTACATTTAGTATACATTTTTTCATACTTTTATGCTTCATATATGACAGTAAAATATAGAAACTTGTTGTGTACTAGATCTGCTCTATGTAGTTTCCTCTGTTGTGGCAGTGTGATGGAATGAATGGTTTAGGCAATTGCTGCTCATATGATAAACAACATGCAATTCAAATCATGCATACATTTTATTCACTTGCTCTGTCTCACTGATTTCAATTGGCTTTTGTATTGAAATATAAAACAAAACCATCTTCTGTACTTAATTGCAGTTCTAGTGCTGAGAATGATTTGATTTCAATCAGAAGTTTTTGTAACTAACAGTTCATTTATTCCTTCAAGCTTAGATTAGCAGTAGTTTGTTTTTTCTTAATGATTTTTTTGTTTGTTTGTTTTTGGACTGGCTGACATCTGGGATTGATACCACATACATTTTTTTACACAGTATGATTTATGTCTTTTTGGCTGCTTGAATATCTTTATATGTTGTTGGCTTAGACAGTTCCCAACCATTCACTACATTTCTAATGATCAAAACTGTGTTCATGGCATTGTTTACTTATAGTTCACATGTTGCAGACATATAACCTTTCAAATGTGACTCTTTTTTAGTAAAGGCTTTATACCATTTAGATTCATGTTCCCTAAGAAAACAATTTCACATTGTGCTTTAGATTAAGATCTATAGATATTGTTGCACATTGCATGGTCCAGATTCACAAGAAGACATGGCTATTACGGGTTTTTTTTTTATTTTTTATTTTTTTAGCTACAAAATGGTTCCTTGCTGACAAAGGACTTGATTTGGTAATCTGTTTGTGGTGCTAAACTGCACTTGTTTGCGAAGGCATTTTGTAGAATTTCAATGTGATCATGGAGATTTGTAATAATTTTTCCACAAGAGCATTATGAAGGCTTGGTGCACAGTCAGCCTTGTAATTAATTGCGATGGTCTCCGGTGAGATTGAGGTCAGACCTCTTAGGAAACAACTCATGTACTTGAATTTTTACTTTGGCAAACCATGGCTCCATGTACATTATCTAATGCAGGGGAATTAACAGATTTGAATCATAAATAAATATTCTTATGGTATGAATATAAATTCCAAATACAGTAACATTTAAACTAAGCATTTATTTTTTATCATTGAGGTGTAATGAGATTTTTTTTTATTTGGTTAATTTCTACTGGTAGACTTTGTAACACATTTTAGTCTTGTTGATTTTTTTTAGCATAGTTGGTAATTCACAAGGTATGAGGGAAGTAATAGCTATATACAGTAAATATGAAGTCACATAATAATTAAAAATCTGATTGTGAACAATTTATATATTCACCCTTTTTATTAATCTATATTTATTCCATTCACACATAAACATTGTATTAAAGAAGTAAGACTGTAAGAACTCCGATTAAGTGTGATCCTGTAACTTCAGCATTGATAAATAGTGAATACTGGTGTTAATATGACTGCAAGTACTGTAATTAACAATTATTACCACATTACGAAAATCTAAAGTTTATTTACTCGTTTGTTAATTTATTCATACAATCGTTCTAATGAAAGGAATAATAACTGCAATGTACCAAAAATACTCAAAGCGTCGCTGTTTATCTACGGAACTGAATATAATAAACCTATCCACCCATTTCATGGCCTCTTTCAGCTCCTCCTAACATCGACAAACGGTGCTTCAGTCGGCTGTTTTATTGTCAGTAAACATTCCTAAATGAAAGCAAGGATTCGTACACTTCAAAACACAGTAGAGACATTTTAATTTTGCTAGGATGGAGAACAAAACATGTTTATTCTTCATATTATTTATTCTCGTTTTTATTTTCACTCTTCTTCACCCGGTCAGTGGAGATTTGAGCTACACGGTTCCGGAGGAAACAAAGCGTCAGTATGTGATCGGACATTTAGCAAAGGATCTCGGACTGGATGTGAAACGTTTATCTGCTCGTAAGGCTCGGGTGGAGACAGAGGACAGCGCGAAGCGGTACTGCGACATTAATCTGAGTAGTGGGAATCTGGTCGTGGCGGAAACAATAGACCGAGAGGAGCTTTGTGAGTCCATAATTACTTGCATTCTTAATTACGAGCTTGTTTTGGAAAACCCTCTTGAAGTGCATCGCGTTTCACTGCAGATTGAGGATGTAAACGATAACTCTCCTGTTTTTACAAATGACCGGATCAGCTTTGAAATCAGAGAGTCGGCTCATAAGGGCGAGCGATTCCCTTTGGAAGAAGCTCATGATTTGGACACAGGACGCAATGCAGTTCAAGGATATTCGCTTGAAAAAAACGAACATTTTATTTTATCTGTTCATGAGAACACGGACGGAGGAAAAACCGCGACGTTGGTCCTGGAGAAAGAGCTCGATCGGGAAAAGCAGAGAGAGATTAATTTAATTCTTACCGCATTTGATGGCGGTAATCCACCGAAATCAGGGACGGCGGCTATACATGTTACTGTTCTGGATGCCAATGATAATATTCCTGTGTTTAGTCTACCTGTGTACAGAGTGAGTCTCGCGGAAAACACGCCTTTAGGCACCGAGGTGATTACAGTCAGCGCGACTGATGCTGATGAGGGAGCAAACGGTGACGTCACATATGAGCTCAGTCGTTTATCTGAAAAATCGGTGAAATTATTTTCTCTTGATAAAGCTACTGGACGGATCACGGTGAGTGGGAACATCGACTATGAAAGTGAAAAACATTATGAAATAAAAGTACAGGCCAAGGATGGTCCTGGGCTTGTGTCGTCTGCTAAAATTATTATAGACATCACTGACGTCAATGACAATGAACCGCGGATTATTATTAAATCATTAAACGACCCAATACCTGAGAACTCTGCAGCAGGCACTGAGGTGGCCATTATTAATGTACAAGACAAAGATTCAGGAGATAATAGACAGGTGCATTGTTATATTCAGGAAAATGTTCCTTTTAAATTAAACCCATCAATTAAAAACTATTTCTCTTTGGTAACCACAAACATGCTGGATCGAGAGAAAGAATCTGATTACAACATAACAATCATTGCTACTGATGGAGGCTCTCCACCTTTATCTTCATCCATGACATTTCATCTATCTGTATCAGACATCAATGACAATCCTCCTGTATTTGAACAGCAATCCTACACTGCACATATAACAGAAAATAACAAACCAGGAACCTCTATTAGTTCTGTTACTGCAAGAGACCCAGACTGGAGGCAGAATGGTACAGTACTGTATTCTCTGGTGCCCAGTGAGATAAACGCTGTTCCAGTCACCTCATTTTTATCCATGAACTCAGACACAGGAGTGATCCATGCTGTGAGGTCATTTGACTATGAAAAGTTCAGAAACTTTACAGTCCAGGTTGTAGCCAGAGACAATGGTTCTCCTCCACTCAGCAGCAGCGTGACTGTGAGTGTGTTCATATCAGATGAGAATGATAACTCTCCACAGATATTATACCCTGCTCCAGAGGGAAAGTCTTTAATGACTGAGATGGTCCCTAAAGCCGCTCTCTCTGGCTCTCTGGTCTCCAAAGTCATCGCTGTGGATGCTGACTCTGGACAGAACGCATGGCTCTCATATCAGATTGTCAAATCTACTGATCCAGGACTTTTCACTATTGGTCTCCACAGTGGAGAGATCAGGGCTCAGAGGGACATTACTGAATCTGACAGCATGAAACAGAACCTTGTTATCTCAGTGAAAGATAACGGACAGCCCCATCTCTCTGCTACCTGTTCTGTATATTTACTTATTTCTGATAATCTTGCTGAAGTTCCAGAACTGAAAGACATGACTTATGAAGAGAACAATTCCAAACTGACTTTTTATTTGATCATCGCACTTGTTTCTGTGTCCACCTTCTTTCTGACTTTCATTATTCTGATCCTGGCTGTGAGGTTTTGCCACAGGAGAAAGCCCAGACTGTTGTTTGATGGAGCAGTGGCCATTCCCAGTGCATATCTCCCTCCCAACTATGCAGAGGTGGAGGGAGCTGGAACTCTCCGTAGTTCTTATAATTATGACACATATCTAACAACAGGATCTCGCACCAGTGACTTCAAGTTCATCACATCTTACAATGACAGCACTCTTACTGCTGATGGAACTTTTAAGAAGGGCCAAAATGACACTTTAGCCGCAAATCTGATTACGCTTAACAGTTCAGGAGACAGTGATGAGGTAAGAAAAGCATAATCTTTTTTTTTTTTCGTCTGTGCTTGAAAATGTGTATAAATCCATTTGTTCACCTCATCTTTGACAAACCTTGTCTTGATTAAACTTGTTTTGCTTCATATCGGAACACATATGGGCCTGTCAGTTTAAATATAGGGAAACAGTATGCACAGATTTCTTGAATAATTGTGTGCTTCCAACATTCTAACGACTTTAAAGCCTTGAGATCCTATATTCCTTCATTTTGTTTCTCACTGGATTTGCTCTTGGCAAAGTGTCTCTCTCATTTTACACATCAGATGGACATTGTGATGCTGGAACAGGTTCTGTCTTGTCAGTTTCAGTAAGGGGAAATCTTAAAGCTACAGCATTGAAAGACATACTCGATTGTGTACTTCCAACAGCGTGGAAAATTGTAAAGCTCTTTAATTCTCTGGACATTAAATAAAAGCTTGTTTCCTTCATGTATCCAAAGGCACTGTTTTTGCTTATGTTTTATATGTCAAAGAATATGAAATAATAATTTACTTTTTTTGTAAGGAAAAAAGAACACATTTCTTTGTCACAAATATTTTACAGCACTGTGAAATTCTTTTTTCTTATATCCCAGCTTGTTAAGAAATTGAAGTCAGAGCAGGGTTAGCTATCAGTAGTGTGCACCTCAAACAGAGAGATTTAAGGTCCTTCCTCAAACCATTTTATGATATTTTACAATATGTTTTGGTATCACAATCAGTAAGTGGTTATTTTTTTACATATTTGTGAACATTTTATAATTAAGTTAATTTTGTTGTGTGATCTTGCTGGCCAATTAAAACACACCTCCAGTGTCTGATTCATAGCTTTCTTCTATAGCTAATTTCAATAATACTGTATGGCCTTTCTATATTCTCAAATAAATAGCTATTTTCATGGTGCACAATGTCAGATACTGTTAACATTTTATACTTTTTCCATACTTTTACAAGCAAGCAATTGATAAAATGTTTTTCAGTCAAGATTTCAAATTTGTCACGATTGCAAGTTACTAAGTCACTGGTACAGTTGGCTGATTTCTCTTTTCTGCCTAATTTGAGTCATGCATACACAGTGCCAGTTGTGATGAGGATGTCATTTTGGGAGTGGTGGTTATCATTATCAGAATCAGATTGTTTGTAGTGAATTCCCCAAACTTGGAAAAGTGCTTTGATTGGTCATCATGATGCAGAAAAACTCTTTCGGAATCAATGATATTTGAGACAGCAATTATGAATAACACAACTGCACATTCTGCATGGTCCAGATTGGCTACAACACTGTCCGGTACTTGTTTATTTCCACTAAGTTATATCATTTAATTTGTCTCACTCTGACCAATATCTCATTTGGTGATTAGTTTATGCTACAATGTGCCACTAGGTGCCATGTTTTCATCCTACTTCTTGAGTTTTATATCTACTAGATTACATCATTAGTATTTAAACTCCATGTGGTCCACCATCATACCCATATGCACATCGTAAACATTCTATTCCAAAGTTGGTCCTACCATTGCTGTTAAAATAAACTTTTTTTCTGGGAAGGTTTTTACTAGATTGCTGAGTTTAGTTGTGGGGATTTGTGATCATTAAGGCACAAAACCATAAGGTAGTATTAGTGCACAGTTAGCATTTTAAAGTTCACCGAAATTAACTTAAACCTAATTGAGAAGGGGGGGGGGGGGGTTCTATGTGAAAACCAGTCTTTCAGTTGATCCTTGGCAAAGCTTGTCTTCATGGAATTTGCATTGTTAGTCATGGTGTTGCTGAAACGGGTTGGGATCTCTTAGTTCCAGTGAAGGGAGCTCGTTATCCTACAGCATACAAACACTTGCTGCACTTTTGTTTTCTTTTAACATTTATGCAATTTATGAGGCTAGGCTTTTTTTTTTTTTTTTAACTTAGTCTACTCACCTTTAAAAAAAAAATCTGGGTACAGGGTCACCTTTAGCAGCCCCAAGAAATGTCTGAAGTTTATTTATTTATTTATTTGTTTGGTTGGTTATTGTTTTCATTGTGTGAATACTATAATGTATAAGTGAAAAAAATAAAGACATAGACTAATAGAACTACACATTATTTAACACACTGAAAAACATAAAGAGAAAACACGTATTTTGATCCAGTCAATGAGCGCAGCAAGCGCTGAACTTTTAATCTTTCCCTTCCGAATAACTGAACCATAGTAATAAGGCATTAGTTAGTTACAAACATGTGCTTGTCTGTGTTACTTGTTTTTGAATTTTAAATCCTTTGTCGGTTGAGGCACAGCTACCTCTTGTTATCGCTCATTCATATAGGATTAGGTCTATGGGTCTAATACTGCTACATCATCACGCAGCACGAATTTGTAATTTCTGATTGTGTGTGTGTGTGTGTGTGTGGCTTGCTGCGTGTGTGGAATGCTGTGAACCAATAACATTATAGAGGTCTCAGAGCGGCAACGTTAATGGCTCCAATTTTAAGCAGCCTTGATGAAAAGTCACGTTATTCCATTGCATTAGAAAAAAAGAAAATTCCTCCTGCTTCTTTGTCAACGATATTGCGGGTTGTTGAAGTGCTGGACGTCAAAGCGGGTTGTTTTCCTAAATATTTAAATATGGTTACATGGGGTGAAAGGTGAATTTCTTTTTTTATATCGAACTACGTATTTTAAATGTTATAGCGTTTTAAACTGTTTTTTTTTTATCTATTTGCTGTTAATACAATTTCTTATTGCTGACAAAACACGCTAACACATTTTTGGTCAACTTGATTTGTTCGCACTGGTTATGATCAATCGTGGAGTTATGTCGTCTAAACCAGAAATAAAAACGCATCAAAAACAACAGCAAATATATAACATGTCCCAAATATTCCTTAAATTCGCTGTACTTGTGTAGCAGAAAGGAAGAAAGAGCTGGTGTACTTTCTGTTCAATAAGTACTGTAATGCGGTTATTTTACTTTGCTAAAGTTTAATTTGCATTCTTAATATTTTAAATATTATCAATTTTATAATAAATTATATATTAAATACATTTATATTGTATGATATATTATGCTAATTATATTTTAGATTATCCATAGTTAATCTATCAGACATATTCATCTATTTATTCATTAACATATATTTATATATACAATTGGTTAAAAGAGATGAGACAGTAAACATTATGGATGAACAGGAAAACGTGCATTAAAGATTACAGTTGTAATTACTATAATTGGCAATCATTACTACATTATGGAAATCAAAATGTTATTATACATTTATTCGTTTGTTTATTTGACCATTAAATATTTGTAGGGCAATAGTAATGATTGGAGAGAATACATTGTAATATACCAAAAATTACTCTGAGCGGCGCTGTTCACCTACGAAGTAAAATATAATATCCCTCTCCACCCATTTCATGTCTTCGTCCAGCTCCTTCTATCACAAACAGTGCTGCAGTTGGATATTTTATGGTCTGAGAAAAACCAAAGGGACGACAGTAATTAGACCTTTTAAGACGAAGTAGAGATATTTTAGTGTTGCTATTATATACAGGAAATGGGTTTATTCTGGATAATATTTCACCTAAGTTTTATTTTCACTCTTCTTCACCCGGTCAGTGGAGATTTGAGCTACACGGTTCCGGAGGAAACAAAGCGTCAGTATGTGATCGGACATTTAGCAAAGGATCTCGGACTGAATGTGAAACGTTTATCTGCTCGTAAGGCTCGGGTGGAGACAGAGGACAGCGCGAAGCGGTACTGCGACATTAATCTGAGTAGTGGGAATCTGGTCGTGGCGGAAACAATAGACCGAGAGGAGCTTTGTGGGTCGAGAATTTCTTGCATTCTTAATTACGAGCTTGTTTTGGAAAACCCTCTTGAAGTGCATCGCGTTTCACTGCAGATTGAGGATGTAAACGATAACTCTCCTGTTTTTACAAATGACCGGATCAGCTTTGAAATCAGAGAGTCGGCTCATAAGGGCGAGCGATTCCCTTTGGAAGAAGCTCATGATTTGGACACAGGACGCAATGCAGTTCAAGGATATTCGCTTGAAAAAAACGAACATTTTATTTTATCTGTGCATGAGAACACGGACGGAGGAAAAACCGCGACGTTGGTCCTGGAGAAAGAGCTCGATCGGGAAAAGCAGAGAGAGATTAATTTAATTCTTACCGCATTTGATGGCGGTAATCCACCGAAATCAGGGACGGCGGCTATACATGTTACTGTTCTGGATGCCAATGATAATATTCCTGTGTTTAGTCTACCTGTGTACAGAGTGAGTCTCGCGGAAAACACGCCTTTAGGCACCGAGGTGATTACGGTCAGCGCGACTGATGCTGATGAAGGAGCAAACGGTGACGTCACATATGAGCTCAGTCGATTATCTGAAAAATCAGTGAAATTATTTTCTCTTGATAAAGCTACTGGACGGATCACGGTGAGTGGGAACATCGACTATGAAGATGAAAAATATTTTGAAATGAGAGTCCAGGCCAAGGATGGTCCTGGGCTTGTGTCGTCTGCTAAAATTATTATAGACATCACTGACGTCAATGACAATGAACCGCGGATTATTATTAAATCATTAAACGACCCAATACCTGAGAACTCTGCAGCAGGCACTGAGGTGGCCATTATTAATGTACAAGACAAAGATTCAGGAGATAATAGACAGGTGCATTGTTATATTCAGCAAAATGTTCCTTTTAAATTAAACCCATCAATTAAAAACTATTTCTCTTTGGTAACCACAAACATGCTGGATCGAGAGAAAGAATCTGATTACAACATAACAATCATTGCTACTGATGGAGGCTCTCCACCTTTATCTTCATCCATGACAATTCATCTATCTGTATCAGACATCAATGACAATCCTCCTGTATTTGAACAGCAATCCTACACTGCACATATAACAGAAAATAACAAACCAGGAACCTCTATTAGTTCTGTTACTGCAAGAGACCCAGACTGGAGGCAGAATGGTACAGTACTGTATTCTCTGGTGCCCAGTGAGATAAACACTGTTCCAGTCACCTCATTTTTATCCATGAACTCAGACACAGGAGTGATCCATGCTGTGAGGTCATTTGACTATGAAAAGTTCAGAAACTTTACAGTCCAGGTTGTAGCCAGAGACAATGGTTCTCCTCCACTCAGCAGCAGCGTGACTGTGAGTGTGTTCATATCAGATGAGAATGATAACTCTCCACAGATATTATACCCTGCTCCAGAGGGAAAGTCTTTAATGACTGAGATGGTCCCTAAAGCTGCTCTCTCTGGCTCTCTGGTCTCCAAAGTCATCGCTGTGGATGCTGACTCTGGACAGAACGCATGGCTCTCATACCAGATTGTCAAATCTACTGATCCAGGACTTTTCACTATTGGTCTCCACAGTGGAGAAATCAGGGCTCAGAGGGACATCACTGAATCTGACAGCATGAAACAGAACCTAGTTATCTCAGTGAAAGATAACGGACAGCCCCCTCTCTCTGCTACCTGTTCTGTATATTTACTTATTTCTGATAATCTTGCTGAAGTTCCAGAACTGAAAGACATGACTTATGAGGAGAGCAATTCCAAACTGACTTTTTATTTGATCATCGCACTGGTTTCTGTGTCCACCTTCTTTCTGACTTTCATTATTCTGATCCTGGCTGTGAGGTTTTGCCACAGGAGAAAGCCCAGACTGTTGTTTGATGGAGCAGTGGCCATTCCCAGTGCATATCTCCCTCCCAACTATGCAGAGGTGGAGGGAGCTGGAACTCTCCGCAGTTCTTATAATTATGACACTTATCTAACAACAGGATCTCGCACCAGTGACTTCAAGTTCATCACATCTTACAATGACAGCACTCTTACTTCTGATGGAACTATTAAAAAGGGCCAAAATGACACTTTTGCAGAGAGCTTGATCACACTTAACAATACAACAAGTGATGGTGATGAGGTAAGAAAACTGAGCTCTACTTGTTTCAGAATAGTATGCACATTTAATTACATTTTCAGTCAGAAATTTCAAACACAGATTTTATTGCCATTTCTTCTAAAGTCAACAAAATGAATTTTTTTTATTTTATATTTACTTCTATGGCATCTGACAGACTGATTGATTCAGAACTAAATACATTTTTTGAATTCATATATCTGCGCCGTTGAAAGTTTATGATCTTGTTTAAAAGCCGAATACTGGCAGGTTGGTGGTACTTGAGTTTGACCTCATAACCATTCAATAAGTAGTGTATTTGCTTTTTGTTATTTTTACCAATATACTGCATACTGGATGCCGTTTATGTTTTTTTCCTTGATTGATTTTGGTTTGTTGTTGCTGCAGAAATTTATTCATAGTGTTTATGTGAAATATTTTGATGGATGCACACATATTCGCATTTTGGTAATGCTGTCAAAGCAAATGGCTTCCCAAAATCAGAACTTTTGATATAATCTCTAAACTTTTCATGTCAAATGTTGCTCATGGTATCATGTTAATTTTTATTTGCTTTGTTGAACCTATGAAAAAAATTAACAAAGGAATAATTTATGATTGGATTTTTGCTGGTAGTGCTGTCCAGAATACAAAACAAACCCTTTTAAGTAAGATAGAAATTAGTGCTTCAGTATACTGTTGTTTTTGATGTGGTCATACTGTATGTCAACAGACCAGTAGTTATTCTGTTACCACAATTGCTTGCCAATGCACATGTGTCGCTTGGTGCTGTTCACTCCTGGATTTTTTAGATGTTTTTTTGGACATAGCTATCATAAATAGACTAAAATGACTGTACACATAACATTTCTGGCAGATGATAGCACCATGTTAAAAGGGCCTGAAGCTGTCCAGTGAGAGCTACCTACTGGTGTCATGGTCATGGTCATGTTCCAAAATGTACTAAATGTTTTCATCACTTGTGACTTTCAGTGCATTTCACATTAGAGGAATTGTTGTTTTAATGCCAGCAGTTATTTTCCTAACACTACAGTCCTTTTGATTTTCAAACTGGTACATTAGCCAAGGCTTCACTTGCTGTGAAATTAATATTATCCAATATGATGGTACTGCTCAATCACCTGCTGAATTGCAATATCGTACAGACTATGTTCTTTGTAAGATCTCTATGGTTAAATCGCTCATTTCAACGTCTGTTGCCATGGTTGTCTGTTTCCTTCTTTTATTGTGTTCTTTGTGCTTCTTGTGTCAGATGTTTATGGTTTTCCTTTAGTATTGTCACTATAGGAGTACAAAGCCTTAACATATTCTTTGTAAGGTGCTGAATATATTTTGCATGTATCTGAAGTATGAGTGGAATGTGTCTGCTGTTTGTTGCCTTGGTTTTTATGGTAGTGATATTGCTAACAAGTGCTAAGAGTGACCTCATAGATTGAGATGTTTTTTTTTCTCCACTTTTATATTCATATAACATATTAATACAAATTTCAATAATGATGACCTACAGTACCACCCTCCCTCCAGTCACATCTCTGATGCCCTTGAAAGGTACCATCACCTGGCAATTCATTATATAGACCTTATACTGGGTTTAAATCCCTTTTAAACCAGTTCAATTATGTGTGGCATGTATTGAACAAGGTCCTGGAAACATTACTTTTAATAATAATTTAAAGTTTATTTTTGTAATGTATTGTAAATGGATGAAAGAAACATTAATTTAGTCATTTTCTTCTAGACAAACTATTTATTATTCTATTGCATTATGATGTAGAGGACAAAATAATATTTGATAGCCAACCAGCCATTAAATGGTTCGTTAATTACTTGCTATATCATCTTAACAACCACATGAAATTTTATCCTTTACATTTTTTAAAAACATGGAAGATTAATACAACATGAGATGAGGAAAGTTTTGAGAAAAAATTTACCTCTGTGGACATGTCTGTGTGTTTCTGTGTATGCTTATGTGTGTATGTGCACATGTGTGAGAGAGAAACTAAAAAGTAGATTAAAAAATAATTCAAACGTAAATATGTTTTTTCCTCTTATATGATAAAAACTTGAATACAAACAAATATTGGACTTCTGGAAAAGTCAGTTGCAGAAACCGAAAGTAGGAAGTGCCGTACTTTGAATAAATTGTGCTCCTGTGGATAGAGAGTGATTATTTACTTTATTGTTTAAACATTGTTTACAGTTATGCAGTATATAATGTATCAAAATGAGGTTGCTTAACAGCACATTTCTGGGAAGTCTATTGTTGCCAGTTCACCCCTGCCTGGTTGTAAGCAAGCTTTAGTTTGTCTAACCACACACTTTTTCTATGCAGTTGTGTGCCTCTGTCTGAGTTAAACTAAATGTGTCATATTACTTTTAGTTCCTCACATTTCAGAACTTTTTCGCACCACTGCCAAATAATCAAGAAAACATCGTAATGTGAGTGGATAAGGGGAAGGGAAGTTTCACAGTGTGAATATGGAGCAATCTATAATGATAGTTAAGATTAAATCACACTTTTCTTTTATTCACATTAGTGAAAAAAATCAATTATATTTATTCATCACACAGATCTATTTTGTTTGTTTCGTTAACCGTGAGTTTTTTATTTATTTATTTTTTACAAGTTTAGGAGAATAAGCTAACCTCTGCAAGTGACAGAGCTATCCGTGGTCCTGAAACATGCTTTTCATTTCTTTACTCTGCCTACTCATTTAGGTTAGGACACGTCAAATGTCCATGTTAGTTGGATAGTGTCATATATAAATGAAAAAAAAAATCATTAGTTGATAATAATAATAATAATAATAATAATAATAATAATAATAATAATAATAATATAAAGAATAGTACTAGTAGTACAAGAAGAAAAAGGAGAAAAAAAGAAACAATGTTTGCACAATTTTCTACAGTCTTTCAGTTTTATCTTATTTTGAAGTTCTAAAAATTTGCAACTACTTCGGTGGCTAGGAAAATAGGTCTCTATCAAAAATTAGAAGAAAACAGCATGAATTATATTTTGGACATAAAAAGCAAAGACATGCAAAAAGCAAAGATAATGACTGCACTGATAAATCCTAAAACAATTGTATTTTCAGCTCAAAATGTAATGTGGGTAAAATAAAATAAAAAAATATTCTGAATGAAATATGTTTAGAGAGACTTTTTGTTTTTTGAGAATATACAGTATTCCTGAAGCACTAGAGCAATACGACAATAAATTATATTAGCATAATTGGTTAAGTACTGTACTTACTTTCTCTCATGAAGGTCTAAAAACGTAATAAATAATATATTTTATGTTGTTGTAATCGGCATATATAGTACAAAGCTAAAAGATAAAACACAATTGACGCAAAAGACACCTGAAACAAGAACTATATGTTTACATTCCATAAATATTCACTTTTATGTAAAATCTACTTGTAGTAAACAGAATATACTCAGAGCGTCGCTGTTCACCATCACATCCTTGTATCCTTGCATTTCCTCCCCTCTCTTAAATATTCCTATGCAGACATCAGTGATACCGAGAGCGAGCTGCGCGCGACATGGATTAATCTAATGGTTCTCTTCCGGTAGAGATTTTTCATCAGTTTTGCAGACTACACCACGTTAGACTGAATTATTCTGACTGAGGATTGGAATTCTGAAAATATGGAACGTAAGAAGCTTTCAGTTCTTCTGAATATTCTCCTCGCAGCGCTCTTTTTCTTTCTTCTCCCCGCCGCACGAGGAGATCTGAGCTATTCTGTTCCTGAGGAAACCAGGCGTCAGTATGTGATTGGAAATATCGCAAAAGACGTCGGAGTCGGAGCTCAAAGTTTATCAGCCCGTAAAGCGCGAATAAACACCGAAGACAGCAGCAAACGGTACATTGACATTAATGTGAATTCTGGAGATTTGATCGTAGTGGAGAGAATCGACAGAGAGACGCTTTGTGGCTCGAGGATCAACTGCATCTTAAATTATGAGCTGGTTTTAGCCAATCCGCTTGAGGTGCATCGCATTTCTCTGAATGTTCAGGATATTAACGACAACGCGCCAAAATTCGGTAATGAACGCATTTCGTTTGAAATCCACGAGTCCGCTGATAAAGGTCAGCGCTTCCGTTTGGATGAAGCTCATGATTATGATATCGGACAAAACGGAGTGAACGGCTATGCGCTGGAGAAGAACGACCATTTTGCTTTGTCTGTAGAAGGAAACACCGAGAAGGGTAAATACGCAGAGCTCGTGTTGGAGAAAGAGCTGGATCGCGAACAACAGAAGGATATTGACTTGATTCTTACCGCAGTGGATGGCGGGATTCCTCAGAGATCAGGGACCGCTGTTATACACATCACTGTGCTAGATGCTAATGATAATGTTCCGGTGTTCAGTCAGACTGTATATAAAGTGGCTTTAGCTGAAAACGCACCAATAGGAACAGAAGTCGTCACTGTGAGCGCAGAAGATGCAGATGAAGGAGCAAACGGTGCAGTCACTTATGAGTTTAGTCGCATTTCTCATAACGCTGCACAAATATTTATTATTGATGAACTCACTGGACAAATTAATGTAAAAGGAGAAATCGACTATGAGGAGGAAAAATATTATGAAATTAGAGTTCAGGCTAAAGATGGATCTGGTTTAAAATCGACTGCAAGTGTTATTATAGATATCACTGATGTCAATGACAACGCACCTAAAATTATTCTGACATCTATAAACAATCCGATACTGGAGAACACTGCTGTAGGAACTGAAGTGGCCATCATTAATGTTCAGGATAAAGACTCGGGTGATAACAGACAGATTCACTGTTCAATTCAGGGAAATGTTCCTTTTAAATTAAACCCGTCTATTAAAAACTATTTTTCTCTAATTAACACAAATCCCCTGGATCGAGAGACAGAGGCAGACTACAATATCACCATTACTGCTACTGATGGAGGCTCTCCACCTTTATCTTCATCCATGACAATTCATCTATCTGTATCAGACATCAATGACAATCCTCCTGTATTTGAACAGCAATCCTACACTGCACATATAACAGAAAATAACAAACCAGGAACCTCTATTAGTTCTGTTACTGCAAGAGACCCAGACTGGAGGCAGAATGGTACAGTACTGTATTCTCTGGTGCCCAGTGAGATAAACGCTGTTCCAGTCACCTCATTTTTATCCATGAACTCAGACACAGGAGTGATCCATGCTGTGAGGTCATTTGACTATGAAAAGTTCAGAAACTTTACAGTCCAGGTTGTAGCCAGAGACAATGGTTCTCCTCCACTCAGCAGCAGCGTGACTGTGAGTGTGTTCATATCAGATGAGAATGATAACTCTCCACAGATATTATACCCTGCTCCAGAGGGAAAGTCTTTAATGACTGAGATGGTCCCTAAAGCCGCTCTCTCTGGCTCTCTGGTCTCCAAAGTCATCGCTGTGGATGCTGACTCTGGACAGAATGCATGGCTCTCATACCAGATTGTCAAATCTACTGATCCAGGACTTTTCACTATTGGTCTCCACAGTGGAGAGATCAGGGCTCAGAGGGACATCACTGAATCTGACAGCATGAAACAGAACCTTGTTATCTCAGTGAAAGATAATGGACAGCCTCCTCTCTCTGCTACCTGTTCTGTATATTTACTTATTTCTGATAATCTTGCTGAAGTTTCAGAACTGAAAGACATGACTTATGAAGAGAACAATTCCAAACTGACTTTTTATTTGATCATCGCACTGGTTTCTGTGTCCACCTTCTTTCTGACTTTCATTATTCTGATCCTGGCTGTGAGGTTTTGCCACAGGAGAAAGCCCAGACTGTTGTTTGATGGAGCAGTGGCCATTCCCAGTGCATATCTCCCTCCCAACTATGCAGAGGTGGAGGGAGCTGGAACTCTCCGCAGTTCTTATAATTATGACACATATCTAACAACAGGATCTCGCACCAGTGACTTCAAGTTCATCACGTCTTACAATGACAGCACTCTTACTGCTGATGGAACTTTTAAAAAGGGCCAAAATGACACTTTTGCAGAGAGCTTGATTACACTTAACAATAGAACTGATGGTGATGAGGTAAGAAACCTGAGCTCTATACTTGTTTCAGAATACTATGCACATTTAATTACATTTGCAGTCGTAAATTTCAAACACATATAGTTTCTTCTCATTTCTGTTGAAATGAGAATTTTTTTTCTTTTCACTTGTATGGCATCGACAGACTGATTGATTTAGAACTACAGTACATACATTTGTTGAATTCATATATCTGAGCGTTGAAACTTTATGATCTTGTTGAAAAGCTCAATACTGGCAGGTTGGTGGTACTTGAGTTTGACCTCATGACCATTAAATAAATAGTGTATTTGCTTTTTGTTATTTTTACCAATATACTGCATACTGGATGCTACTGATGTTTTTTGCTGGCTTGATTTTGGTTTGTTGTTGCTGCAGAAATTTATTCATAGAGTTTATGTGAAATTTTTTGATGGATGCACACATATTCGCATTTTGGTAATGCTGTCAAAGCAAATGGCTACCCAAAATCAGAACTTTTGATATAATCTCTAAACTTTTCATGTCAAATGTTGCTCATGGTATCATGTAAATTTTTATTTACTTTGTTGAACCTCTGATTTTCTTCAGAAAACAACAAAACAGAGGCATATTGATTTATTGGATTTTCCTGGTAGTGCTGTCCAGAATACAAAACAGACCCTTTTAAGTAAAAAAGAAATTCGTTTTTCCGTATACTGTTGTTGGTGATGCGGTCATACACATGAACCTTGTTATCTCAGTGAAAGATAACAGACAGACCAATACTTATTCTGTTATCACAAGTGCTTGCCAATGCAGCTTCTCGCAGGTGTCGCTTGGTGATTATGTGGTTGGAACTCTCATTTCAACTTCTGTTGCCATGTTTGTCTGATTCCTTCTTGTATTGTGTTCCTTGTGCTTCTTGTGTCAGGTGTTCCTGGTGTTCTTTTAGTATTGTCACTATATGATTACAAAGCCATAACATTCTTTATAAGGTGCTGAATGTATTCTACATGTATCTGAAGTATGATGGGAATGTGTCTGCCGTTTGTTGCCATGGTTTTATGGTAGTGATAATTCTAACCACTAAGTGCTAAGAGCAACCTTATAGATCCGGATATTTTTTTTACTTTCATATTCATATATTATTATTATTATTATTATTATTATTATTATTATACATTATAATAACGATGACCTACAGTTACACCCTGCCTCTAATCACATCTCTGCTGGCCGTAAAAAGTACAATCACCTGCCTATTCATTATATATACCTTGGTAATACTGGGTTGGAACCCATTTTAAACCAGTTAAATTATGTGTGGAATATATTGTACAAGGTCCTGGAAACATTACTTTTAATAATAATTTTAAAAGTTTATTTTTGTAATGTATTGTAAATGGGTGAAAGAAACATATTAATTCAGTAATTTTATAGACAAACTATTTGTTTCTTTTTTGTATCATGACCTAGAGCACAAAATAAGATTTGATTTGCTATATCATCTTTGCAACCACATGAAATTTTATCTTTTTCTATTTTTAAAAACATGGAAGCTTAATACAACAGGAGATAAGTGAAGTTTTGAGAAATAATTAACCTCTGTGGACATGTTTCTGTGTTTGTCTCTACACTGGTCTGTCTATGTGCACATGTGTGAGAGACAAACTAAAAAGTAGATAATTTTTTTTTTATGTAAATATGGTTTGTCCTCTTACTGTACAGTATGTGATAAAAACTTGAATACAAATAATTATTGGTCTTCTGGAAAAGTCAGTTGCAGAGACAGGAAGTAGGAAGTTATGTACTGCGAATATAATCGATGCGTACCTCTGTTGGTGAAATAAATTTGTCACGTTAGTTTTAGTTGTCTCACATTTTAGAACTAATTAACCAATAAAACTTCCTAATGTGTGTGGTTAATGGGAAAGGAAGTTTTACAGTGTGAAAAGTATAATAATCTGAGTTAAAATTAAATCTCAATTTTCTTTCATGCACATTTATGAAAAAAAATCTATGGAATCTATTAATCATACATCACTAGTTTGTTTGATTTACATAAATGTTGGTTTTAATTATTCTTAAAAGATTAGGAGATTAAACTAACCTCAGTTACTGACAAAGCTGTCCATGGTCCTGAAACATGGTTTTATTATCTCTACTCTACTGGCTTGAACTGTCAAACATGCTCGTTAGTTGAATGGTGTCATATATTAATACAAATAACTAAAATTAATTAGTTAATAATAATATAATAAAATAATAATAATAATAATAATAATAAAGATCAGTAATAGTAGTATAAGAAGAAGAACAAGAGGGAAAAACAGAAATTTGCACAATTTTCTACAGTGTTTAATTTTTATCTTACATCGAATGTGTGGAAATTTGCAACTACTTCTGTAGCTAGAAAATATACTGGTGTCCAGCAATAATTAGGAGAAAAACACCATAAGTTATATATTGGACCTAAAAAGCAAAGACATGCACAAAGCAAAGATAATGACTGAAAAATATAATGTGGATATATATTTTTGAAAGAAAAACTATTCTGTGTAAAAAATGTATATAGAGCTTTTTTGAGATCAGGCATTATTCCTGAGGTAATAGATCAAAAATAAATAAGTGTTTTTTAATGTATATTTTCTCTTATGAAAGGACTAAATAACAAAATAAATAATACATTTTATGTTGTTGAAATCGGTACCTATAATCCAAATTTAAGAGAAAAAAAAGACCTGAAAAGTGTATGAAACGTGAACTATATGTTTACATTCCATAAATATTAACTTTTATGTGAAATCTACTTGTAGTAAACAGAATATACTCAGAGCGTCGCTGTTCACCATCACATCCTTGTACTTCGTGGCATTTCCTCCCCTCTCTTACATATTCCTATGCAGACATCAGTGATACCGAGAGCGAGCTGCGCGCGACATGTATTAATCTAATGGTTCTCTTCCGGTAGAGATTTTTCATCAGTTTTGCAGACTACACCACGTTAGACTGAATTATTCTGACTGAGGATTGGAATTCTGAAAATATGGAACGTAAGAAGCTTTCAGTTCTTCTGAATATTCTCCTCGCAGCGCTCCTTTTCTTTCTTCTCCCCGCCGCACGAGGAGATCTGAGCTATTCTGTTCCTGAGGAAACCAGGCGTCAGTATGTGATTGGAAATATCGCAAAAGACGTCGGAGTCGGAGCTCAAAGTTTATCAGCCCGTAAAGCGCGAATAAACACCGAAGACAGCAGCAAACGGTACATTGACATTAATGTGAATTCTGGAGATTTGATCGTAGTGGAGAGAATCGACAGAGAGACGCTTTGTGGCTCGAGGATCAACTGCATCTTAAATTATGAGCTGGTTTTAGCCAATCCGCTTGAGGTGCATCGCATTTCTCTGAATGTTCAGGATATTAACGACAACGCGCCAAAATTCAGTAAAGAGCTAATTTCGTTTGAAATCCACGAGTCCGCTGTTAAAGGTCAGCGCTTCCGTTTGCATGAAGCTCATGATTATGATATCGGACAAAACAGAGTGAACGGCTATGCGCTGGAGAAGAACGACCATTTTGTTTTGTCTGTAGAAGGAAACACCGAGAAGGGTAAATACGCAGAGCTCGTGTTGGAGAAAGAGCTGGATCGCGAACAACAGAAGGATATGGACTTGATTCTTACCGCAGTGGATGGCGGGATTCCTCAGAGATCAGGGACCGCTGTTATACACATCACTGTGCTAGATGCTAATGATAATGTTCCGGTGTTCAGTCAGACTGTATATAAAGTGGCTTTAGCTGAAAACGCACCAATAGGAACAGAAGTCGTCACTGTGAGCGCAGAAGATGCAGATGAAGGAGCAAACGGTGCAGTCACTTTTGAATTTAGTCGCATTTCTCATAACGCTGCACAAATATTTATTATTGATGAACTCACTGGACAAATTAATGTAAATGGAGAAATCGACTATGAGGAGGAAAAATATTATGAAATTGGAGTTCAGGCTAAAGATGGATCTGGTTTAGCATCGACTGCAAGTGTTATTATAGATATCACTGATGTCAATGACAACGCACCTAAAATTATTCTGACATCTATAAACAATCCGATACTGGAGAACACTGCTGTAGGAACTGAAGTGGCCATCATTAATGTTCAGGATAAAGACTCGGGTGATAACAGACAGATTCACTGTTCAATTCAGGGAAATGTTCCTTTTAAATTAAACCCGTCTATTAAAAACTATTTTTCTCTAATTAACACAAATCCCCTGGATCGAGAGACAGAGGCAGATTACAATATCACCATTACTGCTACTGATGGAGGCTCTCCACCTTTATCTTCATCCATGACAATTCATCTATCTGTATCAGACATCAATGACAATCCTCCTGTATTTGAACAGCAATCCTACACTGCACATATAACAGAAAATAACAAACCAGGAACCTCTATTAGTTCTGTTACTGCAAGAGACCCAGACTGGAGGCAGAATGGTACAGTACTGTATTCTCTGGTGCCCAGTGAGATAAACGCTGTTCCAGTCACCTCATTTTTATCCATGAACTCAGACACAGGAGTGATCCATGCTGTGAGGTCATTTGACTATGAAAAGTACAGAAACTTTACAGTCCAGGTTGTAGCCAGAGACAATGGTTCTCCTCCACTCAGCAGCAGCGTGACTGTGAGTGTGTTCATATCAGATGAGAATGATAACTCTCCACAGATATTATACCCTGCTCCAGAGGGAAAGTCTTTAATGACTGAGATGGTCCCTAAAGCCGCTCTGTCTGGGTCTTTGGTGTCCAAAGTCATCGCTGTGGATGCTGACTCTGGACAGAACGCATGGCTCTCATACCAGATTGTCAAATCTACTGATCCAGGACTTTTCACTATTGGTCTCCACAGTGGAGAGATCAGGGCTCAGAGGGACATTACTGAATCTGACAGCATGAAACAGAACCTTGTTATCTCAGTGAAAGATAACGGACAGCCCCATCTCTCTGCTACCTGTTCTGTATATTTACTTATTTCTGATAATCTTGCTGAAGTTCCAGAACTGAAAGACATGACTTATGAGGAGAGCAATTCCAAACTGACTTTTTATTTGATCATCGCACTAGTTTCTGTTTCCACCTTCTTTCTGACTTTCATTATTCTGATCCTGGCTGTGAGGTTTTGCCACAGGAGAAAGCCCAGACTGTTGTTTGATGGAGCAGTGGCCATTCCCAGTGCATATCTCCCTCCCAACTATGCAGAGGTGGAGGGAGCTGGAACTCTCCGCAGTTCTTATAATTATGACACATATCTAACAACAGGATCTCGCACCAGTGACTTCAAGTTCATCACATCTTACAATGACAGCACTCTTACTGCTGATGGAACTTTTAAAAAGGGCCAAAATGACACTTTTGCAGAGAGCTTGATTACACTTAACAATACAACAAGTGATGGTGATGAGGTAAGAAAACTGAGCTCTATACTTGTTTCAGAATACTATGCATATTTAATTCTATTTTCAGTCAGAAATTTCAAACACAGATTTTATTGCCATTTCTTCTAAAGTCAACAGAATGAAAACATTTTTTATTTTATATTTACTTCTATGGCATCTGACAGACTGATTGATTCAAAACTAAATAAATTTTTTGAATTCATATATCTGAGCCGTTGAAAGTTTATGATCTTGTTTAAAAGCCGAATACTGGCAGGTTGGTGGTACTTGAGTTTGACCTCATAACCATTCAATAAATAGTGTATTTGCTTTTTGTTATTTTGACCAATATACTGCATACTGGATGCCATTTATGTTTTTTTCCTTGATTGATTTTGGTTTGTTGTTGCTGCAGAAATTTATTCATAGTGTTTATGTGAAATATTTTGATGGATGCACACATATTCTCATTTTGGTAATTCTGTCAAAGCAAATGGATTCCCAAAATCAGAACTTTTGAAATTTAGTCTCTAAACTGTTCATGTCAAATGTTGCTCACGGTATCATGTACATTTTTATTTGCTTTGTTGAACCTATGATTTTCTTTAGAACAAAACAAAACAGAGACATATTGATTCATTGGATTTTCCTGGTAGTGCTGTCCAGAATACAAAACAGATCCTTTTAGGTAAAAAAGAAATTAGTTTTTCCGTATAATGTTGTTGGTGATGCGGTCATACCCATGAACCTTGTTATCTAACTGAAACATAACAGACAGACCAATACTTATTCTGTTATCACAAGTGCTTACCAATGCATCTTGTCACATGTGTCGCTTGGTGCTGTTCACTTCTGCATAGCTTGGATGTTTTTTGCACCATAGGTATCCTAAATAGGTGGTAGCATCATGTTAAAATGTCTTGAAGCTGTCCAGTGAGAGCTACCTACTGGTGCCATGTTCACTATGTACAAAATGTACTAAATGTTTTCATCCCTTGTGACTTTCAGTGCATTCCACATTTGAGGGATTGTTTTAATGCCAGCAGTTATTTTGCTAACACTACAGTCATTTTGATTTTAATACTAGTACATTAGCCAAGGCTTCACTTGCTGTGAAATTACTATTATCCAATATGATGGTACTGCTCAATCACCTGCTGAAATGCAATATGGTACAGACTATCTTCTTTGTAAGATCTCTATGGTTTGAACTCTCATTTCAACTTCTGTTGGCTGGTGGTCCTGGTTGAATATAATCTGCATGTATCTGAAGTATGAGGGGAATATGTCTGCTGTTTGTTGCCTTGGTTTTTATGGTAGTGATATTGCTAACAAGTGCTAAGAGCGACCTCATAGATCCAGATGTTTTTTTTTTTTTGCTTTCATATTCATATATCATATTAATATAAATTTCAATAATGATGACCTACAATAACACCCTGCCTCCAGTCACATCTCTGATGCCCTTAAAAGGTACCATCACCTGGCAATTCATTATATAGACCTTTGTAATATTGGGTTTGAACCCCTTTTAAACCAATTCAATTATGTGTAGCATGTATTAAACAAGGTCCTGGAAACGGTACTTTTAATAATAATTTAAAAAGTTTATTTTTGTAATGTATTGTAAATGAGTGAAAGAAACATATTAATTTAGAAATTTTCTTCTAGACAAACTATTTCTTAATCTTTTGTATTATGCCATAGACGACAAAATAATATTTCATAGCCAACCAGCAATTAAATGCCAATTAAATAATCTTTTTCAATTTTTAATAGCATGGAAGATTAATACAACATGAGATAAGGAAGGGTTTGAGAAAGAATTCAGTCCACTCTGTGGACATGCCTGTGTGTTTGTGTGTATACTGATGTGTGTATGTGCACATGTGTGAGAGAGA
This sequence comes from Clarias magur, assembly GCA_013621035.1. NCBI lineage: Eukaryota > Metazoa > Chordata > Actinopteri > Siluriformes > Clariidae > Clarias > Clarias magur. Next base: position 114,003 of record QNUK01000421.1, read on the forward strand.
AACTAAAAAGTAGATTTAAAAATAATTGCAATGTAAATATTGTTTGTCCTCTTATGTGATAAAAACTTGAATATAAACAATTATTGGACTTCTGGCAAAGTCAGTTGCAGAGACAGAAAGTAGGAAGTTCTCTAGTGTGAATATATTGTGCTCCTGTGGATAGAATGTGATTATTTACTTAATTGTTTAAACACTGTTGACTGTTGCGCAGTATTTAAAATGATCAAATTGAGCTTGCTTGACAGCACATTTCTGGGAAGTCTATTGTTGACTGTTCACCCCTTCCTGCTTTTTAGCAAGCTTTAGTTTGTCTAACGACACACTTTTTCTATGCAGTTGTGTGCCTCTGTCTGAGTTAAAATAAATTTGTCATATTATTTTTAGTTCCTCACATTTTAGAACTATTTCGCACTACAGCTAAATAAACTATACAACACTGTAATGTGAGAGGTTAGGGGGAAGGGAAGTTTCACAGTGTGAATATGGAGCAATCTATAATGATAGTTAAGATTAAATCACATTTTTTTATTCACATTGGTGAAAAAAATAATAAAAGAAATCTATTCATAACACAGCACTGTTTTGTTTGTTTCGTTAAATGTGAGTTTTTATTTATTTATTTATTTATTCATTTTTTTTTTTACAAGTTTAGGAGAATAAGCTAACCTCTGCAAATGACAGAGCTATCCGTGGTCCTGAAACATGGTTTTCTTTTCTCTACTCTGCCTACTCATTTAGGTTAGGACACGTAAAATGCACATGTTAGTTGGGTAGTGTTATATATACATAAAAAATTACATTAATTAGTTTGTAATAATAATAATAATAGTAATAATAATAATAACAATAACAATAGTAATAAAGAAAAGTAGTAGTAGTGCAAGAAGAAGAAGTAGAAATAAAAAGAAACAATGTTTGCACAATTCTCGACAGTCTTTAATTTTTCTCTTATTTTGAAGCTCTAAAAATTTGCAACTACTTCGGTGGCTACGAAAATAGGTCTCAAGCAATAATTAGAAGAAAACAGCATAAATTATATTTTGTACATAAAAAGCAAAGACATGCAAAAAGCAAAGATAATGACTGCACTGATAAATCCTAAAACAATTGTATTTTCAGCTCAAAATGTAATGTGGGTAAATATATAATATATATATATATATATATATATATATATATATATAAACCTGAAACAAGAAGTATATGTTTACATTCCATGAATATACACTTATGTATATATATATATATATATATATATATATATATATATATATATATATATATATATATATATATATATTCTGTATAAAATATGTTTAAAGAGATTGTTTTTCGAGATTACACATTATTCCTGGAGCACTACAGCAATACGACAATAATTGGTTAAGTATGTGTTTTTTTATGTTTACTTTCTATGATAAAGATCTACTTAAAAAATAATATATTTATGTTGTTGTAATCGGCATATATAGTACAAAGCTAAAACATGAAACACAATTGACGCAAAAGACACCTGAAACAAGACCTATATGTTTACATTCCATAAATATTCACTTTCATGTGAAATCTACTTGTAGTAAACAGAATATACTCAGAGCGTCGCTGTTCACCATCACATCCTTGTACTTCGGAGCATTTCCTCCCCTCTCTTAAATATTCCTATGCAGACATCAGTGATACCGAGAGCGAGCTGCGCGCGACATGGATTAATCTAATGGTTCTCTTCCGGTAGAGATTTTTCATCAGTTTTGCAGACTACACCACGTTAGACTGAATTATTCTGACTGAGGATTGGAATTCTGAAAATATGGAACGTAAGAAGCTTTCAGTTCTTCTGAATATTCTCCTCGCAGCGCTCCTTTTCTTTCTTCTCCCCGCCGCACGAGGAGATCTGAGCTATTCTGTTCCTGAGGAAACCAGGCGTCAGTATGTGATTGGAAATATCGCAAAAGACGTCGGAGTCGGAGCTCAAAGTTTATCAGCCCGTAAAGCGCGAATAAACACCGAAGACAGCAGCAAACGGTACATTGACATTAATGTGAATTCTGGAGATTTGATCGTAGTGGAGAGAATCGACAGAGAGACGCTTTGTGGCTCGAGGATCAACTGCATCTTAAATTATGAGCTGGTTTTAGCCAATCCGCTTGAGGTGCATCGCATTTCTCTGAATGTTCAGGATATTAACGACAACGCGCCAAAATTCGGTAATGAACGCATTTCGTTTGAAATCCGCGAGTCCGCTATTAAAGGTCAGCGCTTCCGTTTGGATGAAGCTCATGATTATGATATCGGACAAAACGGAGTGAACGGCTATGCGCTGGAGAAGAACGACCATTTTGTTTTGTCTGTAGAAGGAAACACCGAGAAGGGTAAATACGCAGAGCTCGTGTTGGAGAAAGAGCTGGATCGCGAACAACAGAAGGATATTGACTTGATTCTTACCGCAGTGGATGGCGGGATTCCTCAGAGATCAGGGACCGCTGTTATACACATCACTGTGCTAGATGCTAATGATAATGTTCCGGTGTTCAGTCAGACTGTATATAAAGTGGCTTTAGCTGAAAACGCACCAATAGGAACAGAAGTCGTCACTGTGAGCGCAGAAGATGCAGATGAAGGAGCAAACGGTGCAGTCACTTATGAGTTTAGTCGGATTTCTCACAACGCTGCACAATTATTTACCCTTCATTATCTCACTGGACAAATTAATGTAAATGGAGAAATCGACTATGAGGAGGAAAAATATTATGAAATTGGAGTTCAGGCTAAAGATGGATCTGGTTTAAAATCGACTGCAAGTGTTATTATAGATATTACTGATGTCAATGACAACGCACCTAAAATTATTCTGACATCTATAAACAATCCGATACTGGAGAACACTGCTGTAGGAACTGAAGTAGCCATCATTAATGTTCAGGATAAAGACTCGGGTGATAACAGACAGATTCACTGTTCAATTCAGGGAAATGTTCCTTTTAAATTAAACCCGTCTATTAAAAACTATTTTTCTCTAATTAACACAAATCCCCTGGATCGAGAGACAGAGGCAGACTACAATATCACCATTACTGCTACTGATGGAGGCTCTCCACCTTTATCTTCATCCATGACAATTCATCTATCTGTATCAGACATCAATGACAATCCTCCTGTATTTGAACAGCAATCCTACACTGCACATATAACAGAAAATAACAAACCAGGAACCTCTATTAGTTCTGTTACTGCAAGAGACCCAGACTGGAGGCAGAATGGTACAGTACTGTATTCTCTGGTGCCCAGTGAGATAAACGCTGTTCCAGTCACCTCATTTTTATCCATGAACTCAGACACAGGAGTGATCCATGCTGTGAGGTCATTTGACTATGAAAAGTTCAGAAACTTTACAGTCCAGGTTGTAGCCAGAGACAATGGTTCTCCTCCACTCAGCAGCAGCGTGACTGTGAGTGTGTTCATATCAGATGAGAATGATAACTCTCCACAGATATTATCCCCTGCTCCAGAGGGAAAGTCTTTAATGACTGAGATGGTCCCTAAAGCTGCTCTCTCTGGCTCTCTGGTCTCCAAAGTCATCGCTGTGGATGCTGACTCTGGACAGAACGCATGGCTCTCATACCAGATTGTCAAATCTACTGATCCAGGACTTTTCACTATTGGTCTCCACAGTGGAGAGATCAGGGCTCAGAGGGACATTACTGAATCTGACAGCATGAAACAGAACCTTGTTATCTCAGTGAAAGATAACGGACAGCCCCCTCTCTCTGCTACCTGTTCTGTATATTTACTTATTTCTGATAATCTTGCTGAAGTTCCAGAACTGAAAGACATGACTTATGAAGAGAACAATTCCAAACTGACTTTTTATTTGATCATCGCACTGGTTTCTGTGTCCACCTTCTTTCTGACTTTCATTATTCTGATCCTGGCTGTGAGGTTTTGCCACAGGAGAAAGCCCAGACTGTTGTTTGATGGAGCAGTGGCCATTCCCAGTGCATATCTCCCTCCCAACTATGCAGAGGTGGAGGGAGCTGGAACTCTCCGCAGTTCTTATAATTATGACACATATCTAACAACAGGATCTCGCACCAGTGACTTCAAGTTCATCACATCTTACAATGACAGCACTCTTACTGCTGATGGAACTTTTAAAAAGGGCCAAAATGACACTTTTGCAGAGAGCTTGATCACACTTAACAATACAACAAGTGATGGTGATGAGGTAAGAAAACTGAGCTCTATACTTGTTTCAAACTACTATGCATATTTAATTACATTTTCAATCATAAATTTCAAACACACATTTCATTGCTGTTTCAACAGAATGAGAAACATTTTTTTTTATATTTACTTGCATGGCATCTGACAGACTGATTGATTAGAACTACTTACATTTGTCGAATTCATATATCTAAGCAGTTGAGAATTTATAATCTTGTTTAAAAGTCCAGTAGTGGCAACGTAGCGGTGCTGAGGTGTGACCTCAGGACCATCCAGTAAGTAGTGTACTGTTTTAGCCATGCCAAGTTATGGTATCTGCTTTTGGTTGTTTGGCATCAATATACTGCCTACTGGGAAAAAAAAATGGGGAGTGTTAAGAGAATGATGGATCTTCTTGAATTAAATGTCATTGATGGATGTTTTCTGGCATGATTTTGGTGATGTTCCTGCCGACATTTATTCATAGAATTTCTGTAAGGTCTTTTGTAGAACACACATATTAAAATTTTTGGTAATGCTGTCAAACTAAATGGCTGCACAAAATGAGAACTTTGAAGTAATCTCCCAACTTTTAGATGTCAGCAAATTTATATATATATGTTGTCTTGACCAGCAGATGTGTAAATGTCTAAATGCATGGAGCTGCTGCTATGTGATTGGCTGAATATATATTACCCAACTACAACATCATAAAGACTTAAAATAAACAGGTCATCTTATGTGCAATGGCATGGCTGCTGCAGTTAATCATAGCAGGTAACAGTTATAGTGACAGTGCACAGGTGATGATGTTGGCAGTGATGCAGTCTCAGGGTTTAAAACAGGAGACTCTCTGTAGGTTTGATTATTTGTAAAGCTGAAACTAATAGTCAGACATGGTACAAAATCATTTGAAAAGTTTATTTTTGTATTGTTTTGTAAATAGGTAAAAGAAACATATTAATTCAGTAACTTTCTTCTACATGTAGACAAACTATTTATTACTTTTTTGTATTATGACCTAGAGGACAAAATAATATTTGATAGCCAACCAGCAATTAAATGGTTTTGTTAAATACTTGCTATATCATCTTAACAACCAAAAGTAAACAAACAAAAAAAAAACGTAAACTCTTAAAGAAGAGGCAAGATTGGAGGATAATGAAACAGCTAAGATCCAACTAGAAATCCACTTTGGGACATTATTGTTAATTGTAAAGTAAATTAGGCCACAATATTTGATTAATGCAACAGGAGAGTTTTGAGGAGGAATTTATCTGTGTGTGTGTGTGTGTGTGTGTGGCATGTGTGAGAGAGAAACTAAAACTTAGCAATCTTTTAGCAAGCCGTCTGTTGTCTAAGCACACACTTGTTTTCTATGCAGTTGTGTGCCTCTGTCGGAGTTGGTAAATTAATCTTTTCATGTTATTTTTAGTTACGTCACATTTTAACCCTGCTTTTACCATTCCCAAATAACTAATAAAACTTTCTAATGTGTTTGTAGTAAAGGGGAAGATAAGTGTGAATATGGAGTAGGGCTGAAACGATTCCTCGAGTTATTCGATTACAAAAAATTATCGAGGCAAAATCTTCTGCCTCGAAGCTTCGTTTAATTGATTTTAAAAGCTTGTCTTATGTTTTTGCGCAAGTATTTGTTGACAGCACGCTTTTGACACACCGCGCTTCCGGGTGCAAGCCGGCAGTAAACACCAACGAAGTAGAAGCGCTTTTACGTCACCGACAAAGCGGAAATAGACGCAAACAGCTGTGTGGTGATTTGAGGGAGCGTTCTGTTGAGGCTGCAAAATGGAAGGGAGCAATAAAATTATCAGCGAAGCCAAGAGAAGAAGAAAACAGAAATTGTCAGTAAAGGCTCATGTTATGCATGAGATGTAGATTTTGAAACTTTTAGTTGCACAAATGATTGTTTTTGTATAATTATGTATTTTCTGCCTTAGTTTTTTTTCTCCTTAAAGTAATTTGAAAATCTTTTTTTTTTGCATCCGAGAAAAGGCTTTAAAATAAGAATGTATGTTGCTGTAATGCACTTAATTAATCTCAGTCAACTTTAATACCCCTCTCTCACCTACGAGGTTTCGCGCGGTGGCCGGAAGTACGGTCCTTCATGATTCACCGCAAGTTTTGGCGCGGTGATTTCGTTTCCATCTTTCTGCGCGACAAAAATAAATATGTTTAAGCCGCCTTAAAAACACATGTAAACATGTTCATAAAGTTTTTGGCGGACCTTGCAGAACGTCGGCGGGCGTCGAGGAAGCTCACGGTGCCTAACACCGCATCTCACTGCGAGTAAACCGCATAGGTGAGATAGGGGTGTAACCTATTCCTTATATTGTGAATAATGACAATGTTTATTTTTGATGAAATGCTGTATGCATTTAAAAAATAAAAGTATTTTTTTTCTAAAAAGAAAACCAATTAATCTTTGTTTCTCTTAAATATTTTACATTGCTGTTTAATTAAGCAAAAGTGCATTTTATCCGATTACACGATTAATCGATTGAATTTTTGGTAGAATACTTGATTACTAAAATATTCGATAGCTACAGTCCTAATATGGAGCATTCTATAATATTCCAAGTTAAAATTAATCACAATTCTCATTCATGTGCATTTATAAAAGAATAACAAAAACGTGAAATCAATTCATCACAGCTCAATTTAGATTTTTTCAAACGTGGGTTTTCATTTTTCTTACAAGTTTAGTGACTTGATAGAGCTGTCCGTGGTGCTGAAACATGGTTCTCCTCTCTTTATTCTGCTATATTACTTAAGTTAGGGCACATTAAACGTGGATGTTAGTTGAATAGTGTCATATATAAATGAAAATAGCTAAAATTCATCAGTTGATAATAATAATAATAATAACAATAATAATAATAATAATAATAATAATAATAATAATAATAATAATAATGAATAGCACTAGTAGTATAAAAAGAAGGATAAATTTGCACAATTTTCAACAGTCTTTAATTTTTCTCTTATTTTGAAGTTCTAGAAATTTTAAAATGCTTTTGTGGCTATAAAATATACTGTAGTTGTCCAGCAATAATTAGGAGATAACACAAAAAAGCAAAGACATTCACAAAGCAAAGATAATAACTGCACTGATAAATTCTAAAACAATGGTATCTATTGAACCACATTTTGAGCTCAAAATGTCATATGGTTAAAAGTAAAAAAAAAAAAAACACTCTGGTTAGAGATACAGTTTTTTTTTGTGATTATATTTAATTCCAGAAGCACTAGAGCAAAGAGACAAGAAATTATATTTGTATAATTGATTAAGTATGTGTTTATTTATGTTTACTTTCTCGTATAAAAGGCCTAAATAACTAAATTATAAATTTTCTGTTGTTGTTGTTGTTGGTGTACATATAGTCCAAAGTTAAAGAAAGAAAAAAAGACATCTGAAATGTGTATGAAATAAGAACTATGCGTTTACATTCCATAAATATTCACTTATTTGTAAAATCAACTTGTAGTAAACAGAATATACTCAGAGCGTCGCTGTTCACCATCACATCCTTGTACTTCGTGGCATTTCCTCCCCTCTCTTAAATATTCCGATGCAGACATCAGTGATACCGAGAGCGAGCTGCGCGCGACATGGATTAATCTAATGGTTCTCTTCCGGTAGAGATTTTTCATCAGTTTTGCAGACTACACCACGTTAGACTGAATTATTCTGACTGAGGATTGGAATTCTGAAAATATGGAACGTAAGAAGCTTTCAGTTCTTCTGAATATTCTCCTCGCAGCGCTCCTTTTCTTTCTTCTCCCCGCCGCACGAGGAGATCTGAGCTATTCTGTTCCTGAGGAAACCAGGCGTCAGTATGTGATTGGAAATATCGCAAAAGACGTCGGAGTCGGAGCTCAAAGTTTATCAGCCCGTAAAGCGCGAATAAACACCGAAGACAGCAGCAAACGGTACATTGACATTAATGTGAATTCTGGAGATTTGATCGTAGTGGAGAGAATCGACAGAGAGACGCTTTGTGGCTCGAGGATCAACTGCATCTTAAATTATGAGCTGGTTTTAGCCAATCCGCTTGAGGTGCATCGCATTTCTCTGAATGTTCAGGATATTAACGACAACGCGCCAAAATTCGGTAATGAACGCATTTCGTTTGAAATCCGCGAGTCCGCTGATAAAGGTCAGCGCTTCCGTTTGGATGAAGCTCGTGATTATGATATCGGACAAAACGGAGTGAACGGCTATGCGCTGGAGAAGAACGACCATTTTGTTTTGTCTGTACAAGAAAATAAAAACGGGCGGAAATACGCAGAGCTCGTGTTGGAGAAAGAGCTGGATCGCGAACAACAGAAGGATATTGACTTGATTCTTACCGCAGTGGATGGCGGGATTCCTCAGAGATCAGGGACCGCTGTTATACACATCACTGTGCTAGATGCTAATGATAATGTTCCGGTGTTCAGTCAGACTGTATATAAAGTGGCTTTAGCTGAAAACGCACCAATAGGAACAGAAGTCGTCACTGTGAGCGCAGAAGATGCAGATGAAGGAGCAAACGGTGCAGTCACTTATGAGTTCAGTCAGATATCTCATAATGCAGAACAAATATTTATTATTGATGAACTCACTGGACAAATAAATGTAAATGGAGAAATCGACTATGAGGACGAAAAGTATTATGAGTTTGAGGTCCAGGCTAAAGATGGATCTGGTTTAAAATCGACTGCAAGTGTTATTATAGATATTACTGATGTCAATGACAACGCACCTAAAATTATTCTGACATCTATAAACAATCCGATACTGGAGAACACTGCTGTAGGAACTGAAGTGGCCATCATTAATGTTCAGGATAAAGACTCGGGTGATAACAGACAGATTCACTGTTCAATTCAGGGAAATGTTCCTTTTAAATTAAACCCGTCTATTAAAAACTATTTTTCTCTAATTAACACAAATCCCCTGGATCGAGAGACAGAGGCAGATTACAATATCACCATTACTGCCACTGATGGAGGCTCTCCACCTTTATCTTCATCCATGACAATTCATCTATCTGTATCAGACATCAATGACAATCCTCCTGTATTTGAACAGCAATCCTACACTGCACATATAACAGAAAATAACAAACCAGGAACCTCTATTAGTTCTGTTACTGCTAGAGACCCAGACTGGAGGCAGAATGGTACAGTACTGTATTCTCTGGTGCCCAGTGAGATAAACGCTGTTCCAGTCACCTCATTTTTATCCATGAACTCAGACACAGGAGTGATCCATGCTGTGAGGTCATTTGACTATGAAAAGTTCAGAAACTTTACAGTCCAGGTTGTAGCCAGAGACAATGGTTCTCCTCCACTCAGCAGCAGCGTGACTGTGAGTGTGTTCATATCAGATGAGAATGATAACTCTCCACAGATATTATACCCTGCTCCAGAGGGAAAGTCTTTAATGACTGAGATGGTCCCTAAAGCTGCTCTCTCTGGCTCTCTGGTCTCCAAAGTCATCGCTGTGGATGCTGACTCTGGACAGAACGCATGGCTCTCATACCAGATTGTCAAATCTACTGATCCAGGACTTTTCACTATTGGTCTCCACAGTGGAGAGATCAGGGCTCAGAGGGACATTACTGAATCTGACAGCATGAAACAGAACCTTGTTATCTCAGTGAAAGATAACGGACAGCCCCCTCTCTCTGCTACCTGTTCTGTATATTTACTTATTTCTGATAATCTTGCTGAAGTTCCAGAACTGAAAGACATGACTTATGAGGAGAACAATTCCAAACTGACTTTTTATTTGATCATCGCACTGGTTTCTGTGTCCACCTTCTTTCTGACTTTCATTATTCTGATCCTGGCTGTGAGGTTTTGCCACAGGAGAAAGCCCAGACTGTTGTTTGATGGAGCAGTGGCCATTCCCAGTGCATATCTCCCTCCCAACTATGCAGAGGTGGAGGGAGCTGGAACTCTCCGCAGTTCTTATAATTATGACACATATCTAACAACAGGATCTCGCACCAGTGACTTCAAGTTCATCACGTCTTACAATGACAGCACTCTTACTGCTGATGGAACTTTTAAGAAGGGCCAAAATGACACTTTTGCAGAGAGCTTGATTACACTTAACAATACAACAAGTGATGGTGATGAGGTAAGAAAACTGAGCTCTATACTTGTTTCAAACTAGTATTCATATTTAATTACATTTTCAATCGTAAATTTCAAACAAACATTTTATTGCTGTTTCAACAGAATGAGAATTTTTTTTTTATATATTTACTTGTATGGCATCTGACAGACTGATTGATTTAGAACTACTTACATTTGTCGAATTCATATATCTAAGCAGTTGAGAATTTATAATCTTGTTTAAAAGTCCAGTAGTGGCAACGTAGCGGTGCTGAGGTTTGACGTCAGGACCATCCAGTAAGTAGTGTACTGTTTTAGCCATGCCAAGTTATGGTATCTGCTTTTGGTTGTTTGGCATCAATATACTGCCTACTGGGAAAAAATTGGGGAGTGGTAAGAGAATGATGGATCTTCGTGAATAAAATTTCATTGATGGATATTTTCTGGCATGATTTTGGTTTGATGTTCCTGCCGACAATTATTCATAGAATTTCTGTAAGGTCTTTTGTAGAACACACATATTAAAATTTTTAGTAATGCTGTCAAAATAAATGGCTGCACAAATTGAGAACTTTGAAGTAATCTCCCAACTTTTAGATGTCAGCAAATTTTTATACACATATATAGATATGTGTGTGTGTGTGTGTGTGTGTGTGTGTGTGTGTGTGTGTCTCTGCGCGTGTGTGTGTATTACCTTGGTTTTGTTAAAAATAAGGGAATATTGTTAAAGTGGCTCTCCCTGGCAGTGCTGTCCAGAACACAAAACAGACTGTTTCAAGTAAAATCGAAATTAGTGCTTCATGTAATGTGACATTTTACTTTAATGTTATCTTGATTCAGTATTTTCACTATGTACAAAATGTACTAAATGTTTTCATCACTTGTGACATTTACTGCATTTCACATTTGAAGAATTGTTGTTTTAATGAAAGCAGTTATTATCCAAGCCACTATAATTATTTCAATGTTCATACTTATGCATTAGCCTGCACTTGCTGTGAAGTTAATACTATGCAATATGGCGGTGCTGCTCAGTCACTTGCTGAAATGCAGTACACTGGCTGCAGCCTATCTTCTTTGTAAGGTGTCTATGGTCAAAACTCTCTTTTTAACCTCGGTTGCCATGTGTGTTTGCTCTGGTTCCTGTTCACATCTTGTATTTTGTTCCTTGTGCTTTCTGTTCCAGGTGTTTCTAGTTTTCTTTTAGTATTGCCACTATATGAGTAGAAAGCCTTTTCATATTCTTTGTCAAGTGCTGAATGTCTTCTGCATATCTGAAATTATGAGAGAAATGTCTCTACTGTTTCTTGTCTTGGTTTGTTACCCTAACCGTAACTCTAAACTGCCGCTCAATTATGTACACATTGCTAGTACTGTGTTGGATCTTTTTTTAAACCAATTTCATTCTTTGTGGGATATATTGAACAAGGTGCTGGAAACCTTCCTTTAAGATTTTGATCCATACCGACATGGTCGCACCATGCAGTTGCTGCAGATTTGTCAGCCACACATCAATCATACAAATCTCCAGTTCAATCATATCTAAGAGTTGTTCTATTGGATGTGATCTGGTGATTGTGTAGGCCAATTGAGTACAGGGACCTCACTGTCATGTTCAAAAAAACAGTTTGAGATTATTTTAGCTTTGTGACACAGCACATTACCCTGTGGTCATAAAGGTATGGACATGGTGAGGAACAATACTCAGGTAGGCCATAGCATGTAAACCATATTCAATTAGTACTAAAGGGCCCAAAGTGTGCCAAAAATATCTGCCCCCCACCATTACATCACTCCCACCAGCTTGAACCACTGATACCAATCAGGATGGATTCATGCTTTCATGTGGTTTACATTAAATTCTGACCATCTGAATGTCACAGCAGATATCAAGTCTGATCAGACCAGGAAACATAATATCTAGTTCTAATTTGGTGAGCCCATACAAATTGTAGCCTCATTTTCCTGTTCTTAGCTGATAGAAGTGGCACCCAGTGTCGACTTCTGCTGCTGCAGCAAACCCTATTAAATTGCAATAACTTGTCCATTCATACAGTAAGTGCTCTTGAGTTATTGTTGTCTTTCTAACAGCTCAGGCCAATCTGGATATTGACCTCTGACATCTGACATGAAAAAAAAATAGCCCAAGAATTATCACTCAATGGATATATATTTTTCATACAATTTTCTGTAAACCATAGAAATGATTGTGTATCAAATCCTAGTAGATCAGCATTTTCTCCAAATACTCACAACAGACAGTCTGGGACCAACAGTCATGCTGATCAAAGTCACTTAAATCACCTGACTTCCACATTCTGATGCTTGAATTGATATTCAGCAGATTGTCTTCACCAGCAGATGTGTACATGTCTAAATGCATGGAGCTGCTGCTATGTGAAGACTTAAAATAAACAGGTCATCTTATGTGCAATGGCATGGCTGCTGCAGTTAATCATAGCAGGTAACAGTTACAGTGACAGTGCACAGGTGATGATGTTGGCAGTGCTGCAGTCTCAGGGTTTAAAACAGCAGACACTCTGTAGGTTTGATTATTTCTAAAGCTGAAACTAATAGTCAGACATTGTACAAAATTATTTGAAAAGTTTATTTTTGTATTGTTTTGTAAATAGTTAAAAGAAACATATTAATTCAGTAACTTTCTTCTACATGTAGACAAACTATTTATTACTTTTTTGTATTATGACCTAGAGGACAAAATAAAATTTGATAGCCAACCAGCAATTAAATGGTTTTGTCAAATACTTGCTATATCATCTTAACAACCAAAAGTAAACAAAAAAAAAAAAGGTAAACTCTTAAAGAAGAGGCAAGATTGGAGGATAATGAAACAGCTAAGATCCAACTAGAAATCCACTTTGGGACATTATTGTTAATTGTAAAGTAAATTAGGCCACAATATTTGATTAATGCAACAGGAGAGTTTTGAGGAGGAATTTATCTGTGTGTGTGTGTGTGTGTGTGTGTGTGGCATGTGTGAGAGAGAAACTAAAGCTTAGCAATCTTTTAGCAAGCCGTCTGTTGTCTAAGCACACACTTTTTTTCTATGCAGTTGTGTGCCTCTGTCGGAGTTGGTAAATTAATCTTTTCATGTTATTTTTAGTTACGTCACATTTTAGCCCTGCTTTTACCATTCCCAAATAACTAATAAAACTTTCTAATGTGTTTGTATAAGTGTGAATATGGAGTAGGGCTGAAACGATTCCTCGAGTAATTCGATTACAAAAAAATATCGAGGCAAAATCTTCTGCCTCGAAGCTTCGTTTAATTAATTTTAAAAGCTTGCCTTATGTTTTTGCGCAATTACTGTATTCGTTGACAGCACGCTTTTGATACACCGCGCTTCCGGGTGCAAGCCGCCAGTAAACACCAACGAAGAAGAAGAGCTTACGTCACCGACAAAGCGGAAAGTAACGCAAACAGTTAGCTGTGTAGTGATTTGAGGGAGCGTTCTGTTGAGGCTGCAAAATGGAAGGGAGCAATAAAATTATCAGCGAAGTCAGGAGAAGAAGAAAGCAGAATTTGTCAGTAAAGGCTTATGTTATGCATGAGATGTAGATTTTGAAACTTTTAGTTGCACAAATTTTTGTTTTTGTATAATTATTTATTTTCTGCCTTAGATTTTTTTTATCCTTAAAGTCATTTGAAAAACTTTTTTTTTGCATCCGAGAAAAGGCTTTAAAATAAGAATGTATGGTGCTGTAATGCACTTAATTAATCTCAGTCAACTTTAATACCCCTATCTCACCTACGCGGTTTCGCGCGGTGGCCGGAAGTACGGTCCTTCATGATTCACCGCAAGTTTTGGCGCTGCGATTTCGTTTCCATCTTTCTGCGCGAAAAATTAAACATGTTTAAGCCGCCTTAAAAACACATTTAAACATGTTTAAAGTTTTTGGCGGACCTTGCAGAACCTTGCAGAACGTCGGCGGGCGTCGAGGCGGCTCACGGTGCCTAACACCGCATCTCACTGCGAGTAAACCGCATAGGTGAGACATAAGGTATTCCTTATATTGTGAATAATGACAATGTTTATTTTTGATAAAATGCTGTATGCATTTAAAAAATAAAAGTAGATTTTTTTCTAAAAAGAAAACCAATTAATCTTTATTTCTCTTATATATTTTACATTGCTGTTTAATTAAGCAAAAGTGCATTTTATCCGATTACTCGATTAATTGATTGAATTTTTCGTAGAATACTTGATTACTAAAATATTCGATAGCTACAGCCCTAATATGGAGCACTCTATAATATTCCAAGTTAAAATTAAATCACAATTCTCATTCATGTGCATTGATAAAAAAAAATAACAAAAACTTGAAATCAATTAATCACAGCTCAATTTTGGTAGATTTTTTCAAACGTGGGTTTTCATTTTCCTTACAAGTTTAGTGACTGATAGAGCTGTCCGTGGTGCTGAAACATGGTTCTCCTCTCTTTATTCTGCTATATTACTTAAGTTAGGGCACATTAAACGTGGATGTTAGTTGAATAGGGTCATATATAAATGAAAATAGCTAAAATTCATTAGTTGATAATAATAATAATAATACTAATAATAATAATAATAATGAATAGCACTAGTAGTAGGAAAAGACTAAGAAGGAGAAATTTGCACAATTTTCAACAGTCTTTAATTTTTCTCTTATTTTGAAGGTCTAGAAATTTTAAAATGCTTTTGTGGCTATAAAATATACTGTAGTTGTTCAGCAATAATTAGGAGATAACACCAAAAAGCAAAGACATTCACAAGGCAAAGATAATAACTGCACTGATAAATTCTAAAACAATTGTATCTATTAACCACATTTTCAGCTCAAAAATGTCATATGGTTAAAAGTAAAAAAAAAAAAATTCTGTTTAGAGATACAGTTTTTTGTGGTTTTATTTCATTCCATAAGCACTAGAGCAAAGAGATAATAAATTATATTTGTTTATCTGTCTTTTTATGTTCACTTTCTCGTATAAAAGGCCTAAATAACTAAATAAATAATACATTTTATGTTTTTGTTGTACATATAGTCCAAAGTTAAAAGAGAAAAAAAAAGACACCGGAAATGTGTATGAAATAAGAACTATATGTTTACATTCCATAAATATTAACTTTTATGTGAAATCTACTTGTAGTAAACAGAATATACTCAGAGCGTCGCTGTTCACCATCACATCCTTGTACTTCTGAGCATTTCCTCCCTTCTTTTAAATATTACCATGCAGACATCAGTGATACCGAGAGCGAGCTGCGCGCGACATGGATTAATCTAATGGTTCTCTTCCGGTAGAGATTTTTCATCAGTTTTGCAGACTACACCACGTTAGACTGAATTATTCTGACTGAGGATTGGAATTCTGAAAATATGGAACGTAAGAAGCTTTCAGTTCTTCTGAATATTCTCCTCGCAGCGCTCCTTTTCTTTCTTCTCCCCGCCGCACGAGGAGATCTGAGCTATTCTGTTCCTGAGGAAACCAGGCGTCAGTATGTGATTGGAAATATCGCAAAAGACGTCGGAGTCGGAGCTCAAAGTTTATCAGCCCGTAAAGCGCGAATAAACACCGAAGACAGCAGCAAACGGTACATTGACATTAATGTGAATTCTGGAGATTTGATCGTAGTGGAGAGAATCGACAGAGAGACGCTTTGTGGCTCGAGGATCAACTGCATCTTAAATTATGAGCTGGTTTTAGCCAATCCGCTTGAGGTGCATCGCATTTCTCTGAATGTTCAGGATATTAACGACAACGCGCCAAAATTCGGTAATGAACGCATTTCGTTTGAAATCCACGAGTCCGCTATTAAAGGTCAGCGCTTCCGTTTGCATGAAGCTCGTGATTATGATATCGGACAAAACGGAGTGACCGGCTATGCGCTGGAGAAGAACGAAAATTTTGCTTTGTCTGTTCAAGAAAATAAAAACGGGCGGAAATACGCAGAGCTCGTGTTGGAGAAAGAGCTGGATCGCGAACAACAGAAGGATATTGACTTGATTCTTACCGCAGTGGATGGCGGGATTCCTCAGAGATCAGGGACCGCTGTTATACACATCACTGTGCTAGATGCTAATGATAATGTTCCGGTGTTCAGTCAGACTGTATATAAAGTGGCTTTAGCTGAAAACGCACCAATAGGAACAGAAGTCGTCACTGTGAGCGCAGAAGATGCAGATGAAGGAGCAAACGGTGCAGTCACTTATGAATTTAGTCATATAGCTGATAATGCAGAACAAATATTTCTTATTGCTGAACTCACTGGACAAATTACTGTAAAAGGAGAAATCGACTATGAGGAAGAAAATTATTACGAGTTTGAAGTCCAGGCTAAAGATGGATCTGGTTTAGCATCGACTGCAAGTGTTATTATAGATATTACTGATGTCAATGACAACGCACCTAAAATTATTTTGACATCTATAAACAATCCGATACTGGAGAACACTGCTGTAGGAACTGAAGTGGCCATCATTAATGTTCAGGATAAAGACTCGGGTGATAACAGACAGATTCACTGTTCAATTCAGGGAAATGTTCCTTTTAAATTAAACCCGTCTATTAAAAACTATTTTTCTCTAATTAACACAAATCCCCTGGATCGAGAGACAGAGGCAGATTACAATATCACCATTACTGCTACTGATGGAGGCTCTCCACCTTTATCTTCATCCATGACAATTCATCTATCTGTATCAGACATCAATGACAATCCTCCTGTATTTGAACAGCAATCCTACACTGCACATATAACAGAAAATAACAAACCAGGAACCTCTATTAGTTCTGTTACTGCTAGAGACCCAGACTGGAGGCAGAATGGTACAGTACTGTATTCTCTGGTGCCCAGTGAGATAAACGCTGTTCCAGTCACCTCATTTTTATCCATGAACTCAGACACAGGAGTGATCCATGCTGTGAGGTCATTTGACTATGAAAAGTTCAGAAACTTTACAGTCCAGGTTGTAGCCAGAGACAATGGTTCTCCTCCACTCAGCAGCAGCGTGACTGTGAGTGTGTTCATATCAGATGAGAATGATAACTCTCCACAGATATTATACCCTGCTCCAGAGGGAAAGTCTTTAATGACTGAGATGGTCCCTAAAGCTGCTCTCTCTGGCTCTCTGGTCTCCAAAGTCATCGCTGTGGATGCTGACTCTGGACAGAACGCATGGCTCTCATACCAGATTGTCAAATCTACTGATCCAGGACTTTTCACTATTGGTCTCCACAGTGGAGAGATCAGGGCTCAGAGGGACATTACTGAATCTGACAGCATGAAACAGACCCTTGTTATCTCAGTGAAAGATAACGGACAGCCCCCTCTCTCTGCTACCTGTTCTGTATATTTACTTATTTCTGATAATCTTGCTGAACTTCCAGAACTGAAAGACATGACTTATGAAGAGAGCAATTCCAAACTGACTTTTTATTTGATCATCGCACTGGTTTCTGTGTCCACCTTCTTTCTGACTTTCATTATTCTGATCCTGGCTGTGAGGTTTTGCCACAGGAGAAAGCCCAGACTGTTGTTTGATGGAGCAGTGGCCATTCCCAGTGCATATCTCCCTCCCAACTATGCAGAGGTGGAGGGAGCTGGAACTCTCCGCAGTTCTTATAATTATGACACATATCTAAAAACAGGATCTCATACCAGTGACTTCAAGTTCATTACTTCGTACAATGACAGCACTCTTACTGCTGATGGAACTTTTAAAAAGGGCCAAAATGACACTTTTGCAGAGAGCTTGATTACACTTAACAATACAACAAGTGATGGTGATGAGGTAAGAAAACTGAGCTCTATACTTGTTTCAAACTAGTATTCATATTTAATTACATTTTCAATCATAAATTTCAAACACACATTTCATTGCTGTTTCAACTGAATGAGAAACATTTTTTTTTTATATTTACTTGTATGGCATCTGACACACTGATTGATTTAGAACTACTTACATTTGTCGAATTCATATATCTAAGCAGTTGAGAATTCATAATCTTGGTTAAAAGTCCAGTAGTGGCAACGTAGCGGTGCTGAGGTTTGACGTCAGGACCATCCAGTAAGTAGTCTACTGTTTTAGCCATGCCAAGTTATGGTATCTGCTTTTGGTTGTTTGGCATCAATATACTGCCTACTGGGAAAAAAATGGGGAGTGGTAAGAGAATGATGGATCTTCGTGAATTAAATGTCATTGATGGATGTTTTCTGGCATGAATTTGGTGATGTTCCTGCCAACATTTATTCATAGAATTTCTGTAAGGTCTTTTGTAGAACACACATATTAAAATTTTTGGTAATGCTGTCAAACTAAATGGCTGCACAAAATGAGAACTTTGAAGTAATCTCCCAACTTTTAGATGTCAGCAAATTTATATATATATGTTGTCTTGACCAGCAGATGTGTACATGTCTAAATGCATGGAGCTGCTGCTATGTGTTTGGCTGAATATATATTACCCAACTACAACATCATAAAGACTTAAAATAAACAGGTCATCTTATGTGCAATGGCATGGCTGCTGCAGTTAATCATAGCAGGTAACAGTTACAGTGACAGTGCACAGGTGATGATGTTGGCAGTGATGCAGTCTCAGGGTTTAAAACAGGAGACTCTCTGTAGGTTTGATTATTTGTAAAGCTGAAACTAATAGTCAGACATGGTACAAAATCATTTGAAAAGTTTATTTTTGTATTGTTTTGTAAATAGTTAAAAGAAACATATTAATTCAATAACTTTCTTCTACATGTAGACAAACTATTTATTACTTTTTTGTATTATGACCTAGAGGACAAAATAATATTTGATAGCCAACCAGCAATTAAATGGTTTTGCCAAATACTTGCTATATCATCTTAACAACCAAAAGTAACCAAAAAAAAAGGTAAACTCTTAAAGAAGAGGGAAGATTGGAGGATAATGAAACAGCTAAGATCCAACTAGAAATCCACTTTGGGACATTATTGTTAATTGTAAAGTAAATTAGGCCACAATATTTGATTAATGGAACAGGAGAGTTTTGAGGAGGAATTTATCTGTGTGTGTGTGTGTGTGGCATGTGTGAGAGAGAAACTAAAGCTTATCATTCTTTTAGCAAGCCGTCTGTTGTCTAAGCACACACTTTTTTTTATGCAGTTGTGTGCCTCTGTCGGAGTTGGTAAATTAATCTTTTCATGTTATTTTTAGTTACGTCACATTTTAGCCCTGCTTTTACCATTCCCAAATAACTAATAAAACTTTCTAATGTGTTTGTATAAGTGTGAATATGGAGTAGGGCTGAAACGATTCCTCGAGTAATTCGATTACAAAAAAATATCGAGGCAAAATCTTCTGCCTCGAAGCTTCGTTTAATTAATTTTAAAAGCTTATCTTATGTTTTTGCGCAATTATTTGTTGACAGCACGCTTTTGACACACCGCGCTTCCGGGTGCAAGCCGGCAGTAAACACCAACGAAGAAGAAGCGCTTACGTCACCGACAAAGCGGAAAGTGACGCAAACAGTTAGCTGTGTAGTGATTTGAGGGAGCGTTCTGTTGCGGCTGCAAAATGGAAGGGAGCAATAAAATTATCAGCGAAGCCAAGAGAAGAAGAAAGCAGAAATTGTCAGTAAACTTTTTTTGAAACTTTTAGTTGCACAACTTTTTGTTTTGTATAATTATTTATTTTCTGCCTTAGTTTTTTTTCTCCTTAAAGTCATTTGAATTTTTTTTTTTTTTGCATCCGAGAAAAGGCTTTAAAATAAGAATGTATGGTGCTGTAATGCACTTAATTAATCTCAGTCAACTTTAATACCCCTCTCTCACCTACGCGGTTTCGCGCGGTGGCCGGAAGTACGGTCCTTCATGATTCACCGCAAGTTTTGGCGCTGCGATTTCGTTTCCATCTTTCTGCGCGAAAAATTAAACATGTTTAAGCCGCCTTAAAAACATATTTAAACATGTTTAAAGTTTTTGGCGGACCTTGCAGAACGTCGGCGGGCGTTGAGGCGTCTCACGGTGCCTAACAGCGCATCTCACTGCGAGTAAACCGCATAGGTGAGATAGGGTCTTCCTTATATTGTGAATAATGACAATGTTTATTTTTGATAAAATGCTGTATGCATTTAAAAAATTAAATTAGATTTTTAATAAAAAGAAAACCAATTAATCTTTATTTCTCTTATATATTTTACATTGCTGTTTAATTAAGCAAGAGTGCATTTTATCCGATTACTCGATTAATTGATTGAATTTTTGGTAGAATACTTGATTACTAAAATATCCGATAGCTACAGTCCTAATATGGAGCACTTTATAATATTCCAAGTTAAAATTAAATCACAATTCTCTTTCATTTGCATTGATAAAAAAATTACAAAAACGTGAAATCAATTCATCACAGCTCAATTTTGTTAGATTTTTTCAAACGTGGGTTTTCATTTTTCTTACAAGTTTAGTGACTGATAGAGCTGTCCGTGGTGCTGAAACATGGTTCTCCTCTCTTTATTCTGCTATATTACTTAAGTTAGGGCACATTAAACGTGGATGTTAGTTGAATAGTGTCAGATATAAATGAAAATAGCTAAAATTCATTAGTTGATAATAATAATAATAATAATAATAATAATAATAATAATAATAATAATAATGAATAGCACTAGTAGTAGGAAAAGACTAAGAAGGAGAAATTTGCACAATTTTCAACAGTCTTTAATTTTTCTTATTTTGTAATTCTAGAAATTTTTTAATGCTTTTGTGGCTATAAAATTTACTGTAGTTGTCCAGCAATAATTAGGAGATAACACCAAAAAGCAAAGACATTCACAAACCAAAGATAATAACTGCACTGATAAATTCTAAAACAACTGTATCTATTGAACCGAATTGTCAGGTCAAAATGTAATGTGGTTAAAATAAAAAATAAAAAAAATTCTGAATAAAATATGTTTAGAGAGACTTTTTGTTTTTTGAGATTATACAGTATTCCTGAAGCACTAGAGCAATACGACAATAAATTATATTAGCATAATTGGTTAAGTACTGTACTTACTTTCTCTCATGAAGCTCTAAAAACGTAATAAATAATATATTTTATGTTGTTGTAATCGGCATATATAGTACAAAGCGAAAAGATAAAACACAATTGACATAAAAGACACCTGAAACAAGACCTATATGTTTACATTCCATAAATATTCACTTTTATGTGAAATCTACTTGTAGTAAACAGAATATACTCAGAGCGTCGCTGTTCACCATCACATCCTTGTACTTC
This sequence comes from Clarias magur, assembly GCA_013621035.1. Classification (NCBI taxonomy): domain Eukaryota; kingdom Metazoa; phylum Chordata; class Actinopteri; order Siluriformes; family Clariidae; genus Clarias; species Clarias magur. Next base: position 135,596 of record QNUK01000421.1, read on the forward strand.
GGAGCATTTCCTCCCCTCTCTTAAATATTCCTATGCAGACATCAGTGATACCGAGAGCGAGCTGCGCGCGACATGGATTAATCTAATGGTTCTCTTCCGGTAGAGATTTTTCATCAGTTTTGCAGACTACACCACGTTAGACTGAATTATTCTGACTGAGGATTGGAATTCTGAAAATATGGAACGTAAGAAGCTTTCAGTTCTTCTGAATATTCTCCTCGCAGCGCTCCTTTTCTTTCTTCTCCCCGCCGCACGAGGAGATCTGAGCTATTCTGTTCCTGAGGAAACCAGGCGTCAGTATGTGATTGGAAATATCGCAAAAGACGTCGGAGTCGGAGCTCAAAGTTTATCAGCCCGTAAAGCGCGAATAAACACCGAAGACAGCAGCAAACGGTACATTGACATTAATGTGAATTCTGGAGATTTGATCGTAGTGGAGAGAATCGACAGAGAGACGCTTTGTGGCTCGAGGATCAACTGCATCTTAAATTATGAGCTGGTTTTAGCCAATCCGCTTGAGGTGCATCGCATTTCTCTGAATGTTCAGGATATTAACGACAACGCGCCAAAATTCAGTAAAGAGCTCATTTCGTTTGAAATCGGAGAGTCCGCTATTAAAGGTCAGCGCTTCCGTTTGGATGAAGCTCGTGATTATGATATCGGAGAAAACGGAGTGAACGGCTATGCGCTGGAGAAGAACGACCATTTTGTTTTGTCTGTAGAAGGAAACACCGAGAAGGGTAAATACGCAGAGCTCGTGTTGGAGAAAGAGCTGGATCGCGAACAACAGAAGGATATTGACTTGATTCTTACCGCAGTGGATGGCGGGATTCCTCAGAGATCAGGGACCGCTGTTATACACATCACTGTGCTAGATGCTAATGATAATGTTCCGGTGTTCAGTCAGACTGTATATAAAGTGGCTTTAGCTGAAAACGCACCAATAGGAACAGAAGTCGTCACTGTGAGCGCAGAAGATGCAGATGAAGGAGCAAACGGTGCAGTCACTTATGAGTTTAGTCAGATATCTCATAATGCAGAACAAATATTTATTATTGATGAACTCACTGGACAAATTAATGTAAAAGGAGAAATCGACTATGAGGACGAAAAGTATTATGAGTTTGAGGTCCAGGCTAAAGATGGATCTGGTTTAAAATCGACTGCAAGTGTTATTATAGATATTACTGATGTCAATGACAACGCACCTAAAATTATTCTGACATCTATAAACAATCCGATACTGGAGAACACTGCTGTAGGAACTGAAGTGGCCATCATTAATGTTCAGGATAAAGACTCGGGTGATAACAGACAGATTCACTGTTCAATTCAGGGAAATGTTCCTTTTAAATTAAACCCGTCTATTAAAAACTATTTTTCTCTAATTAACACAAATCCCCTGGATCGAGAGACAGAGGCAGATTACAATATCACCATTACTGCCACTGATGGAGGCTCTCCACCTTTATCTTCATCCATGACAATTCATCTATCTGTATCAGACATCAATGACAATCCTCCTGTATTTGAACAGCAATCCTACACTGCACATATAACAGAAAATAACAAACCAGGAACCTCTATTAGTTCTGTTACTGCTAGAGACCCAGACTGGAGGCAGAATGGTACAGTACTGTATTCTCTGGTGCCCAGTGAGATAAACGCTGTTCCAGTCACCTCATTTTTATCCATGAACTCAGACACAGGAGTGATCCATGCTGTGAGGTCATTTGACTATGAAAAGTTCAGAAACTTTACAGTCCAGGTTGTAGCCAGAGACAATGGTTCTCCTCCACTCAGCAGCAGCGTGACTGTGAGTGTGTTCATATCAGATGAGAATGATAACTCTCCACAGATATTATACCCTGCTCCAGAGGGAAAGTCTTTAATGACTGAGATGGTCCCTAAAGCTGCTCTCTCTGGCTCTCTGGTCTCCAAAGTCATTGCTGTGGATGCTGACTCTGGACAGAACGCATGGCTCTCATACCAGATTGTCAAATCTACTGATCCAGGACTTTTCACTATTGGTCTCCACAGTGGAGAGATCAGGGCTCAGAGGGACGTTACTGAATCTGACAGCATGAAACAGAACCTTGTTATCTCAGTGAAAGATAACGGACAGCCTCCTCTCTCTGCTACCTGTTCTGTATATTTACTTATTTCTGATAATCTTGCTGAAGTTCCAGAACTGAAAGACATGACTTATGAAGAGAGCAATTCCAAACTGACTTTTTATTTGATCATCGCACTGGTTTCTGTGTCCACCTTCTTTCTGACTTTCATTATTCTGATCCTGGCTGTGAGGTTTTGCCACAGGAGAAAGCCCAGACTGTTGTTTGATGGAGCAGTGGCCATTCCCAGTGCATATCTCCCTCCCAACTATGCAGAGGTGGAGGGAGCTGGAACTCTCCGCAGTTCTTATAATTATGACACATATCTAACAACAGGATCTCGCACCAGTGACTTCAAGTTCATCACATCTTACAATGACAGCACTCTTACTGCTGATGGAACTTTTAAGAAGGGCCAAAATGACACTTTTGCAGAGAGCTTGATTACACTTAACAATACAACAAGTGATGGTGATGAGGTAAGAAAACTGAGCTCTATACTTGTTTCAAACTAGTTTTCATATTTAATTACATTTCCAATCGTAAATTTCAAACAAACATTTTATTGCTGTTTCAACAGAATGAGAAACATTTTTTTATATATTTACTTGTATGCCATCTGACAGACTGATTGATTTAGAACTACTTACATTTGTCGAATTCATATATCTAAGCAGTTGAGAATTTGTAATCTTGTTTAAAAGTTCAGTAGTGGCAACCTAGCAGTGCTGAGGTTTGACATCAGGACCATCCAGTAAGTAGTCTACTGTTTTAGCCATGCCAAGTTATGGTATCTGCTTTTGGTTGTTTGGCATCAATATACTGCCTACTGGGAAAAAAATGGGGAGTGGTAAAGAATGATGGATCTTCGTGAATAAAATTTCATTGATGGATATTTTCTGGCATGATTTTGGTTTGATGTTCCTGCTGACATTTATTCATAGAATTTCTGTAAAGTCTTTTGTAGAACACACATATTAAAATTTTTAGTAATGCTGTCAAAATAAATGGCTGCACAAATTGAGAACTTTAAAGTAATCTCCCAACTTTTAGATGTCAGCAAATTTTTATACACATATATAGATATGTGTGTGTGTGTGTGTGTGTGTGTGTGTGTGTGTGTGTGTCTCTGCGCGTGTGTGTGTATTACCTTGGTTTTGTTAAAAATAAGGGAATATTGTTAAAGTGGCTCTCCCTGGCAGTGCTGTCCAGAACACAAAACAGACTGTTTCAAGTAAAATCGAAATTAGTGCTTCATGTAATGTGACATTTTACTTTAATGTTATCTTGATTCAGTATTTTCACTATGTACAAAATGTACTAAATGTTTTCATCACTTGTGACATTTACTGCATTTCACATTTGAAGAATTGTTGTTTTAATGAAAGCAGTTATTATCCAAGCCACTATAATTATTTCAATGTTCATACTTATGCATTAGCCTGCACTTGCTGTGAAGTTAATACTATGCAATATGGCGGTGCTGCTCAGTCACTTGCTGAAATGCAGTACACTGGCTGCAGCCTATCTTCTTTGTAAGGTGTCTATGGTCGAAACTCTCTTTTTAACCTCGGTTGCCATGTGTGTTTGCTCTGGTTTCTGTTCACATCTTGTATTTTGTTCCTTGTGCTTTCTGTTCCAGGTGTTTCTAGTTTTCTTTTAGTATTGCCACTATATGAGTAGAAAGCCTTTTCATATTCTTTGTCAAGTGCTGAATGTCTTCTGCATATCTGAAATTATGAGAGAAATGTCTCTACTATTTCTTGTCTTGGTTTGTTACCCTAACCGTAACTCTAAACTGCCACTCAATTATGTACACATTGCTAGTACTGTGTTGGATCTCTTTTTAAACCAATTTCATTCTTTGTGGGATATATTGAACAAGGTGTTGAAAACCTTCCTTTGAGATTTTGATCCATACCGACATGGTCGCAGCATGCAATTGCTGCAGATTTGTCAGCCACACATCAATGATACGAATCTCCAGTTCAATCATATCTAAGAGTTGTTCTATTGGATGTGATCTGGTGATTGTGTAGGCCAATTGAGTACAGGGACCTCACTGTCATGTTCAAAAAAACAGTTTGAGATTATTTTAGCTTTGTGACACAGCACATTACCCTGTGGTCATAAAGGTATGGACATGGTGAGGAACAATACTCAGGTAGGCCATAGCATGTAAACCATATTCAATTAGTACTAAAGGGCCCAAAGTGTGCCAAAAACATCTGCCCCACACCATTACATCACTCCCACCAGCCTGAACCACTGATACCAATCAGGATGGATTCATGCTTTCGTGTGGTTTACATTAAATTCTGACCATCTGAATGTCCCAGCAGATATCAAGACTGATCAGACCAGGAAACATAATATCTAGTTCTAATTTGGTGATCCCATGCAAATTGTAGCCTCATTTTCCTGTTCTTAGCTGACAGGAGTGGCACCCAGTGTCGACTTCTGCTGCTGCAGCAAACCCTATTAAATTTCAATAACTTCTCCAGTCATACAGTAAGTGCTTTTGAGTTATTGTTGTCTTTCTATCACCTCAGGCCAGTCTGGATATTCATCTCTGACATCTGACATAAAAAAATAGCCCAAGAATTATCACTCAATGGATATATATTTTTCATACAATTTTCTGTAATCCATAGAGATGATTGTGTATCAAATCCTAGTAGATCAGCATTTTTTCCAACTACTCACAACAGACAGTCTGGGACCAAAAGTCATGCTGATCAAAGTCACTTAAATCACCTGACTTCCACATTCTGATGCTTGAACTGATATTCAGCAGATTGTCTTCACCAGCAGATGTGTACATGTCTAAATGCATGGAGCTGCTGCTATGTGATTGGCTGAATATATACTACCCAACTACAACATCATAAAGACTTAAAATAAACAGGTCATCTTATGTGCAATGGCATGGCTGCTGCAGTTAATCATAGCAGGTAACAGTTACAGTGACAGTGCACAGGTGATGATGGCAGTGCTGCAATCTCAGGGTTTAAAACAGGAGACTCTCTGTAGGTTTGATTATTTCTAAAGCTGAAACTAATAGTCAGACATTGTACAAAATTATTTAAAAAGTTTATTTTTATATTGTTTTGTAAATAGTTAAAAGAAACATATTAATTCAGTAACTTTCTTCTACATGTAGACAAACTATTTATTACTTTTTTGTATTATGACCTAGAGGACAAAATAAAATTTGATAGCCAACCAGCAATTAAATGGTTTTGTCAAATACTTGCTATATCATCTTAACAACCAAAAGTAAACAAACAAAAAAAAAGGTAAACTCTTAAAGAAGAGGCAAGATTGGAGGATAATGAAACAGCTAAGATCCAACTAGAAATCCACTTTGGGACATTATTGTTAATTGTAAAGTAAATTAGGCCACAATATTTGATTAATGCAACAGGAGAGTTTTGAGGAGGAATTTATCTGTGTGTGTGTGTGTGTGTGTGTGTGGCATGTGTGAGAGAGAAACTAAAGCTTAGCAATCTTTTAGCAAGCCGTCTGTTGTCTAAGCACACACTTTTTTTCTATGCAGTTGTGTGCCTCTGTCGGAGTTGGTAAATTAATCTTTTCATGTTATTTTTAGTTACGTCACATTTTAGCCCTGCTTTTACCATTCCCAAATAACTAATAAAACTTTCTAATGTGTTTGTATAAGTGTGAATATGGAGTAGGGCTGAAACGATTCCTCGAGTAATTCGATTACAAAAAATTATCGAAGCAAAATCTTCTGCCTCGAAGCTTCGTTTAATTAATTTTAAAAGCTTGCCTTATGTTTTTGCGCAATTACTGTATTTGTTGACAGCACGCTTTTGACACACCGCGCTTCCGGGTGCAAGCCGCCAGTAAACACCAACGAAGAAGAAGCGCTTACGTCACCCACAAAGCGGAAGAAGACGCAAACAGTTAGCTGTGTAGTGATTTGAGGGAGCGTTCTGTTGCGGCTGCAAAATGGAAGGGAGCAATAAAATTATCAGCGAAGCCAAGAGAAGAAGAAAGCAGAAATTGTCAGTAAAGGCTTATGTTATGCATGAGATGTAGATTTTGAAACTTTTAGTTGCACAAATTATTGTTTTTGTATAATTATTTATTTTCTGCCTTAGTTTTTTTTATCCTTAAAGTAATTTGAAAATCTTTTTTTTGCATCCGACAAAAGGCTTTAAAATAAGAATGTATGTTGCTGTAATGCACTTATTTAATCTCAGTTGACTTTAATACCCCTATCTCACCTACGCGGTTTCGCGCGGTGGCCGGAAGTACGGTCCTTCATGATTCACCGCAAGTTTTGGCGCGGTGATTTCGGTTCCATCTTTCTGCGCGAAAAATTAAACATGTTTAAGCCGCCTTAAAAACATATTTTTACATGTTTTTTTTTTCTTTTGGCGGACCTTGCAGAACGTCGGCGGGCGTCGAGGCGGCTCACGGTGCCTAACACCGCATGTCACTGCGAGTAAACCGCATAGATGAGACATAAGGTATTCCTTATATTGTGAATAATGACAATGTTTATTTTTGATAAAATGCTGTATGCATTTAAAAAATAAAAGTAGATTTTTTCTAAAAAGAAAACCAAATAATCTTTGTTTCTCTTAAATATTTTACATTACTGTTTAATTAAGCGAAAGTGCATTTTATCCGATTACTCGATTAATCGATTGAATCTTTGGTAGAATACTTGATTACTAAAATATTCGATATCTACAGCCCTAATATGGAGCACTCTATAATATTCCAAGTTGAAATTAAATCACAATTCTCTTTCATGTGCATTGATAAAAAATAACAAAAACGTGACATCAATTCATCACAGCTCAATTTTGTTAGATTTTTTTAAACGTGGGTTTTCATTTTTCTTACAAGTTTAGTGACTGATAGAGCTGTCCGTGGTGCTGAAACATGGTTCTCCTCTCTATATTCTGATATATTACTTAAGTTAGGGCACATTAAACGTGGATGTTAGTTGAATAGGGTCATATATAAATGAAAATAGCTAAAATTCATTAGTTGATAATAATAATAATAATAATAATAATAATAATAATAATAATAATAATAATAATGAATAGCACTAGTAGTAGGAAAAGACTAAGAAGGAGAAATTTGCACAATTTTCAACAGTCTTTAATTTTTCTCTTATTTTGAAGGTCTAGAAATTTTAAAATGCTTTTGTGGCTATAAAATATACTGTAGTTGTTCAGCAATAATTAGGAGATAACACCAAAAAGCAAAGACATTCACAAGGCAAAGATAATAACTGCACTGATAAATTCTAAAACAATTGTATCTATTAACCACATTTTCAGCTCAAAAATGTCATATGGTTAAAAGTAAAAAAAAAAAAAATTCTGTTTAGAGATACAGTTTTTTGTGGTTTTATTTCATTCCATAAGCACTAGAGCAAAGAGATAATAAATTATATTTGTTTATCTGTCTTTTTATGTTCACTTTCTCGTATAAAAGGCCTAAATAACTAAATAAATAATACATTTTATGTTTTTGTTGTACATATAGTCCAAAGTTAAAAGAGAAAAAAAAAGACACCGGAAATGTGTATGAAATAAGAACTATATGTTTACATTCCATAAATATTAACTTTTATGTGAAATCTACTTGTAGTAAACAGAATATACTCAGAGCGTCGCTGTTCACCATCACATCCTTGTACTTCTGAGCATTTCCTCCCTTCTTTTAAATATTACCATGCAGACATCAGTGATACCGAGAGCGAGCTGCGCGCGACATGGATTAATCTAATGGTTCTCTTCCGGTAGAGATTTTTCATCAGTTTTGCAGACTACACCACGTTAGACTGAATTATTCTGACTGAGGATTGGAATTCTGAAAATATGGAACGTAAGAAGCTTTCAGTTCTTCTGAATATTCTCCTCGCAGCGCTCCTTTTCTTTCTTCTCCCCGCCGCACGAGGAGATCTGAGCTATTCTGTTCCTGAGGAAACCAGGCGTCAGTATGTGATTGGAAATATCGCAAAAGACGTCGGAGTCGGAGCTCAAAGTTTATCAGCCCGTAAAGCGCGAATAAACACCGAAGACAGCAGCAAACGGTACATTGACATTAATGTGAATTCTGGAGATTTGATCGTAGTGGAGAGAATCGACAGAGAGACGCTTTGTGGCTCGAGGATCAACTGCATCTTAAATTATGAGCTGGTTTTAGCCAATCCGCTTGAGGTGCATCGCATTTCTCTGAATGTTCAGGATATTAACGACAACGCGCCAAAATTCGGTAATGAACGCATTTCGTTTGAAATCCACGAGTCCGCTATTAAAGGTCAGCGCTTCCGTTTGCATGAAGCTCGTGATTATGATATCGGACAAAACGGAGTGACCGGCTATGCGCTGGAGAAGAACGAAAATTTTGCTTTGTCTGTTCAAGAAAATAAAAACGGGCGGAAATACGCAGAGCTCGTGTTGGAGAAAGAGCTGGATCGCGAACAACAGAAGGATATTGACTTGATTCTTACCGCAGTGGATGGCGGGATTCCTCAGAGATCAGGGACCGCTGTTATACACATCACTGTGCTAGATGCTAATGATAATGTTCCGGTGTTCAGTCAGACTGTATATAAAGTGGCTTTAGCTGAAAACGCACCAATAGGAACAGAAGTCGTCACTGTGAGCGCAGAAGATGCAGATGAAGGAGCAAACGGTGCAGTCACTTATGAATTTAGTCATATAGCTGATAATGCAGAACAAATATTTCTTATTGCTGAACTCACTGGACAAATTACTGTAAAAGGAGAAATCGACTATGAGGAAGAAAATTATTACGAGTTTGAAGTCCAGGCTAAAGATGGATCTGGTTTAGCATCGACTGCAAGTGTTATTATAGATATTACTGATGTCAATGACAACGCACCTAAAATTATTTTGACATCTATAAACAATCCGATACTGGAGAACACTGCTGTAGGAACTGAAGTGGCCATCATTAATGTTCAGGATAAAGACTCGGGTGATAACAGACAGATTCACTGTTCAATTCAGGGAAATGTTCCTTTTAAATTAAACCCGTCTATTAAAAACTATTTTTCTCTAATTAACACAAATCCCCTGGATCGAGAGACAGAGGCAGATTACAATATCACCATTACTGCTACTGATGGAGGCTCTCCACCTTTATCTTCATCCATGACAATTCATCTATCTGTATCAGACATCAATGACAATCCTCCTGTATTTGAACAGCAATCCTACACTGCACATATAACAGAAAATAACAAACCAGGAACCTCTATTAGTTCTGTTACTGCTAGAGACCCAGACTGGAGGCAGAATGGTACAGTACTGTATTCTCTGGTGCCCAGTGAGATAAACGCTGTTCCAGTCACCTCATTTTTATCCATGAACTCAGACACAGGAGTGATCCATGCTGTGAGGTCATTTGACTATGAAAAGTTCAGAAACTTTACAGTCCAGGTTGTAGCCAGAGACAATGGTTCTCCTCCACTCAGCAGCAGCGTGACTGTGAGTGTGTTCATATCAGATGAGAATGATAACTCTCCACAGATATTATACCCTGCTCCAGAGGGAAAGTCTTTAATGACTGAGATGGTCCCTAAAGCTGCTCTCTCTGGCTCTCTGGTCTCCAAAGTCATCGCTGTGGATGCTGACTCTGGACAGAACGCATGGCTCTCATACCAGATTGTCAAATCTACTGATCCAGGTCTTTTCACTATTGGTCTCCACAGTGGAGAGATCAGGGCTCAGAGGGACGTTACTGAATCTGACAGCATGAAACAGAACCTTGTTATCTCAGTGAAAGATAACGGACAGCCTCCTCTCTCTGCTACCTGTTCTGTATATTTACTTATTTCTGATAATCTTGCTGAAGTTCCAGAACTGAAAGACATGACTTATGAGGAGAACAATTCCAAACTGACTTTTTATTTGATCATCGCACTGGTTTCTGTGTCCACCTTCTTTCTGACTTTCATTATTCTGATCCTGGCTGTGAGGTTTTGCCACAGGAGAAAGCCCAGACTGTTGTTTGATGGAGCAGTGGCCATTCCCAGTGCATATCTCCCTCCCAACTATGCAGAGGTGGAGGGAGCTGGAACTCTCCGCAGTTCTTATAATTATGACACATATCTAACAACAGGATCTCGCACCAGTGACTTCAAGTTCATCACAACTTACAATGACAGCACTCTTACTGCTGATGGAACTTTTAAGAAGGGCCAAAATGACACTTTTGCAGAGAGCTTGATTACACTTAACAATACAACAAGTGATGGTGATGAGGTAAGAAAACTGAGCTCTATACTTGTTTCAAACTAGTATTCATATTTAATTACATTTTCAATCGTAAATTTCAAACAAACATTTTATTGCTGTTTCAACAGAATGAGAAACATTTTTTTTATATATATTTACTTGTATGGCATCTGACAGACTGATTGATTTAGAACTACTTACATTTGTCGAATTCATATATCTAAGCAGTTGAGAATTTATAATCTTGTTTAAAAGTCCAGTAGTGGCAACGTAGTGGTGCTGAGCTTTGACGTCAGGACCATCCAGTAAGTAGTCTACTGTTTTAGCCATGCCAAGTTATGGTATCTGCTTTTGGTTGTTTGGCATCAATATACTGCCTACTGGGAAAAAAATGGGGAGTGGTCAGAGAATGATGGATCGTCGTGAATAAAATTTCATTGATGGATATTTTCTGGCATGATTTTGGTTTGATGTTCCTGCCGACATTTATTCATAGAATTTCTGTAAGGTCTTTTGTAGAACACACATATTAAAATTTTTAGTAATGCTGTCAAAATAAATGGCTGCACAAATTGAGAACTTTGAAGTAATCTCCCAACTTTTAGATGTCAGCAAATTTTTATACACATATATAGATATGTGTGTGTGTGTGTGTGTGTGTGTGTGTGTGTGTGTGTGTGTGTCTCTGCGCGTGTGTGTGTGTATTACCTTGGTCTTGTTAAAAATAAGGGAATATTGTTAAAGTGGCTCTCCCTGGCAGTGCTGTCCAGAACACAAAACAGACTGTTTCAAGTAAAATCGAAATTAGTGCTTCATGTAATGTGACATTTTACTTTAATGTTATCTTGATTCAGTATTTTCACTATGTACAAAATGTACAAAATGTTTTCATCACTTGTGACATTTACTGCATTTCACATTTGAAGAATTGTTGTTTTAATGAAAGCAGTTATTATCCAAGCCACTATAATTATTTCAATGTTCATACTTATGCATTAGCCTGCACTTGCTGTGAAGTTAATACTATGCAATATGGCGGTGCTGCTCAGTCACTTCCTGAAATGCAACACTGGCTGCAGCCTATCTTCTTTGTAAGGTGTCTATGGTCGAAACTCTCTTTTTAACCTCGGTTGCCATGTGTGTTTGCTCTGGTTTCTGTTCACATCTTGTATTTTGTTCCTTGTGCTTTCTGTTCCAGGTGTTTCTAGTTTTCTTTTAGTATTGCCACTATATGAGGAGAAAGCCTTTTCATATTCTTTGTCAAGTGCTGAATGTCTTCTGCATATCTGAAATTATGAGAGAAATGTCTCTACTATTTCTTGTCTTGGTTTGTTACCCTAACCGTAACTCTAAACTGCCACTCAATTATGTACACATTGCTAGTACTGTGTTGGATCTCTTTTTAAACCAATTTCATTCTTTGTGGGATATATTGAACAAGGTGTTGAAAACCTTCCTTTGAGATTTTGATCCATACCGACATGGTCGCAGCATGCAATTGCTGCAGATTTGTCAGCCACACATCAATGATACGAATCTCCAGTTCAATCATATCTAAGAGTTGTTCTATTGGATGTGATCTGGTGATTGTGTAGGCCAATTGAGTACAGGGACCTCACTGTCATGTTCAAAAAAACAGTTTGAGATTATTTTAGCTTTGTGACACAGCACATTACCCTGTGGTCATAAAGGTATGGACATGGTGAGGAACAATACTCAGGTAGGCCATAGCATGTAAACCATATTCAATTAGTACTAAAGGGCCCAAAGTGTGCCAAAAATATCTGCCCCACACCATTACATCACTCCCACCAGCCTGAACCACTGATACCAATCAGGATGGATTCATGCTTTCGTGTGGTTTACATTAAATTCTGACCATCTGAATGTCCCAGCAGATATCAAGACTGATCAGACCAGGAAACATAATATCTAGTTCTAATTTGGTGATCCCATGCAAATTGTAGCCTCATTTTCCTGTTCTTAGCTGACAGGAGTGGCACCCAGTGTCGACTTATGCTGCTGCAGCAAACCCTATTAAATTTCAATAACTTCTCCAGTCATACAGTAAGTGCTTTTGAGTTATTGTTGTCTTTCTATCACCTCAGGCCAGTCTGGATATTCATCTCTGACATCTGACATAAAAAAATAGCCCAAGAATTATCACTCAATGGACATATATTTTTCATACAATTTTCTGTAATCCATAGAGATGATTGTGTATCAAATCCTAGTAGATCAGCATTTTTTCCAAATACTCACAACGACAGTCTGGGACCAACAGTCATGCGGATCAAAGTCACTTAAATCACCTGACTTCCACATTCTGATGCTTGAACTGATATTCAGCAGATTGTCTTCACCAGCAGATGTGTACATGTCTAAATGCATGGAGCTGCTGCTATGTGATTGGCTGAATATATACCACCCAACTACAACATCATAAAGACTTAAAATAAACAGGTCATCTTATGTGCAATGGCATGGCTGCTCCAGTTAATCATAGCAGGTAACAGTTACAGGTACAGTGCACAGGTGATGATCTTGGCAGTGCTGCAGTCTCAGGGTTTAAAACAGGAGACTCTCTGTAGGTTTGATTATTTCTAAAGCTGAAACTAATAGTCAGACATTGTACAAAATTATTTGAAAAGTTTATTTTTGTATTGTTTTGTAAATAGGTAAAAGAAACGGATCAATAACTTTCTTCTACATGTAGACAAACTATTTATTACTTTTTTGTATTATGACCTAGAGGACAAAATAATATTTGATAGCCAACCAGCAATTAAATGGTTTTGTCAAATACTTGCTATATCATCTTAACAACCAAAAGTAAACAAAAAAAAGGTAAACTCTTAAAGAAGAGGCAAGATTGGAGGAGAAGGAAACAGCTAAGATCCAACTAGAAATCCACTTTGGGACATTATTGTTAATTGTAAAGTAAATTAGGCCACAATATTTGATTAATGCAACAGGAGAGTTTTGAGGAGGAATTTATCTGTGTGTGTGTTTGTGTGGCATGTGTGAGAGAGAAACTAAAACTTAGCAATCTTTTAGCAAGCCGTCTGTTGTCTAAGCACACACTTGTTTTCTATGCAGTTGTGTGCCTCTGTCGGAGTTGGTAAATTAATCTTTTCATGTTATTTTTAGTTACGTCACATTTTAGTTCTGCTTTTACCATTCCCAAATAACTAATAAAACTTTCTAATGTGTTTGTATAAGTGTGAATATGGAGTAGGGCTGAAACGATTCCTCGAGTAATTCGATTACAAAAAATTATCGAGGCAAAATCTTCTGCCTCGAAGCTTCGTTTATTTAATTTTAAAAGCTTGTCTTATGTTTTTGCGCAATTACTGTATTCGTTGACAGCACGCTTTTGACACACCGCGCTTTCGGGTGCAAGCCGCCAGTAAACACCAACGAAGAAGAAGCGCTTTTACGTCACCGACAAAGCGGAAAGTGACGCAAACAGTTAGCTGTGTAGTGATTTGAGGGAGCGTTCTGTTGCGGCTGCAAAATGGAAGGGAGCAATAAAATTATCAGCGAAGCCAAGAGAAGAAGAAAGCAGAAATTGTCAGTAAAGGCTTATATTATGCATGAGATGTAGATTTTGAAACTTTTAGTTGCACGAATTATTGTTTTTGTATAATTATTTATTTTCTGCCTTAGTTTTTTTATCCTTAAAGTAATTTGAAAATCTTTTTTTTTGCATCCGAGAAAAGGCTTTAAAATAAGAATGTATGGTGCTGTAATGCACTTAATTAATCTCAGTCAACTTTAATACCCCTCTCTCACCTACGCGGTTTCGCGCGGTGGCCGGAAGTACGGTCCTTCATGATTCACCGCAAGTTTTGGCGCTGCGATTTCGTTTCCATCTTTCTGCGCGAAAAGTTAAATATGTTTAAGCCGCCTTAAAAACATATTTAAACATGTTTAAAGTTTTTGGCGGACCTTGCAGAACTTTGCGGAACGTCGGCGGGCGTCGAGGCGGCTCACGGTGCCTAACATCGCATCTCACTGCGAGTAAACCGCATAGGTGAGACATAAAGTATTCCTTATATTGTGAATAATGACAATGTTTATTTTTGATAAAATGCTGTATGCATTTAAAAAATAAAAGTAGATTTTTTTCTAAAATGAAAACCAATTAATCTTTGTTTCTCTTAAATATTTTACATTGCTGTTTAATTAAGCGAAAGTGCATTTTATCCGATTACTCGATTAATCGATTGAATCTTTGGTAGAATACTTGATTACTAAAATATTCGATATCTACAGCCCTAATATGGAGCACTCTATAATATTCCAAGTTGAAATTAAATCACAATTCTCTTTCATGTGCATTGATAAAAAATAACAAAACCGTGAAATCAATTCATCACAGCTCAATTTTGTTAGATTTTTTTAAACGTGGGTTTTCATTTTTCTTACAAGTTTAGTGACTGATAGAGCTGTCCGTGGTGCTGAAACATGGTTCTCCTCTTTTTATTCTGCTATATTACTTAAGTTAGGGGACATTAAATGTGGATGTTAGTTGAATAGTGTCAGATATAAATGAAAATAGCTAAAATTTGGATGTTAGTTGAATAGTGTCAGATATAAATGAAAATAGCTAAAATGCATTAGTTGATAATAATAATAATAATAATAATAATAATAATAATAATAATAATAATAATAATGAATAGCACTAGTAGTAGAAAAAGAAGGAGAAATTTGCACAATTTTCAACAG
Organism: Clarias magur; assembly: GCA_013621035.1. Lineage (NCBI taxonomy): Eukaryota > Metazoa > Chordata > Actinopteri > Siluriformes > Clariidae > Clarias > Clarias magur. The sequence goes on from QNUK01000421.1 coordinate 150,702, forward strand.
GCTTTAATTTTTCTCTTATTTTGAAGTTCTAGAAATTTTAAAATGCTTTTGTGGCTATAAAATATACTGTAGTTGTCCAGCAATAATTAGGAGATAACACCAAAAAGCAAAGACATTCACAAAGCAAAGATAATAACTGCACTGATAAATTCTAAAAAAATTGTATCTATTGAACCACATTTTTAGCTCAAAATGTCATATGGTTGAAAGTAAAAAAAAACTATTCTGTTTAAGAGATACAGTTTTTTGTGATTTTATTTAATTCCATAAGCACTAGAGCAAAGAGACAATAAATTATATTTGTATAATTGATTAAGTATGCTTTTTTATGTTAACTTTCTCGTATAAAAGGCCTAAATAACTAAATAAATAATGCATTTTATGTTGTTGTTGTACATATAGTCCATATATAGTATAGTAAGTTAAAAGAGAAAAAAAAAAAAGACACCGGAAATGTATATGAAATAAGAACTATGCGTTTACATTCCATAAATATTAACTTATTTGTAAAATCTACTTGTAGTAAACAGAATATACTCAAAGCGTCGCTGTTCACCATCACATCCTTGTATTTCGTGGCATTTCCTCCCCTCTCTTAAATATTCCTATCCAGACATCAGTGATACCGAGAGCGAGCTGCGCGCGACATGGATTAATCTAATGGTTCTCTTCCGGTAGAGATTTTTCATCAGTTTTGCAGACTACACCACGTTAGACTGAATTATTCTGACTGAGGATTGGAATTCTGAAAATATGGAACGTAAGAAGCTTTCAGTTCTTCTGAATATTCTCCTCGCAGCGCTCCTTTTCTTTCTTCTCCCCGCCGCACGAGGAGATCTGAGCTATTCTGTTCCTGAGGAAACCAGGCGTCAGTATGTGATTGGAAATATCGCAAAAGACGTCGGAGTCGGAGCTCAAAGTTTATCAGCCCGTAAAGCGCGAATAAACACCGAAGACAGCAGCAAACGGTACATTGACATTAATGTGAATTCTGGAGATTTGATCGTAGTGGAGAGAATCGACAGAGAGACGCTTTGTGGCTCAAGGATCAACTGCATCTTAAATTATGAGCTGGTTTTAGCCAATCCGCTTGAGGTGCATCGCATTTCTCTGAATGTTCAGGATATTAACGACAACGCGCCAAAATTCGGTAATGAACGCATTTCGTTTGAAATCCACGAGTCCGCTGATAAAGGTCAGCGCTTCCGTTTGCATGAAGCTCATGATTATGATATCGGACAAAACGGAGTGAACGGCTATGCGCTGGAGAAGAACGACCATTTTGTTTTGTCTGTACAAGAAAATAAAAGCGGGCGGAAATACGCAGAGCTCGTGTTGGAGAAAGAGCTGGATCGCGAACAACAGAAGGATATTGACTTGATTCTTACCGCAGTGGATGGCGGGATTCCTCAGAGATCAGGGACCGCTGTTATACACATCACTGTGCTAGATGCTAATGATAATGTTCCGGTGTTCAGTCAGACTGTATATAAAGTGGCTTTAGCTGAAAACGCACCAATAGGAACAGAAGTCGTCACTGTGAGCGCAGAAGATGCAGATGAAGGAGCAAACGGTGCAGTCACTTATGAGTTCAGTCATATAGCTCATAATGCAGCACAATTGTTTACTATTGATAAACTCACTGGACAAATCTTGGTAAACGGAATTATTGATTATGAGGAGGAAAAGTATTACGAGTTTGAGGTCCAGGCTAAAGATGGATCTGGTTTAACATCGACTGCAAGTGTTATTATAGATTTTACTGATGTCAATGACAACGCACCTAAAATTATTCTGACATCTATAAACAATCCGATACTGGAGAACACTGCTGTAGGAACTGAAGTGGCCATCATTAATGTTCAGGATAAAGACTCGGGTGATAACAGACAGATTCACTGTTCAATTCAGGGAAATGTTCCTTTTAAATTAAACCCGTCTATTAAAAACTATTTTTCTCTAATTAACACAAATCCCCTGGATCGAGAGACAGAGGCAGATTACAATATCACCATTACTGCTACTGATGGAGGCTCTCCACCTTTATCTTCATCCATGACAATTCATTTATCTGTATCAGACATCAATGACAATCCTCCTGTATTTGAACAGCAATCCTACACTGCACATATAACAGAAAATAACAAACCAGGAACCTCTATTAGTTCTGTTACTGCAAGAGACCCAGACTGGAGGCAGAATGGTACAGTACTGTATTCTCTGGTGCCCAGTGAGATAAACGCTGTTCCAGTTACCTCATTTTTATCCATGAACTCAGACACAGGAGTGATCCATGCTGTGAGGTCATTTGACTATGAAAAGTTCAGAAACTTCACAGTCCAGGTTGTAGCCAGAGACAATGGTTCTCCTCCACTCAGCAGCAGCGTGACTGTGAGTGTGTTCATATCAGATGAGAATGATAACTCTCCACAGATATTATACCCTGCTCCAGAGGGAAAGTCTTTAATGACTGAGATGGTCCCTAAAGCTGCTCTCTCTGGCTCTCTGGTCTCCAAAGTCATCGCTGTGGATGCTGATTCTGGACAGAACGCATGGCTCTCATATCAGATTGTCAAATCTACTGATCCAGGACTTTTCACTATTGGTCTCCACAGTGGAGAGATCAGGGCTCAGAGGGACATCACTGAATCTGACAGCATGAAACAGACCCTTGTTATCTCAGTGAAAGATAACGGACAGCCCCCTCTCTCTGCTACCTGTTCTGTATATTTACTTATTTCTGATAATCTTGCTGAACTTCCAGAAATGAAAGACATGACTTATGAAGAGAGCAATTCCAAACTGACTTTTTATTTGATCATTGCACTGGTTTCTGTGTCCACCTTCTTTCTGACTTTCATTATTCTGATCTTGGCTGTGAGGTTTTGCCACAGGAGAAAGCCCAGACTGTTGTTTGATGGAGCAGTGGCCATTCCCAGTGCATATCTCCCTCCCAACTATGCAGAGGTGGAGGGAGCTGGAACTCTCCGCAGTTCTTACAATTATGACACATATCTAACAACAGGATCTCATACCAGTGACTTCAAGTTCATTACTTCGTACAATGACAGCACTCTTACTGCTGATGGAACTTTTAAAAAGGGCCAAAATGACACTTTTGCAGAGAGCTTGATTACACTTAACAATACAACAAGTGATGGTGATGAGGTAAGAAAACTGAGCTCTATACTTGTTTCAGACTACTATGCATATTTAATTACATTTTCAATCATAAATTTCAAACACACATTTCATTGCTGTTTCAACTGAATGAGAAAATTTTTTTTTATATTTACTTGTATGGCATCTGACACACTGATTGATTTAGAACAACTTACATTTGTCGAATTCATATAGCTAAGCAGTTGAGAATTTATAATCTTGGTTAAAAGTCCAGTAGTGGCAACGTAGCGGTGCTGAGGTTTGACGTCAGGACCATCCAGTAAGTAGTCTACTGTTTTAGCCATGCCAAGTTATGGTATCTGCTTTTGGTTGTTTGGCATCAATATACTGCCTACTGGGAAAAAAAATGGGGAGTGGTCAGAGAATGATGGATCTTCGTGAATTAAATGTCATTGATGGATGTTTTCTGGCATGATTTTGGTGATGTTCCTGCCGACATTTATTCATAGAATTTCTGTAAGGTCTTTTGTAGAACACACATATTAAAATTTTTGGTAATGCTGTCAAACTAAATGGCTGCACAAAATGAGAACTTTGAAGTAATCTCCCAACTTTTAGATGTCAGCAAATTTATATATATATATGTTGTCTTGACCAGCAGATGTGTACATGTCTAAATACATGGAGCTGCTGCTATGTGATTGGCTGAATATATACTACCCAACTACAACATCATAATAAACAGGTCATCTTATGTGCAATGGCATGACTGCTGCAGTTAATCATAGCAGGTAACAGTTACAGTGACAGTGCACAGGTGATGATGGCAGTGCTGCAGTCTCAGGGTTTAAAACAGGAGACTCTCTGTAGGTTTGATTATTTGTAAAGCTGAAACTAATAGTCAGACATGGTACAAAATCATTTGAAAAGTTTATTTTTGTATTGTTTTGTAAATAGGTAAAAGAAACATATTAATTCAGTAACTTTCTTCTACATGTAGACAAACTATTTATTACTTTTTTGTATTATGACCTAGAGGACAAAATAATATTTGATAGCCAACCAGCAATTAAATGGTTTTGTTAAATACTTGCTATGTCATCTTAACAACCAAAAGTAAACAAACAAAAAAAAAAAAACGTAAACTCTTAAAGAAGAGGCAAGATTGGAGGAGAAGGAAACAGCTAAGATCCAACTAGAAATCCACTTTGGGACATTATTGTTAATTGTAAAGTAAATTAGGCCAAAATATTTGATTAATGCAACAGGAGAGTTTTGAGGAGGAATTTATCTGTGTGTGTGTGTGTGGCATGTGTGAGAGAGAAACTAAAGCTTAGCAATCTTTTAGCAAGCCGTCTGTTGTCTAAGCACACACTTGTTTTCTATGCAGTTGTGTGCCTCTGTCGGAGTTGGTAAATTAATCTTTTCATGTTATTTGTAGTTACGTCACATTTTAGCCCTGCTTTTACCATTCCCAAATAACTAATAAAACTTTCTAATGTGTTTGTAGTAAAAGGGAAGATAAGTGTGAATATGGAGTAGGGCTGAAACGATTCCTCGAGTTATTCGATTACAAAAAATTATCGAGGCAAAATCTTCTGCCTCGAAGCTTCGTTTAATTAATTTTAAAAGCTTGTCTTATGTTTTTGCGCAATTACTGTATTCGTTGACAGCACGCTTTTGACACACCGCGCTTTCGGGTGCAAGCCGCCAGTAAACACCAACGAAGAAGAAGCGCTTTTACGTCACCGACAAAGCGGAAAGTGACGCAAACAGTTAGCTGTGTAGTGATTTGAGGGAGCGTTCTGTTGCGGCTGCAAAATGGAAGGGAGCAATAAAATTATCAGCGAAGCCAAGAGAAGAAGAAAGCAGAAATTGTCAGTAAAGGCTTATGTTATGCATGAGATGTAGATTTTGAAACTTTTAGTTGCACAAATGATTGTTTTTGTATAATTATGTATTTTCTGCCTTAGTTTTTTTTCTCCTTAAAGTAATTTGAAAATCATTTTTTTGCATCCGAGAAAAGGCTTTAAAATAAGAATGTATGGTGCTGTAATGCACTTAATTAATCTCAGTCAACTTTAATACCCCTCTCTCACCTACGCGGTTTCGCGCGGGTAATGGAAGTAATGGTCAGGGTTTGGCGCTGCTTTCTATCTTTCTCCATCTTCCATGCGAAAAATTAAAATGTTTAAGCCTTTTAAAAACATGTTTAAACATGTTCATAAAGTTTTTTACTTGGATGCAGCACGAAACGTCGTGAAGCCGAGGTTCCTAAGCACCGCATGCTTTGAAAGTAAACGTATGGTGAGATAGGTTATAACCACTTTATGTATAATGACAATGTTTATTTTGATGAAATGCTGTATGCATTTAAAAAAATAAAAAGTATTTTTTTTTTCTAAAAAGAAACCAATTAATCTTTGTTTCTCTTAAATATTTTACATTGCTGTTTAATTGCTAAAGTGCATTTTATCCGATTACACGATTGTCGATTGAATTTTGTAGAATACTTGATTACTAAATATTCCATAGCTACAGCCCTAATATGAGCACTATAATATTCCGTTAAAATTAATCACAATTCTCATTCATGTACATTTATAAAAGAATAACAAAAACGTGAAATCAATTTCATCACAGCTCAATTTTGATTTTTTCAAACGTGGGTTTATTTTTCTTACAAGTTTAGTGACTGATATTGTCACGTTGCTGGTATGGTTCTCTCTCTTTATTCTGCTATATTACTTAAGTTAGTACACATTAACGTAGTTAGTTGAATAGTGTCATATAAATGAAAATAGCTAAAATTCATCAGTTATTAATAATAATAATAATAATACATTAATAATAATAATAATAATAATAATAATGAATAGCACTAGTAGTATAAAAAGAAGGATAAATTTGCACAATTTTCAACAGTCTTTAATTTTTCTCTTATTTTGAAGTTCTAGAAATTTTAAAATGCTTTTGTGGCTATAAAATATACTGTAGTTGTCCAGCAATAATTAGGAGATAACACCAAAAAGCAAAGACATTCACAAAGCAAAGATAATAACTGCACTGATAAATTCTAAAACAATGGTATCTATTGAACCACATTTTGAGCTCAAAATGTCATATGGTTAAAAGTAAAAAAAAAAAAAAACACTCTGTTTAGAGATACAGTTTTTTTTTTTGTGATTATATTTAATTCCAGAAGCACTAGAGCAAAGAGACAAGAAATTATATTTGTATAATTGATTAAGTATGTGTTTATTTATGTTTACTTTCTCGTATAAAAGGCCTAAATAACTAAATTATACATTTTCTGTTGTTGTTGTTGTTGTTGTACATATAGTCCAAAGTTAAAGAAAGAAAAAAAGACATCTGAAATGTATATGAAATAAGAACTATGCGTTTACATTCCATAAATATTCACTTATTTGTAAAATCTACTTGTAGTAAACAGAATATACTCAGAGCGTCGCTGTTCACCATCACATCCTTGTATCCTTGCATTTCCTCCCCTCTCTTAAATATTCCTATGCAGACATCAGTGATACCGAGAGCGAGCTGCGCGCGACATGGATTAATCTAATGGTTCTCTTCCGGTAGAGATTTTTCATCAGTTTTGCAGACTACACCACGTTAGACTGAATTATTCTGACTGAGGATTGGAATTCTGAAAATATGGAACGTAAGAAGCTTTCAGTTCTTCTGAATATTCTCCTCGCAGCGCTCCTTTTCTTTCTTCTCCCCGCCGCACGAGGAGATCTGAGCTATTCTGTTCCTGAGGAAACCAGGCGTCAGTATGTGATTGGAAATATCGCAAAAGACGTCGGAGTCGGAGCTCAAAGTTTATCAGCCCGTAAAGCGCGAATAAACACCGAAGACAGCAGCAAACGGTACATTGACATTAATGTGAATTCTGGAGATTTGATCGTAGTGGAGAGAATCGACAGAGAGACGCTTTGTGGCTCGAGGATCAACTGCATCTTAAATTATGAGCTGGTTTTAGCCAATCCGCTTGAGGTGCATCGCATTTCTCTGAATGTTCAGGATATTAACGACAACGCGCCAAAATTCGGTAATGAACGCATTTCGTTTGAAATCCACGAGTCCGCTGATAAAGGTCAGCGCTTCCGTTTGGATGAAGCTCATGATTATGATATCGGACAAAACGGAGTGAACGGCTATGCGCTGGAGAAGAACGACCATTTTGCTTTGTCTGTTCAAGAAAATAAAAACGGGCGGAAATACGCAGAGCTCGTGTTGGAGAAAGAGCTGGATCGCGAACAACAGAAGGATATTGACTTGATTCTTACCGCAGTGGATGGCGGGATTCCTCAGAGATCAGGGACCGCTGTTATACACATCACTGTGCTAGATGCTAATGATAATGTTCCGGTGTTCAGTCAGACTGTATATAAAGTGGCTTTAGCTGAAAACGCACCAATAGGAACAGAAGTCGTCACTGTGAGCGCAGAAGATGCAGATGAAGGAGCAAACGGTGCAGTCACTTATGAGTTCAGTCATATAGCTCATAATGCAGCACAATTGTTTACTATTGATAAACTCACTGGACAAATCATGGTAAGCGGAATTATTGATTATGAGGACGAAAAGTATTATGAGTTTGAGGTCCAGGCTAAAGATGGATCTGGTTTAAAATCGACTGCAAGTGTTATTATAGATATTACTGATGTCAATGACAACGCACCTAAAATTATTCTGACATCTATAAACAATCCGATACTGGAGAACACTGCTGTAGGAACTGAAGTGGCCATCATTAATGTTCAGGATAAAGACTCGGGTGATAACAGACAGATTCACTGTTCAATTCAGGGAAATGTTCCTTTTAAATTAAACCCGTCTATTAAAAACTATTTTTCTCTAATTAACACAAATCCCCTGGATCGAGAGACAGAGGCAGATTACAATATCACCATTACTGCTACTGATGGAGGCTCTCCACCTTTATCTTCATCCATGACAATTCATCTATCTGTATCAGACATCAATGACAATCCTCCTGTATTTGAACAGCAATCCTACACTGCACATATAACAGAAAATAACAAACCAGGAACCTCTATTAGTTCTGTTACTGCAAGAGACCCAGACTGGAGGCAGAATGGTACAGTACTGTATTCTCTGGTGCCCAGTGAGATAAACGCTGTTCCAGTCACCTCATTTTTATCCATGAACTCAGACACAGGAGTGATCCATGCTGTGAGGTCATTTGACTATGAAAAGTTCAGAAACTTTACAGTCCAGGTTGTAGCCAGAGACAATGGTTCTCCTCCACTCAGCAGCAGCGTGACTGTGAGTGTGTTCATATCAGATGAGAATGATAACTCTCCACAGATATTATACCCTGCTCCAGAGGGAAAGTCTTTAATGACTGAGATGGTCCCTAAAGCCGCTCTGTCTGGGTCTTTGGTGTCCAAAGTCATCGCTGTGGATGCTGACTCTGGACAGAACGCATGGCTCTCATACCAGATTGTCAAATCTACTGATCCAGGACTTTTCACTATTGGTCTCCACAGTGGAGAGATCAGGGCTCAGAGGGACATTACTGAATCTGACAGCATGAAACAGACCCTTGTTATCTCAGTGAAAGATAACGGACAGCCCCCTCTCTCTGCTACCTGTTCTGTATATTTACTTATTTCTGATAATCTTGCTGAAGTTCCAGAACTGAAAGACATGACTTATGAAGAGAACAATTCCAAACTGACATTTTATTTGATCATCGCACTGGTTTCTGTCTCCACATTCTTTCTGACTTTCATTATTCTGATCCTGGCTGTGAGGTTTTGCCACAGGAGAAAGCCCAGACTGTTGTTTGATGGAGCAGTGGCCATTCCCAGTGCATATCTCCCTCCCAACTATGCAGAGGTGGAGGGAGCTGGAACCCTCCGCAGTTCTTATAATTATGACACATATCTAACAACAGGATCTCGCACCAGTGACTTCAAGTTCATCACATCATACAATGACAGCACTCTTACTGCTGATGGAACTTTTAAAAAGGGCCAAAATGAAACTTTTGCAGAGAGCTTGATTACACTTAACAATAGAACTGATGGTGATGAGGTAAGAAAACTGAGCTCTATACTTATTAGTGGTCCTTGCGAAAGTGAACCACTACTATTATAATCTCATAGGCTTATTATTATTTATTTTTTTCTTCCGTGTGAAACTTTGGCGCGTAACTAGTCCCGCATCGTTTGTCGTAGACCCATGAATGAGGTGTCAAATCGTGCAGCTTGGTCTTGTCATTTTTGACCCTGCAAACATTTATTCTTGATTTTGTTTTCCGTATGACTAAACCAAGGTTTGTTATTAATTGTTATTCCCATTTTGGTATTGGCATCACTGCCAGTGGATTTTGAAATGATCTCTAACCTCATATATGTCATATATGTTTCGAGCCCTGATCTCTTTGTTGAAATTTTGATCATATTTTCAGGATGCAGAGAAAAGTCATATAGTTAAACTTCACTAGCAGTGCTCTGCTCAATACATTTAAACTATATAAGTGCATTCGTGTATTGTTCTTTGTACTGTGGTAATTTCATTAATGATAAGTTCTGTATACCATATCCTTTATACAGAAAAAAGTCAGTTGGAAAATGGATGAGTGTAGAAATGCGATAATGTTATTTATTCCATTGGCTGCTATTTTGGGGCTTGACTCTGGTTTACTCTTCTCACCAAACAATATCATTATTTTTGTGTAGCTTAATGGTTTTAGAGGACACAACAAACACACACACACATACACACACACATTATCACCTTGTTATTGGCATCAAGAACAGTTGTTGCACTGAAAATTTTCTGAATTTTTTCACTGTCATATGTGGCTCAGCTCTTGATGGTTTAGATTTTAGTTTTTTGCTTTGCTAAACTTGTGATAATTAGAGTCATGTTGTACAGTATATGTGGACCTCCTGAGCAGAGCTCTGCTGAATGTACACATTTGTGTACTCTTCTCTTTTTAATTTCTTGTTTAGGGTTTTACTGTATTTATTTTTTCAATAATTGCAAAAGCAACATGTGAACAGACTTTGTAAAATATATTTTCTTACAACATAATTTTGCAGCAGACTGGAGGCAGCAAATAGCAGCTAATTTAAAACTTAAAATGAAACCAAATTTGCTATTTGCACTTTTGAATTTGGCCAAAATAATCTCTTTGGTTTAAATAGTATGGCTTAATTATTAATGATATTGGTTCCAATTACCGATATTGGTACCTCATAAATATATGAGGCATTTAAGGCTTATTCTATGTTACACCTATTGCCTTTACTGCAATTAACAAAAACGTTTAAGGTCTCAAAGACCCCAATGTTGCATTACGTATCAAAAACAAACAAATATCTATTTAAATTATTATATATCAAATATTTAATTACACTACAATAATAGTTTTCTTACTTTTCCGAACAACAAACTGAACCTGCACCTTTGATTAATGTGCCACATACGTGTGTCATTAAGAGTTGTTATTTGAAAAAACAGTGGAACATCTACATCACAAGGAATGTATGCAAATATATGAAATTAATTTTCTTTATTAAATAATAGTTTAGAATAGTTTAAGTCAATTTGTCTCCAGATAGGATTAATGTATAACATTAAAAAATAGTACATTAAAACAGACTGCTGAGCAGACCACTAACAGACAAACCTCTATACAAACACACAGAAAAGACAAACTGCATATTACTTTACAAATCATCATGATTACCTAACTGTATGCTGATTTCTTGCCCTGTAAGGCACACAGGTTGGATGGAGGGACTAAAATGTCTAAGAATTTTACACATCTTCCAACTTTCAGATCTTTTTTTAGAGCCAAAGTTTAATAAATGTCTTTCAGTTATTTCTACTTGTAACCTAGGAAGGCACTTAATCCTCTCTGTCTGAATCTTCACGACGTTGGAAATTAAAAACACCATACAGCAATACAAATACAAACATATTGTTTTATACAAATATTGTACAATCGATATGAATGTTTCAAAGGCTGGCTCTTACTTCCCCTTTGGAGATGTGTGCCCCTTACAGAATTACAGCGTCACATGTATGTAGATCCGTCACTGTCTCTAAATGCATCAGCCTCCTTTTTATATTTTCAGTGCCAGGTATGAAATTTTCTACTGGAGGTGAATATAACATATGTTGTAAATTTTTGTAGTTTTGATGTCTGAAACATGTGTCAGGCGGTTGTTGCTGTTGATGTTGTTTTTAAGACACTCAGGGGTCTCGGGGACCCCAAATAGAACATAAGGGTTAAATATTTGATTGGCTCATTTTAGCTTATTTGTCTGTCTGTTTGGCTTTCATGTATGCCCTTGCATCACTCATTTCTTTATGTTTTAGTATGTTTTAATACTTTGTATTCACACACATTTTAGTCTATATGCTTTAAAAATAGCAGCTTTTATAGATTCAGAACTTCAATTCCAGACACTCTGGTTTTTCTAACTTTTCAGTATCTTGTTGTGAAATTATGTTAGTTCCTTTAGCTCAAAGCAAAAAAAAATGAAAATATTTATATATGTGTGTGGCATATAAAGCTAATTTATTTTATTTTTTTTGTCTTTTCATGCGATCTTCATTGGATCACTTGTTTTGTGCTTCACAAGGTAAGGACTAATCTTTATCCGTCTGGTTGTGTAAATCATGATTTGGCACTTTATAAAAGTGAAAATATTTAAGAAGTAATCAAATACAGAAAAATGTGATCTGTTTAATTAACAATGTATGTGCATGTATAGTTGAGTTGTTTCCTTTCATTATCTACACATAATGTCACACAAACATCACAATTCACATAAAACATTTGTGCAAACTTTAGATTAGGTGTTTTTTTACCACATGTACTGTTAGACACAATTCTACAGGCAGTTATAATAATTACTGATGTTGTTTATACTGTCAATGATGGATTGATGTAGTACACCTTTGATGTAGGTTTTGACTTGTACACAAATGTGACTTTAACAGGACTCTCCACGGGTATATTAAAATCTTTTAGTAATGGTAATCTGATTTAAAAGATGCATCTTTTGTCAGAAAATACAATCTATCTTTTTCTCACTGGACACACTGTGACACATGTAATGAGTTACAATATATTAGCTGAATGATATGACAAAATGTGTCTCTTTTGTATCAGGCAGAATCTAAATATATACTCCAAGGAATCTAAATAAGAAACTGGATTGTCGATTTATTTCTTTAGTATTGCAATGTTACCAAATGAATTAAGTCTTTGACTGACATTTTTATCAAGCAGAATAACACATATTATGGAACCCCTACATGGGAAACTATTGATAATTATATTTTAATGACAACTATTTTCAAGCATTGTAAATCATTGATATAAAATACTTTGAAAAGTATACAAATGCAGTTACTTAAAAAAAGTTGATTAAAGATAACAGATACAGGAAACAGGTAAAAAAAAAAAAAAAAAAATATATATTATATATATATATATATATATATATATATATTATATATATATATATATATATATATATATATATATATATATATATATATTGTGAGATTTAGGTGTTTTGAGTGAAACTCAATATAGTCTGCAGCCATTATAGTTTACATTATAAATGTGATCTATAAATATCTGATGAAAAAAATCTGGTAAAATGCACCCCAGTCAATAAAAAAACATCCTAATTAGTTCCACTTCTGACAAACGCCTACATTTTTAAAGAAAATGATGTCAGTGATCACAGGGCTAGACTGATTTAAATTTATGGATCCAAAACCACTTTTGGTCATTTCTCAGATGTCTCAAATACAAAGTTTAGTCAAGTATATAACTTGATTTGTTATTGCTCCTTGAGTACAATACATGCTTATCATATGCCAATATTTGTTGTTTCTTCCAATAGGTTTTGACTTCAAAACTCCTGATTGAATGACTGAACTGATAATTATAGCATTATTATTTTTTAAAAACGTGTTATGTTTCTATATCTATATTATCTGTTTAATTCGTTGTGTTTGCGTGCTGTAAATACGGTAAAGAGTCAGGTTTTAAACACATCACTTATTTGAGGAAATTGCAACCTAAAAAAACTATGCAAAGACGTTCTTCTTCTTACTACAAATCAGAGACTGGATTGTCAATTCATTTCTTTAGTATTGAAATGTTATCAAATTAATTAACTCTTTGACTGACGTTTTAGCCAGAAAAGTAACACTAGTAGTATGAAACCCCATTTCATGGGAAACTAACTTTTAATTTTAAAGATAAGAAATTATCTTTTAATGACAACTATTTTCAAGCATTTAAATAACTGATCAATAATTATTTTAAAAGGCAGACAAATGGACTAACATTAAATTGCTTTGTAGCATTAGAATGATTTCCATTGCTTTGGTGATAACATATACAGGAAACGGGTAAAATTATCTTCTGGGTTGTAGGTGTTTTGAGTGGAAACGCAATATCTTCTGCAGCACGTGTAGTATATGCAGTGCTATTAATATACTAAGGCTGCATTATTTTCACAAAGATGTTGTTCTTTTTGCGTCCGCGTGCGTGTTTCCATTTTGGACTCTAAGTGCCGCTGTTGGTTAAGCAGTGCTAAATGTAGGCGCTGCAGGAGGAATAGTGCATTGAGAAGCTCTGATGTTGGACACCATTACAGTTGTCTATGAAGCAAAAATAAAAATACAGGGGTCGACGACTCGTTTTATTTTCTCTAATTCGTTCCTTTATTTTCAAAGCACCATAGACTCGTTTAGGAAAACTAGTTTTGGTTCAAGATGCCGTTGCTCGTGTTGCAACAGTGTTTTATCAAATGTCGACTGACAACGTCGGAACTAAAATGGCTGATCGTGATTGTTCTGCTTTGTGTTTGCGAAATGGACTTTGGGTCTTGTCAGGCGCGATATTCCATCCCGGAAGAGACACCAGAGGGATCATTTGTAGGAAACATCGGCAGTGATTTGGGAATAGAGATAAATAGACTTATTTCTGGAAAAGCTCGGGTTGTAACAAAAGGCGGCCGGCAATATGTCGAACTGAGCAGAGACAAAGGCACCCTCGTAGTGAAGGAGAGGATAGACCGAGAGGAGCTCTGCAAGCAAACAACGCCCTGCAGCTTCAGCTTTGATCTGATCATGGAAAACCCCATAGAACTGCATCGTGTCACTGTGGAGGTTCAGGATATAAATGACAATGCACCAACGTTCCCTAAAGGTACTGTTACTTTACAAATTAGCGAGAACACAGAAACAGGGGCGAGATTTCCGTTGGACAGAGCTGTAGACTTAGACGTGGGAATTAATGGCATTGAAAGCTATTCTCTCAGTCAGACCGATCATTTCACGTTGAAAATAAATTCTCAGGCTGACGGCAAAAAACATGTAGAAATGGTTTTGCAGCGAGATCTGGACCGAGAAGACCGCGATGAAATCAAATTAATTCTGACTGCATATGACGGAGGGTCGCCTAAAAAATCAGGCACAATGCAAATCCATATTTCTGTATTAGATGCGAATGATAATAAACCTGTATGTAAAGAAATAGTTTATAAAGCAGAGGTCAGGGAAAATCTCGCAGCTGGTACAGTAGTGGCTGTAGTAAGCGCTACTGATGCTGATCAGGGTCTAAATGGACACGTTTCATATTCTTTCGCCCAGGCAAGCGAAGAAGCCAGAAATGTTTTTAAGATCAACTCTGAAACAGGAGCTATTGCCACATTAGATACCCTGGATTATGAGACTGAAAAAATGTATCACCTAAATATTAAAGCAATGGATAATGGGACGCTTTCAGATACCTGTAACGTTATAATAGAAATAATTGATGAAAATGATAACTCTCCCTCCATACAGCTTATGTCCTTTTCAAACATCATTGCAGAAAATTCTCCAATCGGAACAACCGTGGCTGTTATTAATGCAGAAGACGCAGATTCCGGTCAAAACGGGCTCGTGCAGTGTAAAATAAATGACAACATGCCGTTTAGAATAGAATCGTCGCTTTCTGATTACTATGCAATAATCACTGATGAAACTCTTGATCGAGAAAATATCGCTGAATATAACATAACCATTCTGGTATCTGATCAAGGAAGTCCTGCACGACACACTAACAAAACGATAAATGTTAAGATTTCCGACGTGAACGATAATCCACCCGTATTCAGTTCTGATGAGATTAAAACATTAGTTGCTGAAAACAACTCTCCTGGTGTAGCTGTGCTGACTGTAAAAGCGAGCGATGCTGACTGGGGCCCAAATGCGCGACTGTCTTATTTTTTGGAGGATAAAAACATACAAGGCAACCCAGTGAGTTCTTTAGTCTCAGTCAATTCAGAGAGTGGCGTTGTACATGCAATCAAAGCCTTCGATTATGAGCAAATGAAAAGTTTCAGCTTTAATGTGACAGCCCGAGACGGAGGGTCGCCTCCTTTAAGTTCTGAAGTCACAGTGACGATCATCGTTCAAGATCAGAATGACAACGCTCCTCAGGTTCTCTACCCAGTACAGACCGGTGGCTCTGTGGTGGCTGAGATCGTGCCTCGTTCAGCAGATGTCGGATATCTGGTCACTAAAGTGGTGGCTGTTGATGTGGACTCTGGACAGAACGCCTGGCTCTCATACAAACTCCAGAAAGCCACAGACAGGGCGCTGTTTGAAGTGGGAGCGCAGAATGGAGAGATACGGACTGTGCGCCAGGTCACTGACAAAGATGCTGTGAAGCAAAAGCTGACTGTAGTTGTGGGGGATAACGGACAGCCGTCTCGCTCAGCTGTAGTTAACATCAATGTAGCTGTAGCGGACACTTTCCCTGAAGTGCTCTCAGAATTCACAGACTTTACGCAAAGCAAACAGTATAATGATGACCTCACCTTTTATTTAGTTTTAGCATTAGCTGCCGTTTCGTTTCTTTTCATCACCACTGTAGTAGTTATAATATCAGTAAAGATCTACAGGTGGAGACAATCGCGCATCTTCTATCAGTCCAATCTCCCAGTTATTCCGTACTATCCACCCGGTTACGCAGACACAGGAGTTACTGGAACTCTGCCGCACATGTATAATTATGATGCTTGTATGACGACTGACTCGAGGAAGAGTGACTGTAAATATTCTACACTTGGAGGACAAAGTGTTTTAGTGATGGACCCGAGTTTTACAGAAACAATGCAGCGCGCGATGAGAGAAAAACAAATCCACCAAGAACCAGAGTCACCGAAAGTGGTAAGGAAATAAAATATATTTCCATAGCTTTTTAGTGTTCTTCTTGCATGTATCATTAAAAAAGGAATAACTTGTTTACTTTTTAAAGACATTATTTATTCATTGATATGGTCTGTAACTGTTCAGGTTTTAATATTATAACTTCATTATATATGATATTGTTTAAACATAATTTTTTTACATAATTGGAAGTTGAATTTCAATATTTAATTCATATTAATATTTTATCGCCTAATTTGGATATAATAATTTATTCACTATTTACGCAGTTTCGTCTTTCACTGGCATTTTTATCTTGGTGACTTTTACTTTTTATGACATTTTGTTGTGCATAGAGAGTCTGAGTTAAGCATAAAAAATTCCCTTGATGTGAAGAAATGTACTGTCCGTGAACTGCCTTAAAGAATAAACATTATAGAGTTAAAAGAATAAACAAAGCTTTTACCCGCAAATTAAGGTGAAATATTTGTTCCTGCCGCTGTTTATCTCAGTGGTGCTGAAGTAGTTTCAGTTTTACTCACTTCCACTGGGTTCTTTTCTGTAATCCTCGATACATCACTAACTTGTTGTGTTTTTTTTTTTATGTTAATGGTTGGTCAAAGTGATTTGTTTTATTACGTTTAAAATACATTTACAACACGTCCAGGAATTTTGTTCGAATGAGACTACACATACTGTATGCTCGTCATATCCACAAAGGTGTTGACAGTTTCTTAGCTGGTTCTTTTAAAATACGATGAAATTGCTGATTGGTCTGGTATAATTAGATCTATGCGTGTTTCTGAGTGTTTCCTGATTATTTGGACTGCACGAAAAGAAAAAAATATGTCTGGTACGTACAACTGCAGTATCATCATTCCGACTCTAAGGGCCGCTATTTGATCAGATTTCTGTAAAATGGAGCTTCAAGGCAACAAAAATCCCTCCTACTGACGGTGTTATTAAAGAGGGAATAACGATTTCTTGTTGTTGCTCCGACAATGGCAGGCTGCATCAGATTCTGACTTTCTGTTATATTATGGTTTACGTTCCATGGTCTGCATTTTTTTCAATAAATATAGAATAAGGTTGATATCAATATGGTTTATGAGGGCTGGAAAGCTGTTTCTCGGCATCGTCGCATGACTCGAACGCAGCTAAAATGGAAGACCGTGTTTTTTGTTTTCTGTTTTTACGCGATGGACTTCGTCTTTTGTCAAGCGCGATATTCCATCCCAGAGGAGGCTCCAGAGGGATCATTTGTAGGAAACATCGCCAGTGATTTGGGAATAGAGATAAATAGACTTATTTCTGGAAAAGCTCGGGTTGTAACAAAGGGCGGCCGGCAATATGTCGAACTGAGCAGAGACAAAGGCACCCTCGTAGTGAAGGAGAGGATAGACCGAGAGGAGCTCTGCAAGCAAACAACGCCCTGCAGCTTCAGCTTTGATCTGATCATGGAAAACCCCATAGAACTGCATCGTGTCACTGTGGAGGTTCAGGATATAAATGACAATGCACCAAAATTTCCTAAAGGTACTGTAACTTTACAAATTAGCGAAAACACAGAAACAGGGGCGAGATTTCCGTTGGACAGAGCTGTAGACTTAGACGTGGGAATTAATGGCATTGAAAGCTATTCTCTCAGTCAGACCGATCATTTCACGTTGAAAATAAATTCTCAGGCTGACGGCAAAAAACATGTAGAAATGGTTTTGCAGCGAGATCTGGACCGAGAAGACCGCGATGAAATCAAATTAATTCTGACTGCATATGACGGAGGGTCGCCTAAAAAATCAGGCACAATGCAAATCCATATTTCTGTATTAGATGCGAATGATAATAAACCTGTATGTAAAGAAATAGTTTATAAAGCAGAGGTCAAGGAAAATCTCGCAGCTGGTACAGTAGTGACTGTAGTAAGCGCTACTGATGCTGATCAGGGTCTAAATGGACACGTTTCATATTCTTTCGCCCAGGCAAGCGAAGAAGCCAGAAATGTTTTTAAGATCATCTCTGAAACAGGAGCTATTGCAACATTAGATACCCTGGATTATGAGACTGAAAAAAATTATCACCTAAATGTTAAAGCAATGGATAAAGGGGGGCTTTCAGATACCTGTAACGTTATAATAGAAATAATTGATGAAAATGATAACTCTCCCTCCATACAGCTTATGTCCTTTTCAAACATCATTGCAGAAAATTCTCCAATCGGAACAACCGTGGCTGTTATTAATGCAGAAGACGCAGATTCCGGTCAAAACGGGCTCGTGCAGTGTAAAATAAATGACAACATGCCGTTTAGAATAGAATCGTCGCTTTCTGATTACTATGCAATAATCACTGATGAAACTCTTGATCGAGAAAATATCGCTGAATATAACATAACCATTCTGGTATCCGATCAAGGAAGTCCTGCACGACACACTAACAAAACGATAAATGTTAAGATTTCCGACGTGAACGATAATCCACCCGTATTCAGTTCTGATGAGATTAAAACATTAGTTGCTGAAAACAACTCTCCAGGTGTAGCTGTGCTGACTGTTAAAGCGAGCGATGCTGACTGGGGCCCAAACGCGCGAATGACTTATTTTTTGGAGGATAAAAACATACAAGGCAACCCGGTGAGTTCTTTAGTCTCAGTGAATTCAGAGAGTGGGGTTGTACATGCAATCAAAGCCTTCGATTATGAGCAAATGAAAAGTTTCAGCTTTAATGTGACAGCCCGAGACGGAGGGTCGCCTCCTTTAAGTTCTGAAGTCACAGTGACGATCATCGTTCAAGATCAGAATGACAACGCTCCTCAGGTTCTCTACCCAGTACAGACCGGTGGCTCTGTGGTGGCTGAGATCGTGCCTCGTTCAGCAGATGTCGGATATCTGGTCACTAAAGTGGTGGCTGTTGATGTGGACTCTGGACAGAACGCCTGGCTCTCATACAAACTCCAGAAAGCCACAGACAGGGCGCTGTTTGAAGTGGGAGCGCAGAATGGAGAGATACGGACTGTGCGCCAGGTCACTGACAAAGATGCTGTGAAACAAAAGCTGACTGTAGTTGTGGAGGATAACGGACAGCCGTCTCGCTCAGCTGTAGTTAACATCAATGTAGCTGTAGCGGACACTTTCCCTGAAGTGCTCTCAGAATTCACAGACTTCACGCAAAGCAAACAGTATAATGATGACCTCACCTTTTATTTAGTTTTAGCATTAGCTGCCGTTTCGTTTCTTTTCATCACCACTGTAGTAGTTATAATATCAGTAAAGATCTACAGGTGGAGACAATCGCGCATCTTCTATCAGTCCAATCTCCCAGTTATTCCGTACTATCCACCCGGTTACGCAGACACAGGAGTTACTGGAACTCTGCCGCACATGTATAATTATGATGCTTGTATGACGACTGACTCGAGGAAGAGTGACTGTAAATATTCTACACTTGGAGGACAAAGTGTTTTAGTGATGGACCCGAGTTTTACAGAAACAATGCAGCGCGCGATGAGAGAAAAACAAATCCACCAAGCACCAGAGTCACCGAAAGTGGTAAGGAAATAAAATATATTTCCATAGCTTTTTAGTGTTCTTCTTCCATGTATCATTAAAAAAGGAATAACTTGTTTACTTTTTAAAGACATTATTTATTCATTGAGACGCTCTGTAACTGTTCAGGTTTTAATATTATATCTTCATTATATATGATATTGTTTAAACATAATTTTTTTAACATAATTGGTAGTTGAATTGCAATATTTAATTCATATTTATATTTTATCGCCTAATTTGGATATAATAATTTATTCAATATTTAGGCAGTTTCGTCTTTCACTGGCATTTTTATCTTGGTGACTTTTACTTTTTATGACATTTTGTTGTGCATAGAGAGTCTGAGTTAAGCATAAAAAAATTCCCTTGATGTAAAGAAATGTATTGTCCGTGAACTGCCTTAAAGAATAAACATTATAGAGTTAAAAGAATAAACAAAGCTTTTACCCGCAAATTAAGGTGAAATATTTGTTCCTGCCGCTGTTTATCTCAGTGGTGCTGAAGTAGTTTCAGTTTTACTCACTTCCACTGGGTTCTTTTCTGTAATCCTCGATACATCACTAACTTGTTGTGTTTTTTTTTTTAATGTTAATGGTTGGTCAAAGTGATTTGTTTTATTACGTTTAAAATACATTTACAACACGTCCAGGAATTTTGTTCGAATGAGACTACACATACTGTATGCTCGTCATATCCACAAAGGTGTTGACAGTTTCTTAGCTGGTTCTTTTAAAATACGATGAAATTGCTGATTGGTCTGGTATAATTAGATCTATGCGTGTTTCTGAGTGTTTCCTGATTATTTGGACTGCACGAAAAGAAAAAAATATGTCTGGTACGTACAACTGCAGTATCATCATTCCGACTCTAAGGGCCGCTATTTGATCAGATTTCTGTAAAATGGAGCTTCAAGGCAACAAAAATCCCTCCTACTGACGGTGTTATTAAAGAGGGAATAACGATTTCTTGTTGTTGCTCCGACAATGGCAGGCTGCATCAGATTCTGATTTTCGGTAATATTATGGTTTACATTCAATGATCTATTTTTTCTCAATGCTTATAGAATATGGTCACTATCAATATGGTTTATGCGGGCTGGAGGGCTGCTTCTCGGCATTGTCGCAGGACTCCTACGCAGCTAAAATGGCAAACTGCGTTTTTTGTTTTCTGTTTTTACGCGATGGACTTCGTATTTTGTCAAGCTCGATATTCCATCCCAGAGGAGACTCCAGAGGGATCATTTGTAGGAAACATCGCTAACGATTTGGGAATCGAGATAAGTAGACTTATTTCTGGAAAAGCTCGGGTTGTAACAAAGGGCGGTCGGCAATATGTCGAACTGAGCAGAGACAAAGGCACCCTCGTAGTGAAGGAGAGGATAGACCGAGAGGAGCTCTGCAAGCAAACAACGCCCTGCAGCTTCAGCTTTGATCTGATCATGGAAAACCCCATAGAACTGCATCGTGTCACTGTGGAGGTTCAGGATATAAATGACAATGCACCAAAATTTCCCAAAGATACAGTTACTTTACAAATTAGCGAGAATACAGCTTCTGGGACTCGCTTCCCATTATACAGAGCAATAGATTTAGACGTTGGTGTAAATAGTATTGAAACCTATTCTCTAAGTCGGACCGATAATTTTAAGCTAGAAATAAATGATCAGAATGATGGCAGTAAACATGTAGAAATGGTTTTGCAGCAGGAATTGGATAGAGAAGACCGTAATGAGCTAAAATTAATTTTGAATGCATATGACGGAGGGTCGCCTAAAAAATCAGGCGCAATGCAAATTCACATTTCTGTATTAGATGCGAATGATAATGCTCCGGTGTGTAAACAATCAGCTTATAAAGCTGAAGTGAAGGAAAATTCTCCGCCTGGGACTGTCGTGAGTGCAGTAAGTGCCACTGATGCTGACGAAGATTTAAACGGACAAGTGTCATATTTCGTTACTCAGGCTAGTGAAGAAGTTGGAAATATTTTTGAGTTAGACTCCATAACCGGGACTATAAAGACATTAAGAGGTTTAGATTACGAGACGGGAAAAACCTATCAAATAAGTGTTAACGCAATGGATAAAGGGGGGCTTAAAGATACATGTAAAGTTTTTATCGACGTTATTGATGAAAATGATAACTCTCCCTCCATACAGCTTATGTCCTTTTCAAACATCATTGCAGAAAATTCTCCAATCGGAACAACCGTGGCTGTTATTAACGTAGAAGACGCAGATTCCGGTCAAAACGGGCTCGTGCAGTGTAAAATAAATGACAACATGCCGTTTAGAATAGAATCGTCGCTTTCTGATTACTATGCAATAATCACTGATGAAACTCTTGATCGAGAAAATATCGCTGAATATAACATAACCATTCTGGTATCCGATCAAGGAAGTCCTGCACGACACACTAACAAAACGATAAATGTTAAGATTTCCGACGTGAACGATAATCCACCCGTATTCAGTTCTGATGAGATTAAAACATTAGTTGCTGAAAACAACTCTCCAGGTGTAGCTGTGCTGACTGTTAAAGCGAGCGATGCTGACTGGGGCCCAAACGCGCGAATGACTTATTTTTTGGAGGATAAAAACATACAAGGCAACCCGGTGAGTTCTTTAGTCTCAGTGAATTCAGAGAGTGGGGTTGTACATGCAATCAAAGCCTTCGATTATGAGCAAATGAAAAGTTTCAGCTTTAATGTGACAGCCCGAGACGGAGGGTCGCCTCCTTTAAGTTCTGAAGTCACAGTGACGATCATCGTTCAAGATCAGAATGACAACGCTCCTCAGGTTCTCTACCCAGTACAGACCGGTGGCTCTGTGGTGGCTGAGATCGTGCCTCGTTCAGCAGATGTCGGATATCTGGTCACTAAAGTGGTGGCTGTTGATGTGGACTCTGGACAGAACGCCTGGCTCTCATACAAACTCCAGAAAGCCACAGACAGGGCGCTGTTTGAAGTGGGAGCGCAGAATGGAGAGATACGGACTGTGCGCCAGGTCACTGACAAAGATGCTGTGAAACAAAAGCTGACTGTAGTTGTGGAGGATAACGGACAGCCGTCTCGCTCAGCTGTAGTTAACATCAATGTAGCTGTAGCGGACACTTTCCCTGAAGTGCTCTCAGAATTCACAGACTTCACGCAAAGCAAACAGTATAATGATGACCTCACCTTTTATTTAGTTTTAGCATTAGCTGCTGTTTCGTTTCTTTTCATCACCACTGTAGTAGTTATAATATCAGTAAAGATCTACAGGTGGAGACAATCGCGCATCTTCTATCAGTCCAATCTCCCAGTTATTCCGTACTATCCACCCGGTTACGCAGACACAGGAGTTACTGGAACTCTGCCGCACATGTATAATTATGATGCTTGTATGACGACTGACTCGAGGAAGAGTGACTGTAAATATTCTACACTTGGAGGACAAAGTGTTTTAATGATGGACCCGAGTTTTACCGAAACAATGCAGCGCGCGATGAGAGAGAAAAAAATCCAGCTAGAGACAGAGTCACCGACAGTGGTAAGGAAATAACTCTTTACTGTACACCTTGTCAGCTTTCTTGCGTATTATGTGAACAAAAACAACAAAGCAAAACTTATTGCCTTTAAACTTTTTTTTTCTTTTTTCTTTCCACTGAGAATAACAAAAACCTCTTCCGCAATATTTCAAAGTAATATTATACTATCAGTAAATATCACGAGGAATAATAATGGGTTTGTAACGAAATCACGTTCAAATATTTACAAATTTTCGCAGTTTCATGTTAAATTAACATGTTTTAACATGACCTTGACTGTCTTTTGGTGCATAAAGAGTGTGAATTTAGAATCAGAAATTGTGTGTTTATGAATTAAATTCAGCAGTAAACATATAAAAAGACGAGTAAAGCAACTTTTAAATGACAAACGAACCATTTTGCGTACCAGTTATGGGTGAACAATTCTCTTAACGCCGGTCATCTCTGTGGTGCTGAATTAGCTCGAAATTTGCTTACTTCCACTATGCAGTCCAGGGTAATAGGTTTTATATTATTGATTTGTCATTGTTGGGTATTTTGGTTAGGTATGAAATGTATTTTAAATGGTTTACAACGTTTGTTTGTCTTATTGTGGGTATATCCTAAACGAATTCACGTTGATTGTGGTATGACTTTTAACAGTCTTTTTGGTGACGATTCCTAGGTGGTATATTGATATATATATATATATATATATATATATATATATATATATATATATATATATATATATATATAATTTAAAAACTACACAAATATAATGTGGTACATGCCGTGACACATCTATCTTGGTGTTTCCTGATTATTTAAAAAATAGGTTATGGTAATACAGCGGTTACAGTATATACAAATGCATTTTCAGAATCCATACTCTAAGGGCCGCTATTTGACCACTTTCCTGTGAGAGAAAGGCTAAAAACCACCCAAAATCCCTCCTACTGACTATTTCCCTGACAAGGGAAGACCGGTTTCTTTTTGCTGCTCGTAAAAACAAGCTGCATAAAATTCTGCTTATCATCAATATTACTGTCTACATTTTCTTACATAAATATTTTTTGATGATAACATAATGGTCTACGTGCGCTTGTGTGTTGCTTCTCGGCATCGTCGCATGACTCCAACGCTGCTAAAATGGCAGGCTGTGTTTTTTATTTTCTGTCTATACGGGATAGACTTCATTTTTTGTCAAGCTCGATATTCCATCCCAGAGGAGACTCCAGAGGGATCATTTGTAGGAAACATCGCCAGTGATTTGGGCATTGAGATAAGTAGACTTATTACTGGAAAAGCTCGAGTTGTAACAAAGGGCGGTCGGCAATATGTCGAACTGAGCAGAGACAAAGGCACCCTCGTAGTGAAGGAGAGGATAGACCGAGAGGAGCTCTGCAAGCAAACAACGCCCTGCAGCTTCAGCTTTGATCTGATCATGGAAAACCCCATAGAACTGCATCGTGTCACAGTGGAGGTTCAGGATATAAATGACAATGCACCAAAATTTCCCAAAGGTACAGTTACTTTACAAATTAGTGAAAACACAGAAACAGGGACACAGTTTGAATTAGACAGCGCTGTAGATTTAGACGTCGGCGTAAATGCTATTGATAGCTATTTATTAAGTCAGACCGATCATTTCAAGTTAAAAATAAATTCTCAGGCTGACGGCAACAAACATGTAGAAATCATTTTACAGAGAAAACTGGACCGCGAGGAACGCGATGAGCTCAAATTGGTTCTGACTGCATATGACGGAGGATCGCCTAAAAAATCAGGGACAATGCAAATTGACATTTCTGTATTAGATGCGAATGATAATGCACCGGTGTGTAAACAATCAGTTTATAAAGCAGAGATCAAGGAAAATTCTCCAGCTGGTACAATCGTGACTGCAGTAAGTGCAACTGATGCTGACGACGGAATAAATGGTCTAGTCTCATACTCCATTGCACAGGCTAGTGAAAAAGCCAGAAATGTTTTTGACATAAACACGGAAACAGGAGCGATTGCAAATTTACAAAGTTTAGATTTCGAGAATGAAATGAGTTATCAACTAACTATTAAAGCAACGGACAAATGGGGGTTAAAAGATACGTGCAAAGTTATTATTGAAATTATTGACGAAAATGATAACTCTCCCTCCATACAGCTTATGTCATTTTCAAACGTAATTTCAGAAAATTCTCCAATCGGAACAACCGTGGCTGTTATTAACGTAGAAGACGCAGATTCCGGTCAAAACGGTCTCGTGCAGTGTAAAATGAATGACAACATACCGTTTAGAATAGAATCGTCGCTTTCTGATTACTATGCAATAATCACTGATGAAACTCTTGATCGAGAAAATATCGCTGAATATAACATAACCATTCTGGTATCCGATCAAGGAAGTCCCGCACGACACACTAACAAAACGATAAATGTTAAGATTTCCGACGTGAATGATAATCCACCCGTATTCAGTTCTGATGAGTATAAAACATTCATTACTGAAAACAACTCTCCTGGTGTAGCTGTGCTGACTGTAAAAGCGAGCGATGCTGACTGGGGCCCAAACGCGCGACTGTCTTATTTTTTGGAGGATAAAAACATACAAGGCAACCCAGTGAGTTCTTTAGTCTCAGTCAATTCAGAGAGTGGGGTTGTACATGCAATCAAAGCCTTCGATTATGAGCAAATGAAAAGTTTCAGCTTTAATGTGACAGCCCGAGACGGAGGGTCGCCTCCTTTAAGTTCTGAAGTCACAGTGACGATCATCGTTCAAGATCAGAATGACAACGCTCCTCAGGTTCTCTACCCAGTACAGACCGGTGGCTCTGTGGTGGCTGAGATCGTGCCTCGTTCAGCAGATGTCGGATATCTGGTCACTAAAGTGGTGGCTGTTGATGTGGACTCTGGACAGAACGCCTGGCTCTCATACAAACTCCAGAAAGCCACAGACAGGGCGCTGTTTGAAGTGGGAGCGCAGAATGGAGAGATACGGACTGTGCGCCAGGTCACTGACAAAGATGCTGTGAAACAAAAGCTGACTGTAGTTGTGGAGGATAACGGACAGCCGTCTCGCTCAGCTGTAGTTAACATCAATGTAGCTGTAGCGGACACTTTCCCTGAAGTGCTCTCAGAATTCACAGACTTCACGCAAAGCAAACAGTATAATGATGACCTCACTTTTTATTTAGTTTTAGCATTAGCTGCTGTTTCTTTCCTTTTCATCACCACTGTAGTAGTTATAATATCAGTAAAGATCTACAGGTGGAGACAATCGCGCATCTTCTATCAGTCCAATCTCCCAGTTATTCCGTACTATCCACCCGGTTACGCAGACACAGGAGTTACTGGAACTCTGCCGCACATGTATAATTATGATGCTTGTATGACGACTGACTCGAGGAAGAGTGACTGTAAATATTCTACACTTGGAGGACAAAGTGTTTTAGTGATGGACCCGAGTTTTGCAGAAACTATGCATCGGGCAATGAGAGAAAAAGAATTCCAGCAAGACCCACAGTTACCGGAAGTGGTAAGAAACTATACTTTAAGTTTCTAGCATGTCGGCGTTCGTTTGTATATTTCATGAAAAACAATAAAACCTTCCAGGTGCGACTCATATTTATAATTAATAACGTTTGAGCTTGGTTTTAATTTTATCATCTTGAATTTTACTTACACAACTTTGTTTTATTTTTGAGAAAGAACTATGTGTTTAAAAATAGTTCTTGACGTGAAGAAATGTGGTGTGTTCATAAATAGCCTTCAGTAATCAGCATTGTGCCCGTAACATAACGAACAAACCGTTTTTGCGCCTTGTAGGTCCTACGACCGCTTTTCATCTTCATGGTGCTGAATTAGTTTTATTTTTATTCATTACCGTTGTGCTGTTATCTTGTATAAAATAGCTGTGGGTTTTTAATGTTATTAATTTTTCATTATGAGGTGATTCGGTTATTTATAAAATGCAGTCTAGAAATGTTGTTTGGGTCAGCCTGGACATGTCTCAAACATATGCCCGTTGGTGTAGACATGGATTCATAACTTGTTGATTAAAATATGATAAAAATGCTCATTGGTATGACACATATAGATGTTTTAAATCAGACGAATTAATCGGACAGATGATACCACAGCACGTTTTTCTCCGTGTTTCATCATTATTTAGAATGTAGAATGAAGGAAACATATGACACATACAAGTGCATTTCAGCATTTATACTCTAAGGGCCGCTATTTGACAAGAATTCTTTAAAAAGGAGCCAAAGCCTCCGCAAATCTCCTCTACTGTACAACGATTTCTTTTTGGTGGTGACTTCAGAGAAGACTGCATCAGACCTTGATTTTCGGCAATATTATGGTCTACATTTAACTATATACACTGAAACAGTGATTAGAGAACAACGTCGCTATCACAATGTTTTATGTGCGCTCGTGCGTTGCTCTTCGGCATCGTCGGATGAATCCAACGCAACTACAATGGCAAGCTATGTTCTTAATTTTCTGTGTTTGCACGATGGACTTCGTATTTTGTCAAGCGCGATATTCAATCCCGGAAGAGACACCAGAGGGATCATTTGTAGGTAATATTGCTATTGATTTGGGAATAGAGATAAATAGACTTATTTCTGGAAAAGCTCGGGTTGTAACAAAGGGCGGTCGGCAATATGTCGAACTGAGCAGAGACAAAGGCACCCTCGTAGTGAAGGAGAGGATAGACCGAGAGGAGCTCTGCAAGCAAACAACGCCCTGCAGCTTCAGCTTTGATCTGATCATGGAAAACCCCATAGAACTGCATCGTGTCACTGTGGAGGTTCAGGATATAAATGACAATGCACCAACCTTTCCTAAAGGTTCCGTCAATTTACAAATTAGCGAAAACTCAGCTTCTGGGAAACGTTTCCATATAGACAGCGCTGTAGATTTGGACGTCGGGATGAATGGTGTTGAAAGCTATTCTCTCAGTGAGACCGATCATTTTAAGCTTGAAACGAATAATCAGGCCGATGGACAAAAATATGTCGAAATTATTTTAAACCATGAGCTCGACCGAGAAGAACGCGATGAGCTCAAATTCATTCTGACTGCATATGACGGAGGATCGCCTAAAAAATCGGGCAAAATGCAAATTCACGTATCTGTATTAGATGCAAACGATAATGCGCCGGTGTGTAAACAATCAGTTTATAAAGCGGACGTTAAAGAAAATTCTCCCATTGGTACAGTCGTGACTGCAGTAAGTGCCACTGATGCTGACGACGGAATAAACGGTCAAGTATCATATGTTATTGCTCAGGCTACAGTAGAAGCCAGGAACGTTTTTGACATAAATTCGGAAACAGGAGCTATTAAAACGTTACGAAGCTTAGATTACGAGAATGAAAGAACCTATCAACTAAATATCAAGGCAATGGATAAAGGAGGACAAGATGATACATGTAAAATAATAATAGAAGTGATTGATGAAAATGACAACTCTCCCTCCATACAGCTTATGTCATTTTCAAACATCATTGCAGAAAATTCTCCAATCGGAACAACCGTGGCTGTTATTAACGTAGAAGACGCAGATTCCGGTCAAAACGGGCTCGTGCAGTGTAAAATGAATGACAACATACCGTTTAGAATAGAATCGTCGCTTTCTGATTACTATGCAATAATCACTGATGAAACTCTTGATCGAGAAAATATCGCTGAATATAACATAACCATTCTGGTATCCGATCAAGGAAGTCCTGCACGACACACTAACAAAACGATAAATGTTAAGATTTCCGACGTGAATGATAATCCACCCGTATTCGGTTCTGATGAGTTTAAAACATTAGTTGCTGAAAACAACTCTCCTGGTGTAGCTGTGCTGACTGTAAAAGCGAGCGATGCTGACTGGGGCCCAAACGCGCGACTGTCTTATTTTTTGGAGGATAAAAACATACAAGGCAACCCAGTGAGTTCTTTAGTGTCAGTGAATTCAGAGAGTGGGGTTGTACATGCAATCAAAGCCTTCGATTATGAGCAAATGAAAAGTTTCAGCTTTAATGTGACAGCCCGAGACGGAGGGTCGCCTCCTTTAAGTTCTGAAGTCACAGTGACGATCATCGTTCAAGATCAGAATGACAACGCTCCTCAGGTTCTCTACCCAGTACAGACCGGTGGCTCTGTGGTGGCTGAGATCGTGCCTCGTTCAGCAGATGTCGGATATCTGGTCACTAAAGTGGTGGCTGTTGATGTGGACTCTGGACAGAACGCCTGGCTCTCATACAAACTCCAGAAAGCCACAGACAGGGCGCTGTTTGAAGTGGGAGCGCAGAATGGAGAGATACGGACTGTGCGCCAGGTCACTGACAAAGATGCTGTGAAACAAAAGCTGACTGTAGTTGTGGAGGATAACGGACAGCCGTCTCGCTCAGCTGTAGTTAACATCAATGTAGCTGTAGCGGACACTTTCCCTGAAGTGCTCTCAGAATTCACAGACTTTACGCAAAGCAAACAGTATAATGATGACCTCACCTTTTATTTAGTTTTAGCATTAGCTGCTGTTTCGTTTCTTTTCATCACAACTGTAGTAGTTATAATATCAGTAAAGATCTACAGGTGGAGACAATCGCGCATCTTCTATCAGTCCAATCTCCCAGTTATTCCGTACTATCCACCCGGTTACACAGACACAGGAGTTACTGGAACTCTGCCGCACATGTATAATTATGATGCTTGTATGACAACTGACTCGAGGAAGAGTGACTGTAAATATTCTACACTCGGAGGACAAAGTGTTTTAGTGATGGACCCGAGTTTTACAAAGACTTTGCAGCAGTCATTAAAGGATAATAATTCCATTGCACATTCGGATTCCCATGAACTGGTAAGAATAACCTGAATCTTCTTAAGTCTCAAGTGTATTCACATTTAAATATTCGGTTATACTCTTCATAACCTGATCTCTGGTTAGGCAATTCATAACACCTGTTGTACGTCTCCTTAAACATTTCTAAAAGATTAGCTCATTAGAATCCCAACATCATGGCCTTTTTTTAGACAATCACTGTGAAACAAAAAACCCAAATCCACTAAAATCATCAGATTTTTTTTTTAACTCATTCATTGTGGGGTCATGATATTTCATTATATTTTTATTAAGAGTTCAATTGTAAAATGTAACTTTTTTGGAGAGTCTTTTTTCATAATTTAACTATTCAAAAATGAACAAATTAATTAAATTAAAACCTTATTAATGATTGCCAAACCTGTGCCATGTTAATGTTTTTAATCCAGGCGTATGTTTGAAGCTCATGCCAATTCTTCAGTTTTGCAGACAGTGAAGAGTATCTTTTAAAAGTGCTCCAATTATAAGAAAGTTAGCACATCAGCACCATCATGTGACAATAACATACACAAATTATCATAAAAGAGGTGTTTTTCCAATGTCATACTACTACTACTACTACTACTTAATAATAAAAGATAAACAAAAACGAATGCAGTTTGGTTGAGGTGTTGTATTACATAGATATAAGTGAATAAAGCAGTTTTTGTTTTAAATGTTTCTTATCAGAAAAAAAACTAATAATGTATGTTTATGTTTGTATGTAGATTTACAAGCTCTTTGGGGGCTTGGATGCGTTTGCTGTTCTGTATTTGCCCATTATGATAGGACATACAGTACTTCATGATTGTGGACGTCTGAGTATTTAATTACTAAAACAAATCTAATTTTATGTATGCATTACATTGTTTCGTCAAAGTTTGCTCGAGAATATACAACTGAGTGTATACACTGCCCTGTTAGAGTTTGCAGATTATTATAAGCATTTTAACACCACCGCAGCCATAGCACCGAGTATTCATTATAGGTAGTTATGTCCTCTTATTACTGTTGTCTCATTTTTGTTTTTCTCTCTCTTTCTCTCTCATGTCTTATATTTCTCAGAAAGACTGTTTAAGAATAGGCCTGCAGTTTAACGATCGAGAACAGACTGGGAAAATGTTATTTTTACAACTTTGTACACGTGCCTTTTTATTTTGGAGGAGGCTGTGATAACTATTTCCAGTAAGCGTCACTCAAATGTTACATCAAAAGAGTTTTTTTTTTTTTTTGTCAGATGTCAGTTGATGAGTTAATAAAATCAGCAAAGTGTGTGCAAACCACATTTTATTTTTCAAACTAACAATTTTTGGCTGATTATTATTAACAATCTTTAAACAAAACCAAAAACCTTGATGTCCTTTAGGCTAAATCTCTTTATAAAATCTGACTGTTAACACATATAAACGACCCACAGTCTAGGTTAGGAAATTGTGTTCATCGTTATTCTGCTTTTTCAACTCTGCGGGCCGCTGTTGATCAACAAACTGTAATTCTTTTCTCAACGAGATCTCGCCCTTAACGGTGCTTCCATTTTACAAGACGGTGACAGCGATGAGGGAAGGACTGTAGGCAGATGCAGAAAGAACATGTTTGACCATAAGAGGTTTTAAACGCTAGTCTTACTTTCGTTCATCAATCGATGTACGCGACTTTATTGTATGACCATGGTAAAGGGCTACGGAAATCGACGTGCTGTATCTTTCTCCGAAAAACAGCTGCATATTTGTGTGCGCGGATGGGAAATATTTTTTCTCGTGATGGCGTATGTCTTTACGATCGCCTGTGCCCAGATCCGATATTCTGTTTTTGAAGAACTGAAAAAAGGTTCAGTAATCGGGAATGTCGCTCATGATCTCGGGCTTGAGGTTAGTCGGATGCGCGCAGGACGTGCTCGCATCGTGTCCGGAGAGAGCACTGAGTACACGGAGCTAAAAACAGACAAAGGGACGCTGGTCGTGAATGAAAGAATAGACCGAGAGCAGTTGTGCGCTGAAATGAGTCCTTGCAGCTTCACAATGGAAGTCATACTCGATAGTCCCATGGAACTGCATCAGGTAACGGTGGAAATACTGGATGTAAACGACCATTCGCCAACCTTCCCTAATGATGAAATCAATCTGGATATCAGTGAATCAGCCACACCTGGAGCGCGATTCTTGCTCGGAAGCGCAGATGACCCCGATGTAGGCGTAAACACTCTGCAGAATTATGTCCTCTCACCAAACGATCATTTTATCCTGAAACAGCTCTCGCGCCCAGACGGAGTTAAGTTCGCAGAGATGGTCTTACAGAAGCCTTTAGACAGAGAGCAAAATTCGCGGCTTTCTTTCACTCTAACAGCATTCGATGGCGGTAAACCACAGAGATCCGGTAACGTGAAAATTACTATTAATGTGCTATATATAAATGACAACTCACCAGTATTTAACCAAACATTATATACCATAACGATTGCAGAAAATTCGCCAAAAGGAATTTACATAACAACTGTAAATGCAAGTGACGCAGACAGTGGGGCGAATGGTTTAGTCTCATATACGTTTGCAAATTTGAAAGGAAATATTGGTGATATTTTCGCATTAAATAAAAGCTCAGGGGTCATAACTTTAAAAGGTGAACTTGACTACGAAAAAGCGAAAAAATATGAAATCGGCGTAGAGGCTAAAGATCAAGGTGGTTTAGGAGACTCGGCCAAAGTGCTTGTCGACGTTATTGATGTGAACGATAATGCACCGACTATTACCATCATGTCATTTTCTAGCCCAGTGCTTGAAGATGCTCCTCTTGCTACAACAATAGCGATTCTAAGCGTGAAAGATCTCGATGCAGGAGAGAATGGTTTGGTGACTTGTTCAGTTAATCCACCTACCCCATTTAAACTGCAGTCATCTATACGAAACTATTACACTCTAGTAACCGACGCTGCTCTAGATCGCGAACGTATTGCACAGTATGGCATTAATATAACAGCGAGAGATTCTGGGTATCCTGCACTTTCCAGTAGTAACATATTGACTATTAAAGTATCTGATGTCAATGACAATCCTCCAAGATTTCTCAAGGATGCTTACACCACCCATGTCATTGAAAACAACTCCCCTGGTATGTCGATATTTTCAATTAACGCACATGATGCTGATTCAAACCAGAATGCGCGTATATCTTATTTTCTAGAGGGAACTACTGTGGGTGGATCTTCTGTGTCTTCTTACATTTCGGTCAATGCTGATAGCGGAGAGGTATACGCGGTGCGCTCTTTTGACTATGAGCAAATGAAGAATGTAAAGGTTTGTGTAAGAGCCCAGGATGGTGGTTCTCCTCCTCTCAGCACTAACGTGACATTAGAAATAGTAGTGCAAGATCAGAATGACAACGCTCCTCAGGTTCTCTACCCAGTACAGACCGGTGGCTCTGTGGTGGCTGAGATCGTGCCTCGTTCAGCAGATGTCGGATATCTGGTCACTAAAGTGGTGGCTGTTGATGTGGACTCTGGACAGAACGCCTGGCTCTCATACAAACTCCAGAAAGCCACAGACAGGGCGCTGTTTGAAGTGGGAGCGCAGAATGGAGAGATACGGACTGTGCGCCAGGTCACTGACAAAGATGCTGTGAAACAAAAGCTGACTGTAGTTGTGGAGGATAACGGACAGCCGTCTCGCTCAGCTGTAGTTAACATCAATGTAGCTGTAGCGGACACTTTCCCTGAAGTGCTCTCAGAATTCACAGACTTCACGCAAAGCAAACAGTATAATGATGACCTCACCTTTTATTTAGTTTTAGCATTAGCTGCCGTTTCGTTTCTTTTCATCACCACTGTAGTAGTTATAATATCAGTAAAGATCTACAGGTGGAGACAATCGCGCATCTTCTATCAGTCCAATCTCCCAGTTATTCCGTACTATCCACCCGGTTACGCAGACACAGGAGTTACTGGAACTCTGCCGCACATGTATAATTATGATGCTTGTATGACGACTGACTCGAGGAAGAGTGACTGTAAATATTCTACACTTGGAGGACAAAACATTTTAGTGATGGATCCGTGTTTTACCAAAACTCTGCAGCATACGTTAAAAGAAAAAGAAAATTCCTCATCGGATAACGATTCTCATTTGCAAGAGGTAAGGATTTTCACATTTATCCCATTAGATTGGAGTGTGTAATGCCGTTTGCTCTCTGGTGAATTGCAATTACTTTACTAACACTGTTTAATGATTAATAACGTCCTAGTGTTGAAACAAGTTTAATTATCACTAATGCATCGACAAAAAAGATCGTAAAAGTCAGTAAGTGCGGATAGAAGAGGGTTTACATTTTAGTGAATTAATGAAATCTGTAATTAATGAAAATTTCACTTTCTTACGCTAAAATATCGACAGACTAAAGGTGTTTTGTGCAAACTTTACAGATTAGTGTTTTTTGCTTATGTGAAGTATAAAAAGTGTCATCTTTATGTTTTATAAAGATCAGACGCACTCACAAGGCGAGCGAGCATAAGAGACTCAACACATGCATTTGCGTTATGTTAATATTGAACTTTTATTGACAAACTTTGTTTATATTTTATTGATCACATCTTAAGTAATTCGCACAATTTTCTTCAAACAAAATGAGAAGGGACTTTCGTCCTCAGTGGATGTCTGTCGTGTTTTTTTTTTTTTTTTTTTTACTGGAGCTGTTCGTTTCTGTAGTGCTGAAATACCCAACACTAGTTTCATCTTACCGGGGAGACACAGTGTTTATGTCAGTATTAATGAATTTTGATGTAAAGAAAAATATTACATTTCCTAGCATACGCTATATATTTTTTAATACTTTTCCTTTCAAAATGTGTGATTGTAATACATTTTTTGATCAAATTTAGATCATGACAAACAATATAATGTTTGTAGAAATTCACAGATTGTGTACTTGAATTTATTAGAATTTACCTTTAAAAAAAAAAAATTATATATATTTAAGAGCCTAACGATAGTGTTGTGCGTTTTTTTCCTGTTTGTGTGACCTTTTTGAATGTAGTAATATGTCCCTCATAAACACGTGCGTGCATTTTCAGAATTCGTACTCTAAGTGCCGCTATTGGACAACAGTCTTCACTATAACTGAACAAATATCCAGAGCTTGGGTATTTTCCTCGGTGAGGTACGAACATATCTGTTGGTTCTCCTGAGCATAGAGCACTCCACATCTGTTCTGGATATATTATTATTATTATTATTATTATTATTATTATTATTATTATTATTATTATTATTATTTCATTGTTTATTGTTATTCTACAATGCTAAACGCGTAAGGCTGCTCTTGCGATGGCCTATTGGGTTTCACATGTCGCTTGTTCTCGTCGGATGACTCCAACGCAGCTAAAATGGCAGACAGTGTTTTTTCTTCTCTGTGTTTGCTCGATGGACTCCGTTTTTTCTCAAGCGCGATATGCAATCTCCGAGGAGACTCCAGAGGGATCATTTATAGGCAACATCGCTAAAGATTTGGGAATTGAGATAAGTAGAATTATTTCCGGAAAAGCTCGGGTTGTAACAAAGGGCAGCCGGCAATATGTCGAACTGAGCAGAGACAAAGGCACCCTCGTAGTTAAGGAGAGGATAGACCGAGAGGAGCTCTGCAAGCAAACAACGCCCTGCAGCTTCAGCTTTGATGTGATCATGGAAAACCCCATAGAACTGCACCGGGTGACAGTCGAGGTACTAGACATAAATGATAATGCACCTACATTCCTTAAAGATGTCGTCAGTTTGGAAATAAGCGAAAATGCAGCATCAGGGACTCGCTTTCCTTTAGACAGCGCTGTAGACACAGACGTGGGGATAAATGGCATCCAGAATTATACCCTTTCTTCCACCGATAATTTTAAACTGGAAATAAATAGCCAGGATGATGGAAGTAAATACATAGAAATGATTTTACAACGTGAACTGGATCGAGAAGAACGCGACGAGATAAAATTAGTTTTGACTGCAAATGACGGAGGATCGCCTAAAAAATCAGGCACAGCGCAAATTCAAATTACTGTATTAGATACAAATGATAATGTCCCGGTTTGTAAACAGGCTGTGTATAAAACTGAGGTGAGTGAAAATAGCCCGGTCGGAACTCTGTTAACTACAGTAAGCGCTACGGATGCTGATGAAGGAGTAAATGGACAAATCTCATATACAATTGTTCAAGCTAGTGAAGAAGGACGAAACCTTTTTAAAATTAATCCGGGAACAGGAGAGATTACAACGATAAACAATTTAGACTATGAGCGTAAAGCGAGCTATCAACTAAACGTTAACGCAAGAGACACGTTTGGATTGGCAGGTACGTGCAGGGTACTTGTAGAAGTTATTGATGAAAATGATAACTCTCCCTCCATACAGCTTATGTCCTTTTCAAACAACATTGCAGAAAATTCTCCAATCGGAACAACCGTGGCTGTTATTAATGTAGAAGACGCAGATTCCGGTCAAAACGGGCTCGTGCAGTGTAAAATAAATGACAACATGCCGTTTAGAATAGAATCGTCGCTTTCTGATTACTATGCAATAATCACTGATGAAACTCTTGATCGAGAAATTATCGCTGAATATAACATAACCATTCTGGTATCCGATCAAGGAAGTCCTGCACGACACACTAACAAAACGATAAATGTTAAGATTTCCGACGTGAATGATAATCCACCCGTATTCGGTTCTGATGAGATTAAAACATTAGTTGCTGAAAACAACTCTCCTGGTGTAGCTGTACTGACTGTTAAAGCGAGCGATGCTGACTGGGGCCCAAACGCGCGACTGTCTTATTTTTTGGAGGATAGAAATATACAAGGCAACCCAGTGAGTTCTTTAGTGTCAGTGAATTCAGAGAGTGGGGTTGTACATGCAATCAAAGCCTTCGATTATGAGCAAATGAAAAGTTTCAGCTTTAATGTGACAGCCCGAGACGGAGGGTCGCCTCCTTTAAGTTCTGAAGTCACAGTGACGATCGTCGTTCAAGATCAGAATGACAACGCTCCTCAGGTTCTCTACCCAGTACAGACCGGTGGCTCTGTGGTGGCTGAGATCGTGCCTCGTTCAGCAGATGTCGGATATCTGGTCACTAAAGTGGTGGCTGTTGATGTGGACTCTGGACAGAACGCCTGGCTCTCATACAAACTCCAGAAAGCCACAGACAGGGCGCTGTTTGAAGTGGGAGCGCAGAATGGAGAGATACGGACTGTGCGCCAGGTCACTGACAAAGATGCTGTGAAACAAAAGCTGACTGTAGTTGTGGAGGATAACGGACAGCCGTCTCGCTCAGCTGTAGTTAACATCAATGTAGCTGTAGCGGACACTTTCCCTGAAGTTCTCTCAGAATTCACAGACTTTACGCAAAGCAAACAGTATAATGATGACCTCACTTTTTATTTAGTTTTAGCATTAGCTGCCGTTTCGTTTCTTTTCATCACCACTGTAGTAGTTATAATATCAGTAAAGATCTACAGGTGGAGACAATCGCGCATCTTCTATCAGTCCAATCTCCCAGTTATTCCGTACTATCCACCCGGTTACGCAGACACAGGAGTTACTGGAACTCTGCCGCACATGTATAATTATGCTGCTTCTATGACGACTGATTCGAGGAAGTGTGACTCAAGGTTCTCCACACTAAGAGCTCAAAATGTTTTATTGGTGGATCCGACTTTCACGGAAACTATGCAGCCATCAGTGAATACAAAAGCCTTTTTAGAAGATGCAGAATCTCCAGAATCGGTAAGGATGCTTTTTTTTATTGATCAATTTATTGCTTATTATTGGAGATTTCCGACTTCACTTTCATTTTGAAAACCTGTGATCATGCACATCGCCAGATCTGTTGGTAAAGAGGTCAGCAATAGAGATCGCTCATGGTTTGAGCTTATGGCAATTACAATGGTATGTGTGATATACTTTTGGTTGTCTTTTATACATCTATCTGAAAAAAAAAAGCTTATTCCCGAATTTTTTTCACAGCTGGTAATGTCTAATACTTTTACATAATATAAAATATGGTATAAAAATGACAATTGTAGTTGTAGTTCTTAGTTTTGACTCAAAGGGCCGCTGTTTAACAACAGTAAAGTGTCTGGGCTATGACTATCAACTCCCATACTATCCTACATCATCTCGCTGCGTCACAGAGAAAGGGCAAGGTTTTCAGTCAAATAGCATTCAGACGATGCTGTTGCAAACGAATCTGCTTCTCCTGTAAAAGTTTTAATGTATATTGTATGTTTGCGAAAAGGGAATAGATAAAATTGAGTATTATAGCGAGACCAAAAGGTGTTAAACTCAAATAAGGAAATTTCCGCTATGGCGTTGCGGCGCACGATTCTGCTTCTCTTCTTCTTTTGTTCTGACTGCGCGTGCGGGCAGATCACTTACTCTGTTCCCGAGGAAATGGTGAAGGGATCGAGGATCGGAAACATCGCTCAGGATTTGGGTTTGGATTTAAAAAGACTGCAATCTGGGAAAGCACGGATATATACGGGAGGCAGCAACGAACACGTCGAACTAAACAGGGAAAACGGATTGCTTCTGATTAAAGAGACGATAGACCGGGAGTCTCTTTGTGCGAAATTAACCCCGTGCGCGCTCCACCTCCAGATGATTCTGGAAAAGCCGATGGAGTTATATTCTGTTACTGTAGAGATCACGGATATAAACGACAATGCCCCGAAATTTCAGAAGAATGAAATGAGGTTTGAAATAAGCGAGTCGGCAATGATCGGTGCCAGATTCGTGCTGGGGAAAGCTGCCGATCCGGATGTTGGAATAAACGGCCTTCAGACCTATTCCCTTAAACCCACGGATAATTTTGTTTTAGAGAAAGAATCAGGTGTAGAGAGGAATGTCGAGATGATTTTACAAAAAACACTTGATCGAGAAAAGGAAGGACAAATACATTTGTTGTTGACGGCGTTTGATGGTGGTGAGTCTCGGCTGTCAGGAACAATGCAAATATATATAACGGTTGTGGATGCTAATGATAATGCACCTGTATTTACGCAAAAAGTGTATAAAGCGACAATAACGGAAAATAGCACAAAAAGAACAAAAATAATAACAGTAAATGCGTCGGACGCAGACGAAGGCTCTAACGGTCATGTATCTTATTACATTTCTGACGCAGTGGACAGTGTTGTGGCTGATATTTTTCTTGTAGATCAACATAACGGAGAAGTGATTTTAAATAGGGACATAGATTATGAAAATACAAATCATTATCAGCTTGACATTCAGGCCAGAGACCAAGGAGGACTCTCTGACACATGTAAGGTAATTATTGATGTACTGGACATTAATGATAATAAGCCAAGTATTGATATTATATCTATGTCCAGTTCTATACCCGAAAAGTCACAAATAAACACCGTTGTTGCTATGTTGAAGGTGAATGATGAGGATGCAGGTGTAAATGGACATGTTCACTGTGACATCAGTGATAATATTCCTTTCGCAATATCATCTCAATCAAACCATTTCTTTAGTCTGTACACAGACAATGAATTGGATAGAGAGAAAGATGCTGAGTATAATATCACAGTGATTTGCTCTGATGAGGGAGTTCCCTCACTGTCCAGCAGCACTTCTCTCCGTTTACACATATCAGATGTAAATGACAACGCACCGCTTTTTGAGAGAAATCATTACGACGCATTTGTGCTGGAGAACAACACGCCAGGTCTCTCAATATTCACAGTGAAAGCCAGTGATGCAGACTCCAACCAGAATGCTCGAGTCTCTTATATTTTAGAAGAGAGCACTGTCAATGGAGTTCCTGTGTCATCATATGTTTCAGTCAGTGCTGATAGTGGAGTCATTAATGCAGTGCGCTCTTTCGACTACGAGCATTTAAAGGACTTCCATTTCCGCGTCAGAGCGCAGGACGGAGGCTCCCCTCCACTCAGTAGTAACGTGACAGTCAAAATTACAATCCAAGATCAGAATGACAACGCTCCTCAGGTTCTCTACCCAGTACAGACCGGTGGCTCTGTGGTGGCTGAGATCGTGCCTCGTTCAGCAGATGTCGGATATCTGGTCACTAAAGTGGTGGCTGTTGATGTGGACTCTGGACAGAACGCCTGGCTCTCATACAAACTCCAGAAAGCCACAGACAGGGCGCTGTTTGAAGTGGGAGCGCAGAATGGAGAGATACGGACTGTGCGCCAGGTCACTGACAAAGATGCTGTGAAACAAAAGCTGACTGTAGTTGTGGAGGATAACGGACAGCCGTCTCGCTCAGCTGTAGTTAACATCAATGTAGCTGTAGCGGACACTTTCCCTGAAGTGCTCTCAGAATTCACAGACTTCACGCAAAGCAAACAGTATAATGATGACCTCACCTTTTATTTAGTTTTAGCATTAGCTGCCGTTTCGTTTCTTTTCATCACCACTGTAGTAGTTATAATATCAGTAAAGATCTACAGGTGGAGACAATCGCGCATCTTCTATCAGTCCAATCTCCCAGTTATTCCGTACTATCCACCCGGTTACACAGACACAGGAGTTACTGGAACTCTGCCGCACATGTATAATTATGATGCTTGTATGACGACTGACTCGAGGAAGAGTGACTGTAAATATTCTACACTCGGAGGACAAAGTGTTTTAGTGATGGATCGAAGTTTTACAGAAACTTTGCAGCGCGCAACAAGAGAAAATGAATTTCGTCAAGACCTAAAGTCACCCGAAGTGGTAAATATATGTTAAATTTTTAGCATGTCGGCGGTCTTCTTTTATCAAACCTAACTTACTGAAAGAAATGAATTTTAGAAGACACTCATAACTCCTGGTTCTTCGTAGTGAGGTTTTCCGAAAGCTTTTGAACGGTGTATTGTTTACCATTATATCAAAGTTTAAATAGATGTTTGCAGTGACTCATTATATTAATTATATTCATATTTAATAACATTTGAATCTTGTTCTAATTTCACCATCTTTAATTTTTCTTGCGCCAGTTTGTTTCACTTTTGGGAAATATTATTGTGCATGGAGAGTATATGTTTAAGATAAAGAAATGTGGTGTGTTCATAAGTAGCCTTTAGTAGTCAGCATTTTGCATTTACAATGATAAACGACACGTTTTGCTCACAGTTATAGTTGTGATACGTGTTTATAATGTTATAGAATTGTCAGTATAAGGTGCTTCAGGTAGTTATAAAATACAGTTATAACATGTCTAGAAATGTTGTTTGGCTCAGTCTGGACATGTGTTAAAGATATGCACGTTAGTGTTGACAAGTTTTCATAACTTGATTAAAAAGGTCATGAAAATGCTCATTGGTGTGACATTTTAGATCTTTTAAACGACACAAATTTATCTGACAGATCATATCACAGCACGCTTTTTTTTCAGTACTTCCTTATTATATGGGATGTAGGCTGAAGGAAAAAAATACATAAAAGTGCATTTCAGCATTTATACACAAAGGGCCGCTATTTGACAAGAATAGCCAAAACCCTGAATCTCCTTTACTAAACAACGATTTCTTTTTGTTGCTCACATCAGAGAAGGTTGCATCAGACGCCGCGTTTCGGCAATATTATGGTCTACATTTCACTGTATATACTGAAACAGTGATTAGAGGATAACGTCGCTATCACCATGTCTTGTATGCGCTCGTGGGTTGCTCTTCGGTATCATCGGATGTCTCCAACGCACCTAAAATGGCAAGCTATAGTCGTTATTTTCTATGTTTACGGGATGGACTTCGTCTTTTCTCAAGCGCGATATGCAATCTCCGAGGAGACTCCAGAGGGATCATTTATAGGTAATATTGCCAACGATTTGGGAATAGAGATAAGTAGACTTATTTCTGGAAAAGCTCGGGTTGTAACAAAGGGCGGTCGGCAATATGTCGAACTGAGCAGAGACAAAGGCACCATCGTAGTGAAGGAGAATATAGACCGAGAGGAGCTCTGCAAGCAAACAACGCCCTGCAGCTTCAGCTTTGATTTGATCATGGAAAACCCCATAGAACTGCATCGTGTCACTGTGGAGGTTCAGGATATAAATGACAATGCACCAACCTTTCCTAAAGGTTCCGTCAATTTACAAATTAGCGAAAACACAGCTTCTGGGAAACGTTTCCATATAGACAGCGCTGTAGATTTGGACGTCGGGATAAATGGTGTTGAAAGCTATTCTCTCAGTGAGACCGATCATTTTAAGCTTGAAACAAATAAGCAGGCCGATGGACAAAAATATGTCGAAATGATTTTAAACCATGAGCTCGACCGAGAAGAACGCGATGAGCTCAAATTCATTCTGACTGCATATGACGGCGGATCGCCTAAAAAATCGGGCAAAATGCAAATTCACGTATCTGTATTAGATGCAAACGATAATGCGCCGGTGTGTAAACAATCAGTTTATAAAGCGGAAATTGAAGAAAATTCTCCCATTGGTACAGTCGTGACTGCAGTAAGTGCCACTGATGCTGACGACGGAATAAACGGTCTGATCTCTTATTCGATTGCTCAGGCTACAGTCGAAGCTATGAAGGTTTTTGACATAAATTCGGAAACAGGAGCTATTAAAACGTTACAAAGCTTAGATTACGAGAATGAAAGAATCTATCAACTAAATATCAAAGCAATGGATAAATGGGGCTTATCAGACACCTGTAAAGTAATTATCGGAGTTATTGATGAAAATGATAACTCTCCCTCCATACAGCTTATGTCCTTTTCAAACAACATTGCAGAAAATTCTCCAATCGGAACAACCGTGGCTGTTATTAATGTAGAAGACGCAGATTCCGGTCAAAACGGGCTCGTGCAGTGTAAAATAAATGACAACATGCCGTTTAGAATAGAATCGTCGCTTTCTGA
The DNA here is from genome assembly GCA_013621035.1 of Clarias magur. NCBI lineage: Eukaryota > Metazoa > Chordata > Actinopteri > Siluriformes > Clariidae > Clarias > Clarias magur. The sequence goes on from QNUK01000421.1 coordinate 193,828, forward strand.
TTACTATGCAATAATCACTGATGAAACTCTTGATCGAGAAATTATCGCTGAATATAACATAACCATTCTGGTATCCGATCAAGGAAGTCCTGCACGACACACTAACAAAACGATAAATGTTAAGATTTCCGACGTGAATGATAATCCACCCGTATTCGGTTCTGATGAGTTTAAAACATTAGTTGCTGAAAACAACTCTCCTGGTGTAGCTGTACTGACTGTTAAAGCGAGCGATGCTGACTGGGGCCCAAACGCGCGACTGTCTTATTTTTTGGAGGATAGAAATATACAAGGCAACCCAGTGAGTTCTTTAGTCTCAGTCAATTCAGAGAGTGGGGTTGTACATGCAATCAAAGCCTTCGATTATGAGCAAATGAAAAGTTTCAGCTTTAATGTGACAGCCCGAGACGGAGGGTCGCCTCCTTTAAGTTCTGAAGTCACAGTGACGATCGTCGTTCAAGATCAGAATGACAACGCTCCTCAGGTTCTCTACCCAGTACAGACCGGTGGCTCTGTGGTGGCTGAGATCGTGCCTCGTTCAGCAGATGTCGGATATCTGGTCACTAAAGTGGTGGCTGTTGATGTGGACTCTGGACAGAACGCCTGGCTCTCATACAAACTCCAGAAAGCCACAGACAGGGCGCTGTTTGAAGTGGGAGCGCAGAATGGAGAGATACGGACTGTGCGCCAGGTCACTGACAAAGATGCTGTGAAACAAAAGCTGACTGTAGTTGTGGAGGATAACGGACAGCCGTCTCGCTCAGCTGTAGTTAACATCAATGTAGCTGTAGCGGACACTTTCCCTGAAGTGCTCTCAGAATTCACAGACTTCACGCAAAGCAAACAGTATAATGATGACCTCACCTTTTATTTAGTTTTAGCATTAGCTGCTGTTTCGTTTCTGTTCATCACCACTGTAGTAGTTATAATATCAGTAAAGATCTACAGGTGGAGACAATCGCGTATCTTCTATCAGTCCAATCTCCCAGTTATTCCGTACTATCCACCCGGTTACGCAGACACAGGAGTTACTGGAACTCTGCCGCACATGTATAATTATGATGCTTGTATGACGACTGACTCGAGAAAAAGTGATTGTAAATATTCTACACTTGGAGGACAAAGTGTTTTAGTGATGGACCCGAGTTTTACAGAAACTTTGCAGCGGGCTATGAGGGAACAGTCACCAGAAGTGGTAAGGAAATAACTCTTAAATTATAGCATGTCGCGTTATTTGTGTCCATTACACTGAAAAATAATGAAACATTACTTACAGTTTTTAAATATTCATTTCGTATTGAATCCTTGAAACTCTCTTGTACAGTTCAGTTTTAATACATATATAAGTTTTAATACAATGATGTTTAAACGTACCCTTGAAAACCTGTTCATTAAAACTTTAAATGCGAAGTATAGCAAGTGTTCATAAATAATTAAAAAATAGTTTTAACTGAGTAATCTATCCATTTCTACTATCATTCAGCTTGTTTTGCAAGGATAAATGTGCATGCCTTTAGCGAAATATTATAGTGCGTGGATATTTAAGATAAGAAAATGCGGTTTGACGTGAAGAAACTTAGTTTCCCCATAAATTGCATTCAGTAATTAATAAAAGGGACATCAAAGTATAAACCAACTTTTCTGCGTACCCATTCAGACATAATATTTTCTTCAGTTTCTTGTGATCTCCGAATTATCTTTGGTTTTTATTTACTTCCACCTTGCTGCCCTGGGTAATTTTCCATAAACTGTTCAACTATATACTTTGGCAGTGCGACGTGTCAGTCTTGCATAAATACAGTTTTAGTATGTCTAGAAAATGTTTGGTTTAGTCTGGTCACATCTCAAACATGTTGTTCACATGGTTCAATAGCTTGTTCGATTAAATGTGATTTAAAAAAAAAAGTACTGTTCCGTGTTGTATATTTATAACTTTCGTTAATCATATATTTTACTCTAACGGACCATACTATGTCACAAGGTCTGGCGCTGTCCATCTCTATGGTGCTTATTTTTCTCTAGCCTTACTCTACAGTGGTGACCTCTGTAATCTTTTAATTTGCGTATCCAGTGAGTTGTATTTCCTTAAAATAAAGCTAATTCGTTGGTGCGTGAACTTTTAATTAGGTATAATTAATTATAACATGCTAAAATGATTGGCGTCGTCTGGATATACCCCAAACATTTGTTTTGTTGGTATTGGCATAGGTTCATATCTTGTTCATGTAAGATAAACTCATATTCTCTTTGCAGATTGTAGGTTATTTCTTTTTAAATCACTCAAATCGTTCTGACAGATAATGCAATTAAACTCGATTTGTCTCAGTACTATCTCAATATTGGTGATGCAGACTGAATTAAATGCAGTATAATTGGTGCGGACAAGTGCATTTCCAGCATTCATACTCTAAGTGCCGCTGTTTGACAAGATTCGTTTACAGTGCAGCTGAAAACCACCCAAATCTCCTATACTGACGTTTTATTCCTGAGAGAGCAGGGATATCTTTTTGCTGCTTCAATAAAATCAGGCTGCATCAAATTTTGCTTCTCGGCATTGCATTAATATACCTTTTATGGTGTATATTTTAACAGTGATTTGAGGATAGCGTCACTGTAAAGATGGTTTCTGTCGGCTCGCGTGTGGCTTCTCGGCATTGTCGGATTAATACATCGCAGCTAACATGGCAGACTGTGTTTTTTATTCTATGTGTTTACGGGATGGACTTTGTTTTTTGTCAAGCGCGATATTCAATTCCTGAGGAGACTCCAGAGGGATCGTTTGTGGGAAACATCGCCAACGATTTGGGAATAGAGATGAGTAGACTTATTTCTGGAAAAGCTCGGGTTGTAACAAAGGGCGGCCGGCAATATGTCGAACTGAGCAGAGACAAAGGCACCCTCGTAGTGAAGGAGAGGATAGACCGAGAGGAGCTCTGCAAGCAAACAACGCCCTGCAGCTTCAGCTTTGATCTGATCATGGAAAACCCCATAGAACTGCATCGTGTCACTGTGGAGGTTCAGGATATAAATGACAATGCGCCAAAATTTCCCAAAGGTACAGTCAATTTACAAATTAGCGAGAACAGAGCATCTGGAACACGCTTCCCATTAGACAGCGCTGTAGATTTGGACGTTGGTGTGAATTCAATTGAAAGCTATTCTCTCAGTGAGACTGATCATTTCAAGTTGAACATAAATAACGACGGTAATGGGGAAACACAAGTAGAAATGCTTTTACAACGAGAACTTGACCGAGAAGAACGTAATAATCTCAAATTGGTTCTGACTGCATATGACGGAGGATCGCCTAGAAAAACAGGCACAATGCAAATCCATATTTCAGTATTAGATGTGAATGATAATGCACCGGTGTGTAAACAATCCGTTTATAAAATAGACCTCAGAGAAAATTCTCCCATTGGTACCATTTTAACGAGAGTAAGCGCCACTGATGCTGACGACGGAATAAACGGTCTAGTGTCATATTCGGTTGCTCAGGCAAGTGAAGAGGCTAGAAAGCGTTTTAAAATTAACCCCGAAAATGGAGATCTCGTGAGTTTAGAAATTTTAGATCACGAGACTGAAAGGAGGTACCAATTAAATATCAATGCAATGGATACATTCGGCCTAGCAGATACTTGCAAAGTAATTGTAGAAATAATTGATGAAAATGATAACTCTCCGTCCATACAGCTTATGTCATTTTCAAACATCATTGCAGAAAATTCTCCAATCGGAACAACCGTGGCTGTTATTAACGTAGAAGACGCAGATTCTGGCCAAAACGGGCTCGTGCAGTGTAAAATAATTGACAACATACCGTTTAGAATAGAATCGTCGCTTTCTGATTACTATGCAATAATCACTGATGAAACTCTTGATCGAGAAAATATCGCTGAATATAACATAACCATTCTGGTATCCGATCAAGGAAGTCCTGCACGACACACTAACAAAACGATAAATGTTAAGATTTCCGACGTGAATGATAATCCACCCGTATTCAGTTCTGATGAGTTTAAAACATTAGTTGCTGAAAACAACTCTCCAGGTGTAGCTGTGCTGACTGTAAAAGCGAGCGATGCTGACTGGGGCCCAAACGCGCGACTGTCTTATTTTTTGAAAGATAGTAACATACAAGGCAACCCAGTGAGTTCTTTAGTCTCAGTGAATTCAGAGAGTGGGGTTGTACATGCAATCAAGGTCTTTGATTATGAGCAAATGAAAAGTTTCAGCTTTAATGTGACAGCCCGAGACGGAGGGTCGCCTCCTTTAAGTTCTGAAGTCACAGTGACGATCGTCGTTCAAGATCAGAATGACAACGCTCCTCAGGTTCTCTACCCAGTACAGACCGGTGGCTCTGTGGTGGCTGAGATCGTGCCTCGTTCAGCAGATGTCGGATATCTGGTCACTAAAGTGGTGGCTGTTGATGTGGACTCTGGACAGAACGCCTGGCTCTCATACAAACTCCAGAAAGCCACAGACAGGGCGCTGTTTGAAGTGGGAGCGCAGAATGGAGAGATACGGACTGTGCGCCAGGTCACTGACAAAGATGCTGTGAAACAAAAGCTGACTGTAGTTGTGGAGGATAACGGACAGCCGTCTCGCTCAGCTGTAGTTAACATCAATGTAGCTGTAGCGGACACTTTCCCTGAAGTGCTCTCAGAATTCACAGACTTCACGCAAAGCAAACAGTATAATGATGACCTCACTTTTTATTTAGTTTTAGCATTAGCTGCCGTTTCGTTTCTTTTCATCACCACTGTAGTAGTTATAATATCAGTAAAGATCTACAGGTGGAGACAATCACGCATCTTCTATCAGTCCAATCTCCCAGTTATTCCGTACTATCCACCCGGTTACGCAGACACAGGAGTTACTGGAACTCTGCCGCACATGTATAATTATGATGCTTGTATGACGACTGACTCGAGGAAGAGTGACTGTAAATATTCTACACTTGGAGGACAAAGTGTTTTAGTGATGGACCCGAGTTTTACTGAAACAATGCAACACACAATGAAGGAACATAAGCTTTTACAAGATCCTGAGTCTCTGCAGTTGGTAAGAGCGTCTGATTTTATTTCCTTGCAGTAAACCCTTTCCAGTCATTTTTGCAGTATCATATTAATTTCAATCAGCATTGAGCGTGTTTTTAGGAAACGTTCATGTTTGAGTCCCAATAATCCTACATCAGCCTTCAATATCTCATTGTTAGAATATTTTAGGATGCGTATATTAGTTACCTCGATCACAAGCACAGTACCATATTATTTTGTTAACATTTTCATATATTATTGATTTTAAGATCTACTTTGAAAGCTAGCAACATTATTTTACTTTCCTCCTAATTAAATGACTGTCTTGCTTATAATATTTTGCTTTAAATGAACAACGTGCTTTTTGAAAAATAGAAAATATTTGATGCACCTGGACATTGTTGACATTGCTCACAATTATTTTATCTTTATTTTTCCCTTTTCCCTATACTGATTGGGAATGTTTTAATATAATTTGTCAAACCCAAAGTGTGAACATGTGCAATGCTCCCCCCCCCCCTTTATTGTGCTATCTTGTGTCGTAAGGTTTTCAGTACTTTATGCTGGATAGTGACCGACACATTTACACACACTGGCAACTGTATAATAACACATGAACTCCTTTTTCCCTTGGATTTTGTAACAATATTAAATAAACACTAAATGATTTCAGCACAATTCACCCATTTATGCACATGCAGGAAGGAGGACTGTGGTTGGACTAAGGAAGTAGGGAGTGTAAACAATAGGGTACATGTAGTGCTCAAAATGTTTTAGTAATAAATCCGAATTTAAAAAAGAACATGCAATTATTAGGTGAGGTGATAAGAGAATGGAAAATTTCCACTATGAAAAAGGTGATTTTGTAATCTACTACATTCTTTATATATCTTATTTGACAAAAATAGTTGTTCATAATCCTATAATTTTGGACAGTCAGGGGGGCGGGTTTGATAATTATACTTTAATAAATTAAAAAACCTTCATCCACAAAACGCACTCTACCTTATGCATTTTAACCTTTTGCACAAATTGTTGAATTGTGTGTATTCATAAGAGTAGTGTAAAGTGCTACAAAATTGTATGAGTGGGGCCATGTTGAAATATCACTTTACACTATTTGCAGTTAGCAATTATATTTTAGATTTCAGTACCAGTGGTGTTGGACAGCGCCTATCCAGTTTACTCTGTAATCTGAATACTTAAAAATATCAATCAGATCTCACCACCTACGATATCATACTGTATATCGTATTATACAAAGTAAAATCATAAAACTACCCAAAATCCTAAGATTATTGTTCTATATTGTTATTTGAAGAATAAAAGTAAACCTTGAAATGTATGGTACATTTTTACACTTATATAACAGTATAATGTCAAAATGTATGGTATTTATTATCTATTCTGTCTTTGTAAACTTGTGGGAAATAGGGAGTTCTATTACGAAATCTAGGTCAGCTAAATGTTTACTACATAATGAATATCATGAATGAGATTTGTAGTTCTTAGTTTTGACTCAGAGGGCCGCTGTTTAACAGGGTTGGACTGAGACTGGCAAGAACATCAGCAAACCCTCCCAAGTCAAATCACTCTATCAGAAAAAAAAGAAAGGAAGGAAGAAGACGGGCTTTTCTCTCGCCCGATGTCGGAGCATATTCATTTTTAAGAGAAAGGATATTATATTAGCTTTCTAGCGATTCGCAGTTGATCTACATGATAAGACAACTGCGTGTAAGGACGATTTTATTTAAATGAAATAAATGCCCGCTATGGCGTTGCGGCGCACGATTCTGCTTCTCTTCATCTTTTGTTCTGACTGCGCGTGCGGGCAGATCACTTATTCTGTTCCCGAGGAAATGGTGAAGGGATCGAGGATCGGAAACATCGCTCAGGATTTGGGTTTGGATTTAAAAAGACTGAAATCTGGGAAAGCGCGCATCTTTTCGGACGAGAGCACTGAACACGTCGAACTAAACAGGGAAAACGGATTGCTTCTGATTAAAGAGACGATAGACCGGGAGCCTCTTTGTGCGAAATTAACCCCGTGCGCGCTCCACCTCCAGATGATTCTGGAAAAGCCGATGGAGTTATATTCTGTTACTGTAGAGATCACGGATATAAACGACAATGCCCCGAAATTTCAGAAGAATGAAATGAGGTTTGAAATAAGCGAGTCGGCAATGATCGGTGCCAGATTCGTGCTGGGGAAAGCTGCCGATCCGGATGTTGGAATAAACGGCCTTCAGACCTATTCCCTTAAACCCACGGATAATTTTGTTTTAGAGAAAGAATCAGGTGTAGAGAGGAATGTCGAGATGATTTTACAAAAAACGCTTGATCGAGAAAAGGAAGGACAACTACATTTGTTATTGACGGCGTTTGATGGTGGTGAGTCTCGGCTGTCAGGAACAATGCAAATATATATAACGGTTGTGGATGTTAATGATAATGCACCTGTATTCAAGCAAAAAGTGTATAAAACTACCGTGATAGAAAATGCAACAGAGGGCACCAAATTGATAACAGTGAGCGCTTCTGATGCGGACGAAGGCTCCAACGGTCATGTATCTTATTACATTGCTGACGCAGTGGACAGTGTTGTGGCTGATATTTTTCTTGTAAATGAGGAAAGTGGAGAAGTGACATTAAACACACTGATTGATTATGAAAAATCCAACAGTCACCAGCTTGATATTCAAGCCAGAGACCAAGGAGGACTGTCTGACACATGTAAGGTGATTATCGATGTCCTGGACATTAATGATAACAGTCCAGCAATCACCATCATCTCAAGGTCCACTTCTATACCTGAAGAAACCAAACTGACCACAGTTGTTGCTATGTTAAAAGTAAATGATCTGGATTCAGGTGTGAATGGAAAGATTCAGTGTAATGTTAATGAAAACATTCCTTTTATTATCACTTCCCCAACAAATAATTTCTTTAGCCTGATCACAGATCAGGAATTAGATAGAGAAAGAGAAGCTGAGTATAACATCACAGTGACTTGCTCTGATGAGGGAGTTCCCTCACTGTCCAGCAGCACTTCTCTCCGTTTACACATATCAGATGTAAATGACAACGCACCTGTTTTTGAGAAGAATAAGTATGAGGCGTTTGTGCTGGAGAACAACACACCAGGTCTCTCTATATTCACAGTGAAAGCCAGTGATGCAGACTCCAACCAGAATGCTCGAGTCTCTTATATTTTAGAAGAGAGCACTGTCAATGGAGTTCCTGTGTCATCATATGTGTCAGTCAGTGCTGATAGTGGAGTCATTAATGCAGTGCGCTCTTTCGACTATGAGCAGTTAAAACATTTCCATTTCCGTGTCAGAGCGCAGGACGGAGGCTCCCCTCCACTCAGTAGTAACGTGACAGTCAAAATTACAATCCAAGATCAGAACGACAACGCTCCTCAGGTTCTCTACCCAGTACAGACCGGTGGCTCTGTGGTGGCTGAGATCGTGCCTCGTTCAGCAGATGTCGGATATCTGGTCACTAAAGTGGTGGCTGTTGATGTGGACTCTGGACAGAACGCCTGGCTCTCATACAAACTCCAGAAAGCCACAGACAGGGCGCTGTTTGAAGTGGGAGCGCAGAATGGAGAGATACGGACTGTGCGCCAGGTCACTGACAAAGATGCTGTGAAACAAAAGCTGACTGTAGTTGTGGAGGATAACGGACAGCCGTCTCGCTCAGCTGTAGTTAACATCAATGTAGCTGTAGCGGACACTTTCCCTGAAGTGCTCTCAGAATTCACAGACTTCACGCAAAGCAAACAGTATAATGATGACCTCACCTTTTATTTAGTTTTAGCATTAGCTGCCGTTTCGTTTCTTTTCATCACCACTGTAGTAGTTATAATATCAGTAAAGATCTACAGGTGGAGACAATCGCGCATCTTCTATCAGTCCAATCTCCCAGTTATTCCGTACTATCCACCCGGTTACACAGACACAGGAGTTACTGGAACTCTGCCGCACATGTATAATTATGATGCTTGTATGACGACTGACTCGAGGAAGAGTGACTGTAAATATTCTACACTCGGAGGACAAAGTGTTTTAGTCATGGACCCGAGTTTTACAGAAACTATACAGCGAGCAATGATGGAAAATAATCATCTAAATGATCCTGATTCTCCAGAGATGGTAAGGGCTCATGATTTTTTTTTTTTAAGTAAACCTCTCCCAGACTATATATACAGTACAATACAAAACAGAACCATGGTACTACAATTTTGAAAGTGGTATTATACTTTTACTTATATACTTTTACTAAGTGGCTGTCTGTTTCATACTTTTAATAAGGACAGCAGTGATGTGTCTTATGTACTTTTGTAGGAAAAAAAAAAAACTGGCAATTGTTACATAAGCCATGTAAATGAATAAGCAAGTTGTGTGCAATGGGTTTTGTTTTGTTCAGAAACTAAACTTGATGGCCACACTTAAAAGATGACCTGAAGTAAAATATGGTGATAAAGTAATGTGATTTTGGTAAAGTGGGTGAAAAACATGAGCAGATAAACACTCCTGCACTGCTATGCATGTTTGCATGTCTGGTAGAATGTATTTTATATTGAATATTTATGGCATGTGGAATATTTTCTCTTCTATTTCATAAGAAATGCACAAAAAAGACCAAAAAAAAAATCTACTATCTTTCTAATGAGTGGACAGAGAACAAAAGCTTTTTGCAATTGAAACTGAGTGCATTCTTAAAATACTACTAAGACTGTATTACTATGCGCATAGTCTCGAACAATTATCACTGTTTTATCCTGAGTGGGGCTCCTTTGAATGTATCAGAAGCCCTTTATGTTTTTTCACTCCTTCCCCTCAGACAGACTAGTTTCTATAAAGTTTTATTCATATTTTAGCTGAGAAATGTGCTTGGGAATGATTTTGTAATATAATAGTCAAAAATAAAATTGTGGGCTTTTTTTTATTTAGCACATGTAAACTTGTGTGAGAATAATTTGTTTTCTGACTTTGCTATAAACTCTTAATTCCGTATTAACAATTTGCGTGAAACCTGTTGAGTTGAAATTAAAAAGGTCAAGTTGTATTAACCTAGATTCTTAAGTAGATGCAGTAACCAAATCCAGCAAGTTTGCATTAGTCATATTTATTCCAAATCACTGGTTCAAATAAATTATATATTTCCTGTAGCCTAAGTTGTTAAAATAACATTGTACAGAACAATGGATGCTGCCAAAAAAAAACAGTTGTCTCTGCCTTAGTGTGGACTGTGATGGGATGGTTTAATGTTATTATGTCTATGCTGAGCAGGCTGCGGTCACAGTAGCAGTTGCAAATGGTCACAAAGGGCTGTGTATACATGTGTATATGTGCTTTAGTAATATATGCTTCTGGCATGCTGGCAGACCCCAAGGTTGTTATGTCTGTGTGTGTGAGAACTAAACATTGCATATAAGCATCCTACCATATGTTCACATAGTCATTATGACATGCCACAGATCTACAATTGATGTCCAAAATGCCTTTTTTGTCAAGGTGGGCTTTTTGCACGGCCTACATGTCATGATTATTAAAAAAGGTGTTAGAAAAACAGAGGGATATTAAGACACAGCCAGCAGATGATGTGTTGGGAACAGAAAACCATTAACCAGAGACAGAGACAGCGGTGAAAGAGGTGATGTTCTGTTTGAATGTGGAGTGATATAATTCAACAGATTATACTGTAAATTATGTTGGAGTATGGTTTTAAAATCCTGTTCCATTTGCTCTTTCACCTTAAGCACCGGTCGCTACACGGCCCTGCTGTAATGTAGCTTTCAAATACAGACTGACAGAAAAGATTCTTAGCCAAACATTTTAATATGGCAGCACTATTACAGATTTTAAAATGTGTAAGCATGGCCTTCTTTAAGACCACCTCATATACAGTATATTGAACTATATACAACTTTGACTCTAGGGTGACAACAACAACAACAAAACAATTTTTACATTGTATGCTGTTTTTTTAATGTTCATAACCTGACTCTTAGTTCACTATGGCCTGATGTGAGAAGTATCTCTTGGATGAACTGAAATGTGTTCTTCACAGACTTGGGGTAGTTGAGATGCAGTGGGTATGCAAGTCCAAAAAATGCATATAGCTTTTACCAGGCCATAAATACTGTCCATCACAACCAGTGCCCTCAGTGATGATCTTCAGTGAGGCTGGACTGAGGTGAAGGAAACATAAAATGATGTACCGCATCTTCATGCTCACTGAGGAGGAACCCAATATCAAGATGGCAAGACACTTTATTCTCATCATCTGCGTCCTAATAACATAGGAGCACATCATTAAATAACCATCAATACGTGTTAGTTAATTCTGCAATCAAGTCTAGTCATGGGGCAGTCAGACACATAATGGGAAGTTGTGGATTGTTTATAATTGCTGGGGTGTAGATTACCCTGAGATCAAACAACAAACAACTAAACACATCTATACAGCCTCACTGTATCAGAAATGAAAGATTGTGGTAGACTGGAAACCTCACCAAATGCCACAGAAACTAAAAGAATAAACATATTGTACAAATTATACGTATTCTTATAACTAGTTGGGAAAAATACTGCCAATGAACAAGCAGCCAAATTATCAGCAGGAAACATATAACACTATCCCCAACTTCTCAACATACAGTATAGACAATGTTGCTCCAAAGAACAGATCTTGGGTGACAGGCTGAAGAATATTGGCATAGACATATTCTTTTAGAAAAATGCACAGACTGAACAGAGTGAAGTGGGGACCTATATTTTGATGGCACATTAGCTATCATACAATAAACAGCTTCTTTGTAGATGTTCCTAAAGGATTTTTTTTTACAGTAGGAGGCATTTCTGTGTTTACTGTTTTCATATGGCACATGCTTTTGTAATATAATAACTTTGTCTAAAACATCAAGACTTTCTGTAGTATTACATTTAGAGAAAGATATACAGCGTTAGACTTTTTCCTCTCTCAATAATATACCATAATGGCATAATCACTGTAAAGGTTTTGTTCACATATTATGCTCACTTTTAAGTGGTTAATAATGAACCATTCGTGCGCCCAAATGATTTTGACACTGCTTTTTAAGGCAGTCCCGACTGACTATCTCGCAGTTGAATCATTCACATCTGTGTATTACAGAATGTGCTTGACAAATTTATGCATCAGAGCCTGGGACAGCCCACATACATATATAATAATAATAATAATAATAATAATAATAATAATAAATTTTGTTTATAAGTGCCTTTCATAACACTCAAGGCCACTGTACAAAAAACCGTCAACAATACAAATATGAAATACAGCAACCAAACGCCACAAAAAATAGGCATGTACAAAAGAGAAGAGTGAATTTAAGGAGAGTAAGCTTTAGTAAATAGATGGGTTTTAAGTCTGGTTTTTAGAGATAAAGTGAGAATCTAAATTACGGATGTCAGGTGGAAGGGAGTTCCACAGAATGTGTGCTGAGTGACTGAATGCTCTACTCCCCAGTACTGAGATGGGCAGAGGGTACGGCCAAGCGATTGGAAGCAGATGATCTAAGAGAACAAGAGGAAGTGACAATTTTAAGTAGATCGAGTAGATAAGGAGGGGCAAGATTATGGATTACCTTGAAAGTGAGCAAAATTATTTTAAATTCAATTCTGTATTTTATGGGGAGCCAGTGGAGTTGCTGCAGAACAGGGGTGATATGATGGAAAGAAAGGGTTTTGGTAATGATGCAAGCTGCTGAGTTTAGGAGAAGTTGTAGCTTTTGGAGGGACTTCTGGGGAAAGCCAAAGAGAATAGAATTGCAGTAGTCAATACGAGAGGACACCAAACTGTGGACAAGGATAGAAGTAGAATGGGTGGAGAGAGAGGGATGAAGACGATTAGTATTGCAAGATGGAAGTAGGCAGAGCGGGTAATATTGTTAATGTGAGATTGGATTGATAATGAGCTATCAAGGATGACACCCAAACTCTTAACTTGATGGGATGGAGAAACTGACGAACTGTCAATTGTGAGGGTGAAACTGTTGACTTTGGATAGAAAGGATTTTGTGCCGATGAGAAGGATTTCTGTTTTATCCGTATTAAATTTAAGGAAATTGTGGCTAAACGAAGACTTTATTTTGTAAAGACAGTTAGTAAGGGAGGAGGGTGGAAGTGAGGAATTAGGATGGCAAGAGAGATAGAGCTGGGTGTCATCAGCAAAACAGTGAAAATGGATATTAAATTTACGAAAGATATTACCAAGTGGGAGAAGATAAATGATGAAAAGAAGGGGCCCCAGGACAGAACCCTGGGGAACACCAGTAGTAACAGGGGAAGGCGGAGAACAGAATGATTAGAGATGTATAAACTGAGAGTGGCCAGAGAAAACTAGTCAGGAGGTGTGTGAGAAATGCAAATAGATGACAGTCTGGTGAGAAGAATGGTGTGAGAGATGGTATCAAAGGCTACAGTCAATTCAAGAAGAATAAGAATTGTACGTAGGCCAGAGTCAGCAGCCATAAGGAGGTCATTAGTGATTTTAATAAGGGCAGTTTCAGTACTGTGAAGGGGACAAAAGCCAGACTGGAATACTTCGTAAAAGATTATTCAATGATAAGTGGGAGTGAAATTGAGCAGCAACAGTTTTTTTCGAGGATTTTTGAGATACAGGGAAGTTTAGAAATTGGGCGAAGATTATTATAATCATTAGGATCTAAACCGGGTTTTTTAAAGTATGGGAGTAATAGCAGCAGTTTTAAAAGGTCATGGTACAATTCCAGTGGAGAGAGAAGAGTGAATAATGGCAGTTATAAGAGGGAGCAAAGAAGGAAGGCAAGATTTAACCAGGGCTGTAGGTAGAGGGTCCAGCTCACAGGTAGAGGGCTTGGATTTATGAATGAGGTCAGAAGTTATTGAGGCATCAGGAAGGAGAAAAGTAGAGAATAAGTGATAATGCCGAAGAAAAAAAAAGAGCGAGACAAAGTATGGGAGTTAAGGAGGTGGTGAATTTTGTGAATTTTCTCATTAAAAAACAGCATTGAGGAGTTAAAGGTATCAGTTGAGTACATATGGGGGGGAGATCTTTAAGAAATGATCTGCCAGGTTTTGCTCCAAACAGTTTACCTAGATCAGTGGTTCTCAAACTTTCAAGCCAGCAACCGCTAATTGAAGATCGACAAGATCTCGCGATCCCCACTATCAAAAACAAGCAATAAACATAACAAGCTGTTCACAGTATTTTGACTACATTTACTATACATCAAAATAAGTTTGGCTCACCTTTCACCTTCTGAAGTTTTTGTCAGCACAAAAGCTTCGACAGTCGACGGTAGAGCAAGTGAATCTATACTTTATGAATTCCTCGTGATATTTCCGACGTTTCCTACTTTGGTCGATGTACATGGTTCCGATGACTCAGGCAAACTGTCCACAATTTCCTCAACATTTTTAGATTTGCGGATAGGGCTGTAGCTATCGAATATTTTATTAATCGAGTATTCTACTTTTATTTTTTAAATGCATACAGCATTTTATCAAAAAAAAAACATTATCATTATTCACAATACAAGGAATAGCTTAAAGTTGACTGAGATTAATTAAGTGCATTACAGCCATACATTCTTATTTTAAAGCCTTTTCTCAGATGCAAAAAAAGGTATTTCAAATGACTTTAAGTATTAAAAAAAAATAAGGCACACATTAAAATAAATTATAATATTTTTTTATCGCTTCCTTCCATTTTGCAGCCCGTAACAGAACGCTCCCTCAAATCAATACACAACTAGCTGTTTGCGTCTTTTTCCGCTTTGTGTGTGACGTAAGCGTTTCTTCTTCGTCTGTGTTTACTGGCGGCTGCATCCGGAAGCGCGCTGTGTCACGCCGAACAAATAATTGAGCATAAACATAACGCAAGCTTTTAAAATTCATAAAAGAAGCTTCGAGGCAGAAGATTTTGCCTCGATCATTTTTTGTAATCGAATTACTCGAGGAATCTCGACAGTTTCGGTTTTCACGTGCAGTTGTGCGCTGTAGCAATAACGAGTGAGCCAGTTTTTAAACACTCAATTTAAACACTCACACTCAATCAGTAATATCTTTACAAATCAGAAAATATTTATTTATAGCATTTACTTATAATACTGGAAAGTGTGTATTATAATCACAAAAATACATACTTTTTTAATCCCTCTCGCGACCCCTTGAAATTATTCCGCGACCCCCAGAGGGGTCGCGACCCACAGAACCACTGACCTACATCATAAAACTCATCACTGGAGGTCTTCTTCCTCTTCTTCTTCTTTTTCTTCTTCTTTTTATTATTTAAATGTATCTTATTTTTAAAAATATATAATTATTTATAATATCTGTACATATTATTATTATTATTAATTATTATTATTATTAATGATAATAATGGCCCCATAAAAAAAATTAATCAAAGCTAAATTCGGGTTTTGTTTAAGAGTTGTATATGCATCCTCGATACATAATACGATCATGAACCTATAAGCTCATAACATATTAGAAAGTAATTTGTAGTTCTTAGTTTTGACTCACAGGGCCGCTGTTTAACAGCGATGGACTGAGATTGGGGTAAAAATCATCAGACCCTCCGACGTCATATATCAGACAGAAAGAAAGAGGACAGGCTTTCTTCCTCCGATGTAGGAGCACAATTATATTATATATCTATGTATCATAGGCATTTATAATCTCTTTATGACTCTTTATATCTGACCTAGATACTAAGATTGTTGCCTTGAGAAGCGTTTATTTTAGAAAAAAAGAAATCTGCTATGGCGTTGCGGCGCACGATTCTGCTTCTCTTCATCTTTTGTTCTGACTGCGCGTGCGGGCAGATCACTTACTCTGTTCCCGAGGAAATGGTGAAGGGATCGAGGATCGGAAACATCGCTCAGGATTTGGGTTTGGATTTAAAAAGACTGAAATCTGGGAAAGCGCGCATCTTTTCGGACGAGAGCACTGAACACGTCGAACTAAACAGGGAAAACGGATTGCTTCTGATTAAAGAGACGATAGACCGGGAGTCTCTTTGTGCGAAATTAACCCCGTGCGCGCTCCACCTCCAGATGATTCTGGAAAACCCGATGGAGTTATATTCTGTTACTGTAGAGATCACGGATATAAACGACAACGCTCCAAGTTTTCAGAACGATGAAATGAGGTTTGAAATAAGCGAGTCTGCAATGATCGGTGCCAGATTCGTGCTGGGGAAAGCTGCCGATCCGGATGTTGGAATAAACGGCCTTCAGACCTATTCCCTTAAACCCACGGATAATTTTGTTTTAGACAAAGAATCAGGTGTAGAGAGGAATGTCGAGATGATTTTACAAAAAACACTTGATCGAGAAAAGGAAGGACAACTACATTTGTTGTTGACGGCGTTTGATGGTGGTGAGTCTCGGCTGTCAGGAACAATGCAAATATATATAACGGTTGTGGATGTTAATGATAATGCACCTGTATTCACGCAAAAAGTGTATAAAACTACCGTGATAGAAAATGCAACAAAGGGCACCAAATTGATAACAGTGAGCGCTTCTGATGCGGACGAAGGCTCTAATAGTTACGTATCTTATTACATCTCTGACGCAGTGGAAAGATCGGTTGCCAACGTGTTTGTTGTAAATAAAATAAGTGGAGAATTGACATTAAACACACTGATTGATTATGAAAAATGCAACAGTTACCAGCTTGATATTCAAGCCAGAGACCAAGGAGGACTGTCTGACACATGTAAGGTGATTATCGATGTCCTGGACATTAATGATAACAGTCCAGCAATCACCATCATCTCGAGGTCCACTTCTATACCTGAAAAAACCAAACTGACCACAGTTGTTGCTATGTTAAAAGTAAATGATCTGGATTCAGGTGTGAATGGAAAAATTCAGTGTAATATTAATGAAAACATTCCTTTTATTATCACTTCCCCATCAAATAATTTCTTTAGCCTGATCACAGATCAGGAATTAGATAGAGAAAGAGAAGCTGAGTATAACATCACAGTGACTTGCTCTGATCAGGGAGTTCCCTCACTGTCCAGCAGCACTTCTCTCCGTTTACACATATCAGATGTAAACGACAACGCACCTGTTTTTGAAAAAAGTCATTACGACGCCTATGTGCTGGAGAACAACACACCAGGTCTCTCTATATTCACAGTGAAAGCCAGTGATGCAGACTCCAACCAGAATGCTCGAGTCTCTTATATTTTAGAAGAGAGCACTGTCAATGGAGTTCCTGTGTCATCATATGTGTCAGTCAGCGCTGATAGTGGAGTCATTAATGCAGTGCGCTCTTTCGACTATGAGCAGTTAAAACATTTCCATTTCCGTGTCAGAGCGCAGGACGGAGGCTCCCCTCCACTCAGTAGTAACGTGACAGTCAAAATTACAATCCAAGATCAGAATGACAACGCTCCTCAGGTTCTCTACCCAGTACAGACCGGTGGCTCTGTGGTGGCTGAGATCGTGCCTCGTTCAGCAGATGTCGGATATCTGGTCACTAAAGTGGTGGCTGTTGATGTGGACTCTGGACAGAACGCCTGGCTCTCATACAAACTCCAGAAAGCCACAGACAGGGCGCTGTTTGAAGTGGGAGCGCAGAATGGAGAGATACGGACTGTGCGCCAGGTCACTGACAAAGATGCTGTGAAACAAAAGCTGACTGTAGTTGTGGAGGATAACGGACAGCCGTCTCGCTCAGCTGTAGTTAACATCAATGTAGCTGTAGCGGACACTTTCCCTGAAGTGCTCTCAGAATTCACAGACTTCACGCAAAGCAAACAGTATAATGATGACCTCACCTTTTATTTAGTTTTAGCATTAGCTGCCGTTTCGTTTCTTTTCATCACCACTGTAGTAGTTATAATATCAGTAAAGATCTACAGGTGGAGACAATCGCGCATCTTCTATCAGTCCAATCTCCCAGTTATTCCGTACTATCCACCCGGTTACACAGACACAGGAGTTACTGGAACTCTGCCGCACATGTATAATTATGATGCTTTTATGACGACTGACTCGAGGAAGAGTGACTGTAAATATTCTACACTTGGAGGACAAAGTGTTTTAGTCATGGAACCGAGGTTTACAGAAACTTTGCAACGCGATATGAAGGAAAATAATATTTTAGAAGACCCCGATTTGCCACAACTGGTAAGAGCTTGTTAAATATATATATACATAATAAAAAAATAAAAAAATAATAAAATAAAATAAATAAATAAAAAATAAAATAAAAAAATAATAATAAAATAATAATAATAATAATAATAATAATAAATAATAATATGTAATATATATGTAATAATAATAATTGCTTGATTATTATGATTTAAACAATAATAATTGGTATTATTATTGCGATTATTAATATTATTATCATGATTATTATTATTATTGTGTGTGTTGTATTGTATTATTATTATTATTATTATTATTATGTAACATTATTATTATATATACATCTGCACACCAATACAAAATAATAGCATCTGATTTGTCATGGCAAACAACAATATAAGGTTATTTCCAAACATAGACTGTATTACTATGAAGTGCATGCTGTCATTTTTTATTAATCGACTGATTAAGTACGAGTTATGTAGCCTGCTTTTGGCTAACAATAATAATAATATGTAATAATAATAATAATAATAATAATATAATTATTATTATTATTAAAATAGTAGTAGTAGTAGTAGTAGTAGTAGTAGTAGTAGTAACTTTTACATTTACTCAATAGTTTAGATTTAGTTTTGTATTATCATAATTCACGAAATAGCAAATTATGGTGACATAATGTGTAGTTCACAGTATTTAACTCAGAGGGCCGCTGTTTGATTACGTTGCGCTAAATTAGCCTGTTTCCCCCTCAGACTCGCCCCCACATCCCGAATAATCAAAGAAAGAAAAGCATTCGTGTCTCTTTCTCGCCATCTCTGGAGTCTTGCTTAATTGTTTCCCGTTATATACGGAATTTGCTCTTCATTAATAAGAAAAGGGGATTTATACATCCAAGAAGATTTCGGAGGGCTTCTCTACAGACGCTGCGGTGATGGGGCTCACGGTATTCGTTTTCATCCTCCTTTCTTCTCCATCGGTGCTCGGGCAGGTCAGCTACTCCATACCGGAGGAAATGGCGAAAGGCTCGATCGTTGGAAATATTGTTCAGGATTTGGGATTAGATTTAAAAAGACTGAAATCTGGAAAAGCGCGAATATTTTCGGGAGATAACATGGCTTACATTGAACTAAACAAAGAGAGAGGTCTACTGCATTTGAAAGAGAAAATAGATCGGGAGTCATTGTGCGCAAAAACAACACCTTGCGCTTTACATCTTCAAATGATACTTGAGAATCCGATGGAAATGTACACAATTACTGTAGAAATTACGGACATAAATGATAATGCGCCGTTTTTCCAGACGGAGGAAATAAAGATTGAAATAAGCGAGGCGGCTGTACCGGGAGCGAGATTCATGCTAGAGAGAGCGATGGATGCGGACGTCGGTACCAACGGGCTTCAGAGCTACTCACTTAAACCGACAGATCATTTTGTGTTAGATTTACAAAACCAAGCAGACGGTGATAGAAGTGTTGAAATGATTTTACAAAAAACACTCGATAGAGAAAAGCAGTCAACGTTTACTTTGTTACTTACAGCCATCGATGGAGGTGAACCGGTTCTGTCAGGTACTGTACAGATACACGTTACTGTTCTAGATGTTAATGATAATGCTCCGGTCTTCACGGAGAAAGTCTACCGGGCTACTTTAACAGAAAATGCAGCTAAAGGGACTAAAGTAATATCAGTGAGCGCCTCTGATGCGGATGAAGGCTCCAACGGGCAGATAACATATTATTTATCAAGGACAATGGATGGGTTGTTAGAGCTGTTTATTGTAGAGCAATACACTGGTGACGTTATTTTAAACGGTCAGGTAGACTTTGAAAAAGCTAATACTTATCAACTTGAAATTCAAGCCAAAGACAACGCAGGACTGTCTGATTCGTGCAAAATAATGATTGAATTATTGGACGTAAATGACAATAAACCTGCTATCACGATCCTGTCAATGTCCACCTCTATATCGGAAAAATCTATTTCTGAAACTGTTGTAGGTATGATGAAAGTAATTGACCCTGATTCAGATGCGAATGGGCAGGTTCGGTGTACAATTAGTGATAATATCCCCTTTGCTATAACATCGACGTCCAAAAATTTCTTTAGCCTTCGCACAAACCAGGAATTAGATAGAGAAAGAGAAGCTGAGTATAACATCACAGTGACTTGCTCTGATGAGGGAGTTCCCTCACTGTCCAGCAGCACTTCTCTCCGTTTACACATATCAGATGTAAACGACAACGCACCTGTTTTTGAGAAGAATAAGTATGAGGCGTTTGTGCTGGAGAACAACACACCAGGTCTCTCTATATTCACAGTGAAAGCCAGTGATGCAGACTCCAACCAGAATGCTCGAGTCTCTTATATTTTAGAAGAGAGCACTGTCAATGGAGTTCCTGTGTCATCATATGTGTCAGTCAGTGCTGATAGTGGAGTCATTAATGCAGTGCGCTCTTTCGACTATGAGCAGTTAAAACATTTCCATTTCCGTGTCAGAGCGCAGGACGGAGGCTCCCCTCCACTCAGTAGTAACGTGACAGTCAAAATTACAATCCAAGATCAGAATGACAACGCTCCTCAGGTTCTCTACCCAGTACAGACCGGTGGCTCTGTGGTGGCTGAGATCGTGCCTCGTTCAGCAGATGTCGGATATCTGGTCACTAAAGTGGTGGCTGTTGATGTGGACTCTGGACAGAACGCCTGGCTCTCATACAAACTCCAGAAAGCCACAGACAGGGCGCTGTTTGAAGTGGGAGCGCAGAATGGAGAGATACGGACTGTGCGCCAGGTCACTGACAAAGATGCTGTGAAACAAAAGCTGACTGTAGTTGTGGAGGATAACGGACAGCCGTCTCGCTCAGCTGTAGTTAACATCAATGTAGCTGTAGCGGACACTTTCCCTGAAGTGCTCTCAGAATTCACAGACTTCACGCAAAGCAAACAGTATAATGATGACCTCACTTTTTATTTAGTTTTAGCATTAGCTGCTGTTTCTTTCCTTTTCATCACCACTGTAGTAGTTATAATATCAGTAAAGATCTACAGGTGGAGACAATCGCGCATCTTCTATCAGTCCAATCTCCCAGTTATTCCGTACTATCCACCCGGTTACGCAGACACAGGAGTTACTGGAACTCTGCCGCACATGTATAATTATGATGCTTGTATGACGACTGACTCGAGGAAGAGTGACTGTAAATATTCTACACTCGGAGGACAAAGTGTTTTGGTGATGGACCCGAGTTTTACAGAAACTATGCATCGTGGAATGAGGGAAAATAATCTTCTACAAGACTCCGATTCCACAGAGTTGGTAAGAGCATTTTATAATATTAATGTAAAATACCGAGTGTTCTAGAGTCTTATTCGGGGATTTCTACAGTGTCATACTGCATGAATGTTAAGATATGCAAGTTTATATTCAAATTTATTTTTCGTTAGGCTCCAGGCCCCCGTGACGCGGCATACAAGATAAGCGGTATAGAAAAAAAATGAATTAATTAATGCACCTTCACGATAATACAACCCATGGCTGCATCATACATGTCGTTCTCAGTTTTTAACTCAGAGGGTCGCTGTTTGCTTACAGTAAGTTAAATCTCTCTATATACGCCTCAGACTCGCCCGCATCATCCCAAACGATGACAAAAGAAAGGCAGTCGCGTCTCGTTCTCGCCATTCCGGAGTCTTACAGGATTTTTTTCGACATAGCATGTTTTCACAGTGATCAGTTTTTGGTATTTGCTTTTGATTACTAAATATAAGGCTTTATACAACAGAAAATATTTAGGAGATTTTTTCTACAGACGCTGCGGCGATGTGGCGCATGGTATTGTTTTTCGTCCTCCTTTCTTCTCCCTTCGTGCTCGGGCAGGTCAGCTACTCCATACCGGAGGAAATGGCGAAAGGTTCGATCGTTGGAAACATTGCTCAGGATTTGGGATTGGATTCAAAACGGCTGAAATCTGGAAACGCACGAATATTTTCTGGAGATAACAGGGAATATATAGAGCTAAATAGGGAAAGAGGCACGATTCAAATAAAGGAGAAAATAGATCGGGAGTCATTGTGCGCACAAACAACACCTTGTGCCGTACATCTTCAAATGATACTTGAGAACCCGATGGAAATGTACACAATTACTGTCGAAATCACGGATATTAACGATAATGGACCATTTTTCCAAACGGAGGAATTTCATTTTGAAATAAGCGAGGCTGCTGTACCGGGAGCGAGATTCGTATTAGAGAGAGCAATGGATGTTGATGTCGGTGCCAACGGTCTTCAGGGCTACTCACTTAAACCGACAGATAATTTCATTTTAAATTTACAAAATCACGCAGACGGTGATAAAAGTATTGAGATGATTTTACAAAAACCACTCGATAGAGAAAAACAGAAAACGTTTACATTGTTATTAACAGCAATGGATGGAGGTGAACCAGCTTTGTCTGGCACGGTGCAGATACACGTTACTGTTCTAGATATTAATGACAACGCTCCTGTCTTTACTCAAAAAATCTATAAGACTACTTTAATAGAAAATGCAGCCAAAGGAACTAAATTGTTTACCGTGAGCGCCTCTGACGCAGATGAAGGCTCTAACGGTCAGGTGACATACTATTTATCAAAAACAATGGATAGTTTGTTAAATTTGTTTATTGTCGTTCAGGATACTGGTGAGGTTATGCTAAATGGGCAAGTTGATTATGAAATGGCAAACAATTATCAACTTGAAATTCAAGCTAAAGATAATGGAGGCCTCTCTGATTCTTGTAAAATAATAATTGAGGTGTTGGACATAAATGACAATAATCCTTCTATTACTATTCTCACTATGTCCAATTCTATATCTGAAGAATCTGCTTCCGGAACCGTCGTGGGGATGATGAAAGTAGACGACCCTGATTCAGGTGCGAATGGGAAAGTTCAATGCACAATTAGTAATAATATTCCTTTTGGAATTACAGCCGCGTCGAAAAATTTCTTTAACTTGCTCACGGACCAGGAGCTGGACAGAGAGAGAGAAGCTGAGTATAACATCACAGTGACTTGCTCTGATGAGGGAGTTCCCTCACTGTCCAGCAGCACTTCTCTGCGTTTACACATATCAGATGTAAATGACAACGCACCTGTTTTTGAGAGAAATCATTATAACGCCTATGTGCTGGAGAACAACACACCAGGTCTCTCTATATTCACAGTGAAAGCCAGTGATGCAGACTCCAACCAGAATGCTCGAGTCTCTTATATTTTAGAAGAGAGCACTGTCAATGGAGTTCCTGTGTCATCATATGTGTCAGTCAGTCCTGATAGTGGAGTCATTAATGCAGTGCGCTCTTTCGACTATGAGCAGTTAAAAAACTTCAATTTCCGTGTCAGAGCGCAGGACGGAGGCTCCCCTCCACTCAGTAGTAACGTGACTGTCAAAATTACAATCCAAGATCAGAACGACAACGCTCCTCAGGTTCTCTACCCAGTACAGACCGGTGGCTCTGTGGTGGCTGAGATCGTGCCTCGTTCAGCAGATGTCGGATATCTGGTCACTAAAGTGGTGGCTGTTGATGTGGACTCTGGACAGAACGCCTGGCTCTCATACAAACTCCAGAAAGCCACAGACAGGGCGCTGTTTGAAGTGGGAGCGCAGAATGGAGAGATACGGACTGTGCGCCAGGTCACTGACAAAGATGCTGTGAAACAAAAGCTGACTGTAGTTGTGGAGGATAACGGACAGCCGTTTCGCTCAGCTGTAGTTAACATTAATGTAGCTGTAGCAGACACTTTCCCTGAAGTGCTCTCAGAATTCACAGACTTCACGCAAAGCAAACAGTATAATGATGACCTCACCTTTTATTTAGTTTTAGCATTAGCTGCTGTTTCTTTCCTTTTCATCACCACTGTAGTAGTTATAATATCAGTAAAGATCTACAGGTGGAGACAATCGCGTATCTTCTATCAGTCCAATCTCCCAGTTATTCCGTACTATCCACCCGGTTACACAGACACAGGAGTCACTGGAACTCTGCCGCACATGTATAATTATGATGCTTGTATGACGACTGACTCGAGGAAGAGTGACTGTAAATATTCTACACTCGGAGGACAAAGTGTTTTGGTGATGGACCCGAGTTTTACAGAAACTATGCGGCATGTTGTAAAGGATAATATTATTTTAAAAGATCCAGCTTCTTCCAAAATGGTAAGCATTTGTTATAATATATGTTAAAAGGGTTTTATGATTCCCGAATTGTGATACAATGCACATCACATTCATTAACAGTTTGATTTACTTTGAACTGTCTGAAATGAAGAAAAAAAATGTACTACACAACCGTGAGCAAATATAAAATTTAAAACATTCTATGGCATTAGCTGATCTGTCCTTTTTCCTGCGTCTGCAGTGGTTCAGCTTTTTTCAGCACCACACGTACTGGACAGCGTCAGACAATTTTTCCAGTAAATTATGTATCTTTTTTCATTTTAACAAGCGACAACATTCATAGTTCTGCCACATTATAATCCATTCTATTTGTACTTATTGCCTGTAGTGTACGGTTTTACCTTCATTATCCTATAACTACATTTAATTAATTAATATCAAATAAACAATGGACAAAAGCTGAAATTTGAATACGTATGCATGCTAATCAAACATTTTATTATTAACTTTAAAAAAATATCTGTCGCTGTCCAGTGCATGTGGTGCTGAAAAGAGATGAGCAATTGTAGACCGCAGGAAAGAAAACCGCACGACGTTTTCCGTCTTAAAGGTCAACTATTAACAGCTAAGGTTTTAAATAATACATGAGAAATTAATTCCGGGTATTTTTGTATTACACACATTTTTGTGTAGTGTGTCAATATGTTACAGTGTCTGGTAAAACACAAGATAATTTCATAGCTTTAATAACGTCACTATTTGTACAGTTTACGTTTGAATATCATAAACAGCATCAGGCAAAACCTGCATGAGCATATAATTGAAGTATATGTGTAGTTCTCATTTTTGGACTCCGAGAGCCGCTGTTTGACAATGGTTCTGTGAAATCCCTCACTGTATCCGCCTCAGACTCGCCCACAGCGTCAGAGAAAAAAAAGCCTTTCTCTGCCATTTTCCATGTTTTCTCAAGCTTGGTGGATTAATTTTGGTGACTGTTTTTGGAATAGCAAATTAATTCGTAACATCTGGGATTTATATATTATAAGAACTACAAACATCGAAGATCCGACTGTTGGATGTTATTTGAGGGTGTTGCAGTCATGTGGCAGACATTATTGTTTTTCATCGTCTTTTCTTCTCGTTCGGTGCACGGACAGGTCAGTTACTCTATTCCTGAGGAAATGGAAAAAGGTGCAGTAATTGGAAATATTGCGCGAGATTTAGGCTTGGATGTACAGACAATGAAATCAAGAAATGCCCGCATATACACTGGTGACGAGATGTCGTACATCGATTTAAACAAAGAGAGGGGAATGCTTCTCATTAACAAGAAAATAGACCGAGAGGCTCTTTGTGTGAAAACGACTCCATGCGCTTTGCATCCTCAGATCGTCCTAGAGAACCCAATGGAGCTCTATAAAACCACCGTAGAAATTACTGATATAAACGATAATGCTCCACATTTTCAAAGAAATGAAATTTTATTTGAAATTAGCGAGTTAGCTGCACCCGGTGCTAAATTCGTGTTAGAGCATGCTGTCGACTTGGATGTTGGTGTTAATGGCTTGCTGCGTTATTCACTGAAACCTACAGATCATTTCGCCTTGCAATTACAAAGTCAAACTGATGGAGACAAAAACGTGGAGCTGGTATTACAAAAACCGCTAGATCGCGAAAATCAGAAACGCCTGATTTTAATATTAACTGCCACGGACGAGGGCGAACCACGTATGTCTGGAAGTGTCGAAATACACATCTCTGTTCTGGATGTTAACGACAATGCTCCTGTTTTCGATCAAAAAGTGTATAAAGCCACACTGACAGAAAATTCACCAAAAGCCTCCGAGTTGATCACTGTTCGAGCCCTGGATAAAGATGAAGGATCTAATGGTTTAGTGGCGTATTATATTTCAAACATCATGGATTTAGGTGACGTCTTTGTTGTTGATCCACAAACTGGAAAAGTGTCAGTTAACGGAATAATTGACTACGAAAAAGCAAGCCATTATCAGCTAAACATTCAAGCTCGAGATCAAGGGGGTCTTTCGGATTCCTGCAAAATTATAATTGACGTAATCGACGTGAATGATAACAAACCTGTGATCAATGTAATTTCTCGGTCAAATATCATATCTGAAGAATCGACACCTGGTGTAGTAATTGCTATGCTTAATGTTAATGACCCGGACTCTGATCTTAACGGAAAAATTCACTGCAGTATAAGTGAAAATATGCCATTTCTTATCACATCTCAGTCCAATAATTTCTTTAGCCTACTCACTGATCAAGAATTGGATAGAGAGAGAGAAGAAGAATTTAACATCACAGTGATTTGCTCTGATGAGGGAGTTCCCTCACTGTCCAGCAGCACTTCTCTCCGTTTACACATATCAGATGTAAACGACAACGCACCGCTTTTTGAGAAGAATAAGTATGAGGCGTTTGTGCTGGAGAACAACACACCAGGTCTCTCTATATTCACAGTGAAAGCCAGTGATGCAGACTCCAACCAGAATGCTCGAGTCTCTTATATTTTAGAAGAGAGCACTGTCAATGGAGTTCCTGTGTCATCATATGTGTCAGTCAGTGCTGATAGTGGAGTCATTAATGCAGTGCGCTCTTTCGACTATGAGCAGTTAAAACATTTCCATTTCCGTGTCAGAGCGCAGGACGGAGGCTCCCCTCCACTCAGTAGTAACGTGACAGTCAAAATTACAATCCAAGATCAGAATGACAACGCTCCTCAGGTTCTCTACCCAGTACAGACCGGTGGCTCTGTGGTGGCTGAGATCGTGCCTCGTTCAGCAGATGTCGGATATCTGGTCACTAAAGTGGTGGCTGTTGATGTGGACTCTGGACAGAACGCCTGGCTCTCATACAAACTCCAGAAAGCCACAGACAGGGCGCTGTTTGAAGTGGGAGCGCAGAATGGAGAGATACGGACTGTGCGCCAGGTCACTGACAAAGATGCTGTGAAACAAAAGCTGACTGTAGTTGTGGAGGATAACGGACAGCCGTCTCGCTCAGCTGTAGTTAACATCAATGTAGCTGTAGCGGACACTTTCCCTGAAGTGCTCTCAGAATTCACAGACTTCACGCAAAGCAAACAGTATAATGATGACCTCACCTTTTATTTAGTTTTAGCATTAGCTGCCGTTTCGTTTCTTTTCATCACCACTGTAGTAGTTATAATATCAGTAAAGATCTACAGGTGGAGACAATCGCGCATCTTCTATCAGTCCAATCTCCCAGTTATTCCGTACTATCCACCCGGTTACACAGACACAGGAGTTACTGGAACTCTGCCGCACATGTATAATTATGATGCTTGTATGACGACTGACTCGAGGAAGAGTGACTGTAAATATTCTACACTTGGAGGACAAAGTGTTTTAGTGATGGACCCGAGTTTTACGCAGACTATGCAGCGCACGATCAAGGATAATAATCTTCTAACTGAACCTGATTCTCCAGAATTGGTAAGGGATTATTTATAGCATTCTGGTCTTTAATTTTAAATGATTTAAAAATATATCCATTTATCATTTAGACTTATATTAAATAACAATCACGCTTTATGAATAGATTTTTAAAAAGGCAGTTTCTTTTGGCCAATATACATTTGGTTGATGTGTTACGAAATAGTTACCTGAGTTTTATCAAAAATATTGTCTTTTTATACACAAGGCAGTTTTCCATGTCTGCCATACTACACAAACTAAAAACCTACATTTTGAATAACAATTGGACCCTATTTGCAGGTCATCGTTTATTGTTTTTTCATTTAACTGTGAGGTGTTCTTGTATAGTGTGTCTGGTCAGTGAGATTAATTATTAAATTAATAAGATAACTGGCCTGTATTTTTGGACATGTCATATATTTAGTGATTTCACTTTAGTGGACACCGTCTCCCTATCTTAAATTCAATAGAATGAATCTTTCAGAGATGTTAACAGAATAGGGTTTTTTTTTAAATAGTATTTTTGTTGTTCTCTCTCTTTTATGCCTAAATGCTGGTTTACTTTGTTAACAAGTCATACCAAAATACTTCCATCTCATTTGACTGGCGTGATAAATATCATTTTTTGGTTTGTTTGTTTTAAGTCTTACAACATCTATTTTGTCTAATTTCCACTGTTAATAAGTATGGCTGCTCACACCAAAGCCGTTGAAATGGTTAGCATTTTTCCTTTAGATAAAAAAAAAAAAAAAAGCTAATCCTTTTAGCGGCCAACAAGACACTTTATTTGAGCACATCTATTTAAATCACACCATGTGAACAGGAGTGAAAACACATATTACTAAAATTAAATTGTGTTTTAAATTTGCAATTTTTTTGTCAGAAAGTCTTATTTTAATGAGCGTAATGACTTGTCAACAGGAAACACTACAAAATGAACAGAAATCTGTGTTTTTCAGTTTGCAGACTGTTTAGGTAGAAGTCCGTTTTCAGCTGTAATCCAAGGAATCAATTAAGACTCACTCATGTTTTGTCTTTTTTCTTTTTTGCATACTATGGACTACTATATTCCAAATTTTTATTTTAATGTGCTTGTAAACAGTACAGTGTAGATGACATGATAATTAAAAAATATATTATTTGCAAACAAATATATATATATATATATATATATATATATATATATATATATATATATATATATATAGCACCTTTGTTTGTTTTATTAAATTTGTCATAACCTGCATTAATGTGTAGTGGTAGTTGGCGTGTAGTACCCAGTCTTTTACTGAAAGGGGTCGCTGTGTGCTAAGAGTACCGTTAATCCATCTGCATCCGCCCCAGACTCGAAAACAATATCTCTTATAACACACGAAGGGAAATAATTCGCAATAGGCTTTTTGCATCGGTGCGATCTTGGTGGATAAAATTTGTCCGATCTTTAAAGAGCAGTCAATTTATAACTTAAACTCAAATTACTGCTATTTATGAGGATTACACTACCGAGTTCGTTTTTGTGCGTTTTGGGGACAGACGCTGCGGCGATGTGGCACACGGTATTGTTTCTCATCCTCCTTTCTTCTCCCTCGGTGCTCGGGCAGATGAGCTACTCCGTACCGGAGGAAATGGCAAAAGGTTCAATCGTCGGGAATATTGCGCAGGATTTGGGATTAGATTTAAAAAGACTTAAGTCTGGAAAGGCTCGTGTATTTTCCGGGGATAACACGGAATACATCGATCTGAACAAAGAAAGGGGTTTGCTTCTGATAAAAGAAAAAATAGACCGAGAGTCATTGTGCGCTAAAGCTACACCATGCGCTTTACATCTCCAAATGATTCTTGAGAGCCCGATGGAGATTTACACAATTACTGTCGAAATTACGGATATGAACGACAACGCTCCTTTTTTCCAGACGGAGGAAATCAGGATTGAAATAAGCGAGTCGGCTGTACCGGGAGCGAGATTCATGTTAGAGAGCGCAATGGATGCGGACGTCGGTACCAACGGGCTTCAGAGCTACTCACTTAAACCGACAGATCATTTTGTGTTAGAGCTGCAAAATCACGCAGACGGAGGTAAAAATGTTGAAATTATTTTACAAAAACCCCTAGATAGAGAAAAACAGGAAAGTATTGCATTATTGTTAACAGCCATGGATGGAGGTGATCCGGTTCTGTCTGGTACTGTACAGATACACGTCACTGTTCTAGATGCTAACGATAATGCCCCGGTCTTTACGCATAAAATATATAAATCCACAATAATGGAAAACTCACCAACAGGTTCAACAATAACAACCGTAAGCGCATCTGATGCTGATAAGGGAACAAACGGACAGGTTACTTATCACATTTCAAACACAGATAAAATTGTGAAAGATGCATTTACTATAAATCAAAATACTGGTGAACTAAAGCTGAGTAGTCAGATTGACTACGAAAAAACAAGTCGTTTTCAAATTGATATTCAAGCGAAGGATCAAGGTGGACTTTCTGATTCCTGTAAAATAATGATTGATGTGCTGGATATAAATGATAATAAACCTACCATCAATATTCTCTCGATGTCTAGTTCTATATCTGAAGAGTCTCCGTCTGAAACAGTGATAGCAATGATCAAAGTAAATGACCCGGATTCAGGTGCAAATGGGCAAGTTCACTGTACTGTTCGGGAAAATGTCCCATTTATTATAAAATCTCAGTCCAACAATTTCTTTAGTCTACTCACAGTTCAAGAGCTGGACAGAGAGAGAGAAGCTGAGTTTAACATCACAGTGACTTGCTCTGATGAGGGAGTTCCATCACTGTCCAGCAGCACTTCTCTCCGTTTACACATATCAGATGTAAACGACAACGCACCTGTTTTTGAGAAGAATAAGTATGAGGCGTTTGTGCTGGAGAACAACACACCAGGTCTCTCTATATTCACAGTGAAAGCCAGTGATGCAGACTCCAACCAGAATGCTCGAGTCTCTTATATTTTAGAAGAGAGCACTGTCAATGGAGTTCCTGTGTCATCATATGTGTCAGTCAGTGCTGATAGTGGAGTCATTAATGCAGTGCGCTCTTTCGACTATGAGCAGTTAAAACATTTCCATTTCCGTGTCAGAGCGCAGGACGGAGGCTCCCCTCCACTCAGTAGTAACGTGACTGTCAAAATTACAATCCAAGATCAGAACGACAACGCTCCTCAGGTTCTCTACCCAGTACAGACCGGTGGCTCTGTGGTGGCTGAGATCGTGCCTCGTTCAGCAGATGTCGGATATCTGGTCACTAAAGTGGTGGCTGTTGATGTGGACTCTGGACAGAACGCCTGGCTCTCATACAAACTCCAGAAAGCCACAGACAGGGCGCTGTTTGAAGTGGGAGCGCAGAATGGAGAGATACGGACTGTGCGCCAGGTCACTGACAAAGATGCTGTGAAACAAAAGCTGACTGTAGTTGTGGAGGATAACGGACAGCCGTCTCGCTCAGCTGTAGTTAACATCAATGTAGCTGTAGCGGACACTTTCCCTGAAGTGCTCTCAGAATTCACAGACTTCACGCAAAGCAAACAGTATAATGATGACCTCACCTTTTATTTAGTTTTAGCATTAGCTGCCGTTTCGTTTCTTTTCATCACCACTGTAGTAGTTATAATATCAGTAAAGATCTACAGGTGGAGACAATCGCGCATCTTCTATCAGTCCAATCTCCCAGTTATTCCGTACTATCCACCCGGTTACGCAGACACAGGAGTTACTGGAACTCTGCCGCACATGTATAATTATGATGCTTGTATGACGACTGACTCGAGGAAGAGTGACTGTAAATATTCTACACTTGGAGGACAAAGTGTTCTAGTGATGGACCCGACTTTCACAGAAACTATGCAACGTGCTGTGAAGGATAATGTTCTTCTAGATGAACTCAATTCTTCTGTAATGGTAAGGGATTGTTATTGTCATTTTTCCCCAACAATGTTTATTGACTACAGTCTCTAGAAAACAACATATCTTCCGGCATGCTACCACGTGTTTAATTTTGTATATGATGAAATCTCTTTGAGAAATCATCCCCTTGCGTAATATTCAAATCTTAAAGGTGTACAGAGGTACGTGTTATAGGATACATGCTGTATTACATGTCTTTATTTCATTCTATGATGATGATGATTATGATTATTATTATTATTATATTTTTTTATTATTTTATTTTTTATTATTAGTTTTTTCATTATGTTTTTACTCCACTCAGGTGCATCGTTATATTTATAAAATGTATAGGAACTTTATTCACAATATAATATTCTTCCGACAAATCTTTAACTAAAATAACGTTCATGTCGATTCCTGTTGTTTTAATCATTGATTTATTGTCCAAAATGAGTTTGATGCAAACTAAATATCAACAAATATAAATAAAAAAAACTGTATTTTTTCCCCTCGATTTAATGCATTACTCATCGTGATTGCGTCCGAATATTGACAATGTTAAAGACGCAACAAACCTACTGCAATTTCAAACTTATAATTTGAAAAACATATGACTAAATCTATTTGCAATACTTGTGTTTGACACAGAGGGCCGCTGTATTACAAGGAAGCCTCGATTTTGTCCGTTTCATTTCTCACAACCACCCATAGATACTCATAACCGGGAGAGAAAGAAGGATTTTTAAATCGCACAATATTTACGTGCGCAGTACAGACGGAACATTTCAAAAGCTTTCTAAGCGGGATCACGGTGGATTTACATTCGTGGCGCAAATTTAAAAACTGAAAGACATTGTTTTTTTTTTTTTTTTCTGAGGATCTCTGGCGGCGAGTAGATAATGGCAGTGATGTGGCACACGGTATTGTTTTTCGTTCTCCTTTCTTCTCTCTTCGTGCTCGGGCAAATCAGCTACTCCATACCGGAGGAAATGGCGAAAGGCTCGATCGTTGGAAATATTGCTCAGGATTTGGGTTTGGATATAAAACGGCTAAGAACTGGGAAAGCGCGCGTTCATACGGTGGAAAGCACGGAATACATCGCGCTGAACAAAGAGAGAGGAATGCTCCTAATAAAAGAAAAAATAGATCGGGAGTCGCTTTGCGCAACAAAGACTCCGTGTGCGCTGCACATTCAAATGATTCTTGAAAACCCTATGGAGCTGTATACGATAACTGTAGAAATCACGGATATTAATGATAATGCGCCGTTTTTCCAGACGGAGGAAATTAGGATTGAAATAAGCGAGGCGGCTGTACCGGGAGCGAGATTCATGCTAGAGAGAGCGATGGATGCGGACGTCGGTACCAACGGGCTTCAGAGCTACTCACTTAAACCGACAGATCATTTTGCGTTAGAATTGGAATCTCATGGAGATGGAGGTAAAAATGTAGAAATGGTTTTACAAAAACCACTCGATAGAGAAAGCCAGAAAAGTCTTACATTATTGTTAACAGCTATGGATGGAGGCGAACCGGTTCTGTCTGGTACTGTACAGATACACGTCACTGTATTGGATGTTAATGATAATGCTCCTGTCTTTACCCAAAAAGTATATAGAGCCACATTAATTGAAAATGCACCTAAAGGGACTAAATTAATTTCTGTGAGCGCATCTGACGCGGATGAAGGTTCTAACGGGCGGGTGACGTACTACATTTCAAACACAGACAAAAGTGTGAAAGATGTATTTAATATAAATGAACAAGATGGCGAAATAACATTAAACGGCCAAATTGACTATGAAACTAAAAGCCATTATCAACTTGACATTCAAGCAAGGGACCAAGGCATTCTCTCGGACTCCTGTAAAATAATTGTTGACGTCGTGGACACAAACGACAATAAACCGATGGTTGCTATTTTATCGATGGCCAGTTCCATAACAGAGAACTCTCCTATCGGAAATACTGTTGCAATGATTAACGTGAATGACGCAGACTCAGAAGCAAATGGCAAAGTTAACTGTGAAATCAGCAATAATATTCCATTTTCTATCACATCTCCGTCTAACGCCGTTTTCGCCCTGCGCACAGATCAGGAGCTGGACAGAGAGAGAGAAGCTGAGTTTAACATCACAGTGACTTGCTCTGATGAGGGAGTTCCCTCACTGTCCAGCAGCACTTCTCTCCGTTTACACATATCAGATGTAAACGACAACGCACCTGTTTTTGAGAAGAATAAGTATGAGGCGTTTGTGCTGGAGAACAACACACCAGGTCTCTCTATATTCACAGTGAAAGCCAGTGATGCAGACTCCAACCAGAATGCTCGAGTCTCTTATATTTTAGAAGAGAGCACTGTCAATGGAGTTCCTGTGTCATCATATGTGTCAGTCAGTGCTGATAGTGGAGTCATTAATGCAGTGCGCTCTTTCGACTATGAGCAGTTAAAACACTTCCATTTCCGTGTCAGAGCGCAGGACGGAGGCTCCCCTCCACTCAGTAGTAACGTGACAGTCAAAATTACAATCCAAGATCAGAATGACAACGCTCCTCAGG
The DNA here is from genome assembly GCA_013621035.1 of Clarias magur. NCBI lineage: Eukaryota > Metazoa > Chordata > Actinopteri > Siluriformes > Clariidae > Clarias > Clarias magur. Next base: position 228,114 of record QNUK01000421.1, read on the forward strand.
TTCTCTACCCAGTACAGACCGGTGGCTCTGTGGTGGCTGAGATCGTGCCTCGTTCAGCAGATGTCGGATATCTGGTCACTAAAGTGGTGGCTGTTGATGTGGACTCTGGACAGAACGCCTGGCTCTCATACAAACTCCAGAAAGCCACAGACAGGGCGCTGTTTGAAGTGGGAGCGCAGAATGGAGAGATACGGACTGTGCGCCAGGTCACTGACAAAGATGCTGTGAAACAAAAGCTGACTGTAGTTGTGGAGGATAACGGACAGCCGTCTCGCTCAGCTGTAGTTAACATCAATGTAGCTGTAGCGGACACTTTCCCTGAAGTGCTCTCAGAATTCACAGACTTCACGCAAAGCAAACAGTATAATGATGACCTCACCTTTTATTTAGTTTTAGCATTAGCTGCCGTTTCGTTTCTTTTCATCACCACTGTAGTAGTTATAATATCAGTAAAGATCTACAGGTGGAGACAATCGCGCATCTTCTATCAGTCCAATCTCCCAGTTATTCCGTACTATCCACCCGGTTACGCAGACACAGGAGTTACTGGAACTCTGCCGCACATGTATAATTATGATGCTTGTATGACGACTGACTCGAGGAAGAGTGACTGTAAATATTCTACACTCGGAGGACAAAGTGTTTTAGTGATGGACCCGAGTTTTACAAAAACTATGCAGCGCGCGATGAAGGAAAATAATATCCTGGATTCCGATTCTCCAGAGTTGGTAAGGCATTACTTATTGCTTTGATACGTCATTTAGTTTTACATTGAGCATCATACACATTTCTCATCTTTACATACATGATGATTACTCCGTGTTTGTTTTTGGTACTGTCTTGGACGAGTGTTCCTTATCCAAAGTGCCCGTTATTCTGCTGCATAAATGTGCATTTGTTTAGTGATGCTGAATATAATATGATTTATAGCACTTTTCATAATAGTGAAGTATTGATAACAAAATAAAACAAATATTAGCATTATTTTCAAACGAGGAAGAAAAAATTTAAAGTATGGATTTTTCGGTAGAGCTTTAGTTAGGGTTCTTACTACAGTACTTTTGAAAGCTCTGATAGGTCTGTGTTTTGCCTATTGTTTACAAGTAAACTAAATCGACATGAATATTGTTAAGTGTCTACGTGAAATGTGTTATAATTTAGACAAAGATTCAAGTGTGATATTTTCAGAACTACTTGCCTTGGACAGCGACACAACTCGGCATAGTCAATTTATGAGTCATTAACGTTTGATATATTTAGTGAAAACAATTAGTTTACTTTGTACTGAAATTGTGTGCATGTGTTTCATGTGCAGGTCATATCATGCAGGCAGGTCAGGACTATAGAGAGTTTTAGATAACATTTTTTCATCTATATTCTTCCCCACCGTTTCGTTTCAGGAAATCTTCAACTATGTTTTTTTTCTCCTTACAATAAGGCTGTGATATGCCTGTTAAATATTCCAAAACCAGAAAGTTAAAGACCTTAATGTTGCAAACTTCACGTTATTCGTTTAAGGTAAATTTATCAAACAAGCAAAAAATAGTAAAATAAATGCTTTCCCTGAAAAAAAGGGGCTGCTAACGATTTTAATTATAATTAAATCAAAATGATGTTTCTTTGCAAAAATTTATTTCAATAATAATAATAATAATAATAATAATAATAATAATAATAATGTTCCATGAAATGAAGGTGTAATTCTTTGCTTTTACTCAGAGGGCCGCTGTTTAACTAGAAAGCCTTATATTTGCGCTTTTCTGTCCCTTTATCCGCCCATAGCAAAGCTGAAACCAGAGATAAAAGAGCTTCGCTGTATGACTGCACTTGCGAATAAGATGTTGGAAATTTGTTTTTAAAGCTGGTACTCAACGTGAGGAGGAACATTTTCAGTGGACCTGAACTGATAGCAAAGATTTTTTAACGAGGATTAAATTTCTGCGGATCTATTGTAACGACGGGAAAATGGCAGACGCAGTGATGTGGCACACGGTATTGTTTTCCGTTCTCCTTTCTTCTCGCTCCGTGGACGCGCAGGTCAGCTACTCCATACCGGAGGAAATGTCGAAAGGCTCCATGGTCGGAAATATTGCTCAGGATTTGGGACTGGATGTAAAAAGATTGAAATCTGGGAAAGCGCGCATTTATACGGCGGACAGCACGGAATATATCGAACTGAACAGAGAGAGAGGCTCGCTTCTCATTAAAGAAAAAATAGATCGAGAGTCGCTTTGTGCTAAAAAGACTCCGTGCGCTTTACATTTACAAATGATTCTGGAGAATCCAATGGAAAGATACACAATAACTGTAGAAATCACGGACATTAATGATAATGCGCCGTTTTTCCAGACGGAGGAAATAAAGATTGAAATAAGCGAGGCGGCTGTACCGGGAGCGAGATTCATGCTAGAGAGAGCGATGGATGCGGACGTCGGTACCAACGGGCTTCAGAGCTACTCACTTAAACCGACAGATCATTTTGTATTAGATTTACAAAACCACCCGGGGGGAGGAAAAACTATTGAAATGGTTTTGCAAAAAACACTCGATAGAGAAAAGCAAGAAACATTTACTTTGTTACTAACAGCAATGGATGGAGGGCAACCGGTTCTGTCTGGTACTGTACAGATACAAATTACTGTTCTAGATGTGAATGATAACCCCCCTGTCTTTACGCATAAAGTATATAAAGCTTCTGTGTCCGAAAACTCACCGATAGGAACACAATTGATAACCGTGAGTTCATCTGATGCTGATGAAGGAATAAACGGACATGTGTCGTATTACATTTCGAACAAAGACGAAGATGTGAAAGATTTATTTATAATAAATCAGAAGACCGGCGAAATAAGTTTAAAAGGACAGGTTGACTTTGAAAAGACGAGCCATTTTGAGGTTGATGTACAAGCCAGAGACCAAGGCGGTCTGTGGGACTCATGTAAAATAATAGTTAATGTCTTGGATATAAACGATAATAAACCGACTATCAGCATTTTGTCAATGGTCAGTTTAATATCTGAGGAGTCTCCTTCAGGTACCGTTGTAGCAATGATCAACGTAAATGACCCGGATTCAGGTGAAAATGGAAACGTTAATTGTATTATCTCTGATAATATTCCTTTTAAAATCATATCTTCGTCGAATAATTTCTTTAGTCTGCTGACAGACGAGGAGCTGGACAGAGAGAGAGAAGCAGAGTTTAACATCACTGTGACTTGCTCTGATGAGGGAGTTCCCTCACTGTCCAGCAGCACTTCTCTCCGTTTACACATATCAGATGTAAACGACAACGCACCTGTTTTTGAAAAAAGTCATTACGACGCCTATGTGCTGGAGAACAACACACCAGGTCTCTCTATATTCACAGTGAAAGCCAGTGATGCAGACTCCAACCAGAATGCTCGAGTCTCTTATATTTTAGAAGAGAGCACTGTCAATGGAGTTCCTGTGTCATCATATGTGTCAGTCAGTGCTGATAGTGGAGTCATTAATGCAGTGCGCTCTTTCGACTATGAGCAGTTAAAACATTTCCATTTCCGTGTCAGAGCGCAGGACGGAGGCTCCCCTCCACTCAGTAGTAACGTGACAGTCAAAATTACAATCCAAGATCAGAATGACAACGCTCCTCAGGTTCTCTACCCAGTACAGACCGGTGGCTCTGTGGTGGCTGAGATCGTGCCTCGTTCAGCAGATGTCGGATATCTGGTCACTAAAGTGGTGGCTGTTGATGTGGACTCTGGACAGAACGCCTGGCTCTCATACAAACTCCAGAAAGCCACAGACAGGGCGCTGTTTGAAGTGGGAGCGCAGAATGGAGAGATACGGACTGTGCGCCAGGTCACTGACAAAGATGCTGTGAAACAAAAGCTGACTGTAGTTGTGGAGGATAACGGACAGCCGTCTCGCTCAGCTGTAGTTAACATCAATGTAGCTGTAGCGGACACTTTCCCTGAAGTGCTCTCAGAATTCACAGACTTCACGCAAAGCAAACAGTATAATGATGACCTCACCTTTTATTTAGTTTTAGCATTAGCTGCTGTTTCGTTTCTTTTCATCACCACTGTAGTAGTTATAATATCAGTAAAGATCTACAGGTGGAGACAATCGCGCATCTTCTATCAGTCCAATCTCCCAGTTATTCCGTACTATCCACCCGGTTACGCAGACACAGGAGTCACTGGAACTCTGCCGCACATGTATAATTATGATGCTTGTATGACGACTGACTCGAGAAAAAGTGCATGTAAATATTCTACCCTTGGAGGACAAAGTGTTTTAGTCATGGACCCGAGTTTTACTGAAACTATGCAGCGCGCGATGAAGGAAAACAATCTGCTGAATGAATCTGATTCCCCAGACATGGTAAGAATGGATTAATTGCTCTGGTAATGCAGTATAGTTAAGTATAAAAAGGTGTGTAGTAAACAATACGCAAATTTGTCACCTTATTGTAAATTACAATTCCAGTGCTTTTGATAGTCTCGTGCACGAGTGTTTTCTCAATATTCTTATTTTCTATAAACATACATTTATTTAGTAATGCCGTTTCATCAGCTCAATACAGATCACTTGGCGTGTTACCAAATAATGAATCTGTGTCAAAATACAAATACTAATTTTAATTCTCTATTCCACTTTTTTTTCGTTTTTATTAAAAAATGATAAAAAAAATAATAATAATAACAGCAAAACATATACTTTACCTAAAATTTTACAATTTACAGGGTCGTCAGGCAGGATAGGTTTTATTTTAAAAAATTGATTCTTCATTACATTCGTTATATTTTGTGGACACCATTTTTCTGTGTAGCGAGGAATAATGCATTAATGCTAGCCGCATTTAAGTTGGATAAATGAATTATTGTAAAGCAATTTACACTCAGGAAAGTCAACAGATGAGCGTGCGACCCAGTATTCATAACGAATGTAATTAAAAGAGTTAATATAAAGATAATAGCTGTTTTCAATCTGATTTAAAGACCTTTGAAGTATGCAAACTAAATAGCTTCAAGTAGAATTGATGAATATTTGTTTGATGACTCTGGCGGCTGAGCGTATTGTGTATTATTTACAAAAATGTGATGAAAGCCTGCATGATATTTGTAAATTTTTTTTCCCCATTTTATTGTGTTGTTAGTACAATATGTTTTCAGAACCATTTGCTCTGGACAGCGACACAAATCGCCATGCTCAACTCATGACTAAATGCGTTTTGGGGATTTCTGTTAAATTAGATATAATGCCTGAAAGCAAACTGCTTATGACCTATTAAAACTTCATGCAAGTCTTTTCATCTCAACGTCATACATTTGTAGCAAGCTGTAGGTATACATTTGATTCTTTAAAAGGCATTAGCAGAAAACATTAACGCTGATTTATTTTTCCTAGAACGAAGCTGTGTGAGGTTTATAAGGCATTCACAGCCAAAAAAAAAAAAAAGGAAAAACCGTCTTATTGCACAGTACAAGGCATTTGGTTAAGGTATATTAATTAAATGAAATCAAGAAGAAATTAAAACATTGTACTTTATAATGGTTGTTCGTATAACAACACACCAAAAATGCTATCTTTTTATTTAAAGTAGGGGTTCTGAGAATTTTATTAAATCAATGTGCAATTCTTGATTTAGACTCAAAGGGCCGCTGTTTATCAAGGAAGCTGTAATTTTCTTTTTTTTTTTTTTTTTTGCTTTTACGTCCCTTTATCCGCCCCTAGTCTACCCATTACAGAGAAAGAAAGGGTTGGCTGGTTACGACGGTGGTTAAAAATTCTTTTTAAACGCCATTTTCTAAAACAGAGCATACATATTTAGTGGATGTACAGGGATTTCAAGGATTTTAAAACTGAATTTTGCTTTTGTGTCCGCGGATATTCTGTGTTGCCGGGAAAATGGCAGACGCAGCGATGTGGCACACGGTATTGTTTTTCGTTTTCCTTTCTTCTCGCTCCGTGGACGCGCAGGTCAGCTACTCCATACCGGAGGAAATGTCGAAAGGCTCCATGGTCGGAAATATTGCTCAGGATTTGGGTCTGGATTTGAAAAGATTGAAATCTGGGAAAGCGCGCATTTATACGGCGGGCAGCACGGAATATATCGAACTGAACAGAGAGAGAGGCTCGCTTCTCATTAAAGAAAAAATGGATCGAGAGTCGCTTTGTGCTAAAAAGACTCCGTGTGCTTTACATTTACAAATGATTCTGGAGAGTCCAATGGAAAGATACACAATAACTGTAGAAATCACGGATATTAATGATAATGCTCCTCTTTTCACAACAGAGGAAATAAAGATTGAAATAAGCGAGGCGGCTGTACCGGGAGCGAGATTCATGTTAGCGAGAGCGATGGATGCGGACGTCGGTACCAACGGGCTTCAGAGCTACTCACTTAAACCGACAGATCATTTTGTTTTAGATTTACAAAATCAAGCAGACGATGATAAGAGTCTCGAAATGATTTTACAAAAAACTCTCGATAGAGAAAAGCAGGAAATATTTACTTTGTTATTAACAGCTATGGATGGAGGCGATCCGGTTCTGTCTGGTACTGTACAGATACACGTCACTGTACTGGATGTTAATGATAATGCTCCTGTATTTACCCAAAAAGTATATAGAGCCACATTAATTGAAAATGCACCAAAAGGGACTAAATTAATTACAGTGAGCGCATCTGACGCGGATGAAGGCTCTAACGGGCGGGTGACGTACTATGTCTCAAAAACAGTGGATCTTTTATCAGATTTGTTCATTGTGGACCAATATAGTGGTGAAGTTGTATTAAACGGCCAAGTTGATTTTGAGGAAAATGGCAATCATCAACTCGAAATTCAAGCGAAAGATCAGGGAGGCCTGTCTGACTCATGTAAGGTAATAATTGACGTGATGGACATTAATGATAATACGCCCTCGATCAACATCCTTTCCATGTCTCAGACGATATCTGAAGAGTCAAGTGCAGACACAGTTGTTGCCATGATCAACATAAACGATCCGGATTCAGGTGAAAATGGAAACGTTCAGTGTATTATTAGTGATAATATTCCATTTATTATAAAATCTACGTCTAATAATTTCTTTAGTCTCCACACAAATCAGGAGCTGGACAGAGAGAGAGAAGCTGAGTATAACATCACTGTGACTTGCTCTGATGAGGGAGTTCCCTCACTGTCCAGCAGCACTTCTCTCCGTTTACACATATCAGATGTAAACGACAACGCACCTGTTTTTGAGAAGAATAAGTATGAGGCGTTTGTGCTGGAGAACAACACACCAGGTCTCTCTATATTCACAGTGAAAGCCAGTGATGCAGACTCCAACCAGAATGCTCGAGTCTCTTATATTTTAGAAGAGAGCACTGTCAATGGAGTTCCTGTGTCATCATATGTGTCAGTCAGTGCTGATAGTGGAGTCATTCATGCAGTGCGCTCTTTCGACTATGAGCAGTTAAAACATTTCCATTTCCGTGTCAGAGCGCAGGACGGAGGCTCCCCTCCACTCAGTAGTAACGTGACAGTCAAAATTACAATCCAAGATCAGAATGACAACGCTCCTCAGGTTCTCTACCCAGTACAGACCGGTGGCTCTGTGGTGGCTGAGATCGTGCCTCGTTCAGCAGATGTCGGATATCTGGTCACTAAAGTGGTGGCTGTTGATGTGGACTCTGGACAGAACGCCTGGCTCTCATACAAACTCCAGAAAGCCACAGACAGGGCGCTGTTTGAAGTGGGAGCGCAGAATGGAGAGATACGGACTGTGCGCCAGGTCACTGACAAAGATGCTGTGAAGCAAAAGCTGACTGTAGTTGTGGAGGATAACGGACAGCCGTCTCGCTCAGCTGTAGTTAACATCAATGTAGCTGTAGCGGACACTTTCCCTGAAGTGCTCTCAGAATTCACAGACTTTACGCAAAGCAAACAGTATAATGATGACCTCACCTTTTATTTAGTTTTAGCATTAGCTGCCGTTTCGTTTCTTTTCATCACCACTGTAGTAGTTATAATATCAGTAAAGATCTACAGGTGGAGACAATCGCGCATCTTCTATCAGTCCAATCTCCCAGTTATTCCGTACTATCCACCCGGTTACACAGACACAGGAGTTACTGGAACTCTACCGCACATGTATAATTATGATGCTTGTATGACGACTGACTCGAGAAAAAGTGCATGTAAATATTCTACCCTTGGAGGACAAAGTGTTCTAGTGATGGACCCGAGTTTTACTGAAACTATGCAGCGCGCGATGAAGGAAAACAATCTGCTGAATGAAACTGATTCCCCAGACATGGTAAGAATGGATTAATTGCTCTGATAATGCATTATAGTTAAATATAAAAAGGTGTGTAGTGAACAATATGCCATTTTGTCACCTGAATGTAAATTACAATTCCTGAGTTTCTTTTGATAGTCTCGAGCACGAGTGTCCAACAATTTTCTTCTTAATAGTATGAATTCCTATAAACGTACATTTGTTTATTGATGTCGTTTCATCAGATGAATACAAATCACTTGGTGTGTTACCAAATAATCAATAACCACAATCATAAAATGGTTTGTAGTGAACATTTGTCATTTGTCACATGTGTCACCTTAATCTAAATTACAATTTACATTTTCTAAACAACCAGATGTCTTTTTACAACGTATCAATTGATCATAATAGCATATATATATATAATAGACATATTTTGGCTAACATTTTACAATTTACTGTGTTGTCAGGCAGGATGTTTTAATTTTCCTTTTGAAAATTAACAAAGATTTGATTCGTCCGTAAAAACATAACTAATTTTGTGTACCCAACATTTCAGTACAGCGAGGTATAAATATATTAACCCTAGGGTCTTTTCTTAAAATTAATGAATTATTGTGAAGTAATTAATTAATTTACCCTCAGTAATTGTAACAGATTAGTGCATAAGTTTAATCAACATGGTTTAAATACAATTTTTATTTTAATCGGATGTAATGAACTTAAACGCTAAAACAGCTTCAAGTAGAGTTGAATCTTTTTGATGATTGGCGGTTCAGTGTATTATGTGTGTGTGTGTTTATAAAGATAGTAACTGATGATAAAAGTGATCATATCTTACTTCGCATTTGTAATATTCCAATCAAATCCTCTGTTGTTAGTTTAATATATTTTCAGAACCATTTACTCTGGACAGCGACACAACTCGCCATGCTCTACTCTTAGATGAATTCGTTTGGGATTTCTGTGAAGTTAGAGATAATGCTTTTAAGCAATCTGCTTATGTTCTCCTTAAGATGTATATCTCCAACTCCAGGTCATACATTTGAAGGAAGTTTTAGGTATACATTAGTTTCTTCTTTTTTTCCCCCCTTCTTCTCGGTTTCGTAACCAGAAAAGATTAACTCTGATTCACTGTTTGCTAAAATGAAGTTTTGTGAGATTTAAAAGACAATCACGAGCCATGAAAGTAAAAACTGTCTTATTGCACAGTGCAAGGCATTTGGGCAAGATATATGAATTAAATATGACCAGGAAAGTAAATAATTGATAATGGTTGTTCGTAATTACGCCAAACTAAAAAGTATTTAATTTTATTGGAAAGATGAGTTTAGAAACTTTTATTAGATCAATGTGCAATTCTTGATTTTGACTCAAAGGGCCGCTGTTTATCAAGGAAGCTGTAATAGAGTTTGCTTTTACGTCCCTTTATCCACCCCTAGTCTACCCATAACAAGGAGAGAAAGGCTTGGCTGTACGACAGCATTTTCGCAGACGGTGGTTAAGATTCCTTTTTAAACGCCGTTTTCTATAACAGAGCGAGGATATTCAGTGGATGTGCACGGATATCAAATATTTAAAAATTTATTGAGGCTTTTGTTTTCGCGGATATTCTGTACCGACGGGAAAATGGCAGACGCAGTGATGTGGCACACGGTATTGTTTTTCGTTCTCCTTTCTTCTCGCTCCGTGGACGCGCAGGTCAGCTACTCCATACCGGAAGAAATGTCGAAAGGCTCCATGGTCGGAAATATTGCTCAGGATTTGGGGCTGGATGTAAAAAGATTGAAATCTGGGAAAGCGCGCATTTATACGGCGGACAGCACGGAATATATCGAACTGAACAGAGAGAGAGGCTCGCTTCTCATTAAAGAAAAAATGGATCGAGAGTCGCTTTGTGCTAAAAAGACTCCGTGTGCTTTACATTTACAAATGATTCTGGAGAATCCAATGGAAAGATACACAATAACTGTAGAAATCACCGATATTAATGATAATGCGCCGTTTTTCCAGAAAGATGAAATTCGTTTTGAAATAAGCGAGTCGGCTGTACCGGGAGCGAGATTCATGTTAGAGAGAGCGATGGATGCGGACGTCGGTACCAACGGGCTTCAGAGCTACTCACTTAAACCGACAGATCATTTTGTATTAGATTTACAAAACTACGCGGTGGGTGGAAAAACTGTGGAAATGGTTTTGCAAAAATCACTCGATAGAGAAAAGCAGAAAAGTCTTACATTATTGTTAACAGCTGTGGATGGAGGGCAACCGGTTCTGTCTGGTACTGTACAGATACATGTTACCGTATTGGATGCTAATGATAATGCTCCTGTCTTTACCCAAAAAATATATAAAACCTCAATAATCGAGAACACGCCGAAAGGAAAAAAACTGACAACAGTGAGCGCATCTGATGCTGATGAAGGAACTAACGGACAAGTGACGTATTCCATTTCAAACAGTGAGGATGATGTGACAGAATTGTTTATCATACAGCCGAAAAGCGGTGAGTTGACGTTAAAAGGGCTCATTGATTTTGAAATAACAAGTCATTATGAGCTTGATGTGCAGGCCAGGGACGAGGGAGGTCTTTCAGACTCCTGTAAAATAATGATTGATATATTAGATTTAAATGATAATGAGCCAATTATTACTGTTTTGTCCATGGTTACTTCTTTATCTGAAGAGTCTCCTTCTAGTACCGTTGTAGCAATGATCAACGTAAATGACCCGGATTCCGATGAAAATGGAAAAGTTCAGTGTTCTATCAGTGAAAATAGCCCATTTGCGATGACATCTTCATCAAACACTTTCTTTAGTCTGCTCACAGATCAGGAGCTGGACAGAGAGAGAGAAGCTGAGTATAACATCACAGTGACTTGCTCTGATGAGGGAGTTCCCTCACTGTCCAGCAGCACTTCTCTCCGTTTACACATATCAGATGTAAACGACAACGCACCGCTTTTTGAGAAGAATAAGTATGAAGCGTTTGTGCTGGAGAACAACACACCAGGTCTCTCTATATTCACAGTGAAAGCCAGTGATGCAGACTCCAACCAGAATGCTCGAGTCTCTTATATTTTAGAAGAGAGCACTGTCAATGGAGTTCCTGTGTCGTCATATGTTTCAGTCAGTGCTGATAGTGGAGTCATTAATGCAGTGCGCTCTTTCGACTATGAGCAGTTAAAACATTTCCATTTCCGTGTCAGAGCGCAGGACGGAGGCTCCCCTCCACTCAGTAGTAACGTGACAGTCAAAATTACAATCCAAGATCAGAATGACAACGCTCCTCAGGTTCTCTACCCAGTACAGACCGGTGGCTCTGTGGTGGCTGAGATCGTGCCTCGTTCAGCAGATGTCGGATATCTGGTCACTAAAGTGGTGGCTGTTGATGTGGACTCTGGACAGAACGCCTGGCTCTCATACAAACTCCAGAAAGCCACAGACAGGGCGCTGTTTGAAGTGGGAGCGCAGAATGGAGAGATACGGACTGTGCGCCAGGTCACTGACAAAGATGCTGTGAAGCAAAAGCTGACTGTAGTTGTGGGGGATAACGGACAGCCGTCTCGCTCAGCTGTAGTTAACATCAATGTAGCTGTAGCGGACACTTTCCCTGAAGTGCTCTCAGAATTCACAGACTTTACGCAAAGCAAACAGTATAATGATGACCTCACCTTTTATTTAGTTTTAGCATTAGCTGCCGTTTCGTTTCTTTTCATCACCACTGTAGTAGTTATAATATCAGTAAAGATCTACAGGTGGAGACAATCGCGCATCTTCTATCAGTCCAATCTCCCAGTTATTCCGTACTATCCACCCGGTTACGCAGACACAGGAGTTACTGGAACTCTGCCGCACATGTATAATTATGATGCTTGTATGACGACTGACTCGAGGAAGAGTGACTGTAAATATTCTACCCTTGGAGGACAAAGTGTTCTAGTGATGGACCCGAGTTTTACTGAAACTATGCAGCGGGCTATGAAGGAAAACAATCGTCTGGATGAAGCTGATTCCCCAGAATTGGTAAGGAATCAGTACAGCTTTGCTTCTTCATTGTTTCATTAAAAATAGAACACGTTTTTGTACTCAACGTTTCAGGACAGCCATGAATAAATTAATTAATGTATTGTGGTATTTAAATTGAATTAGTGAATTATTGTTCGATCGAGGAAACCTCAGACATGGCGACAAATAATTACAATTACGTCCGAGCCAGTATTTATAACGAATGTAATTAGGATTTTAATGATATAAGATATTTTCAAACTGATTTAAAAAAGGTTTAAAGTATAAAAACAGCTTTGAGTCTATGAATTTGTTTTTTTATGCCTCTGGAGGCTCAGTGTCGGGTGTATTATTTACCCAAATCTCTTATCGATGTTGAATGTGAAAAAAGCCTACATGGTATATGTAATATTTCAAGCTAATTTTCGTTTGTTATTGTAATATTTTTTCAGAACCATTTGCTCTGGACAGCGACACAAATCGCCATGCTGAACCCATGACTAAATGCGTTTTGGGGCTTTCCGTAAAATTAGATATAATGACTGAAAGCGAAATGTTTATGTACTATAGAAACGTTATGCAAGTGTTTTCAACTCCAGGTCATACATTTGTAACACGCTTTTGGTATACATTTCTTTCTCCCTTTTTATCATCGTGGTTACGCACCAAGAAAATATTCGCACTGATTTATTGTTTCATAAAATAAGCCAGAGTGAGGTTTAAAAGACATTCACATACCATAAGAGCAAAAATTGTCTTATTGCACAACTCAATGCATTTGGATAATGTATATAAATTAAATAAAAACAAGAAAAAAATTATCAGGAAAAGTTGTTCGTAATTACGCCGGGTTAAAATGAAAAAAACGGAAATTTGAGTTTTGAAACATATATTACATCAACGTGTAATTCTTGATTTTGACTCAAAGGGCCGCTGTTTATCAAGAAAGCTTTATTTTTTTTGCGTGAATGCTGCTTCATCCACCCCTAGCCTACAACCCATAAGAAGGAGAGAAAGGCTTGTCTGAACGACATCATTTTCGGAGACGGTGGATAAGATTCCTTCTTAAACGCCGTTTTCTATAACAGAGCGAGGATATTCAGTGGATGTGCACGGATATCAAATATTAAAAAAAATATTGAGGCTTTTGTTTTCGCGGATATTCTGTACCGACGGGAAAATGGCAGACGCAGTGATGTGGCACACGGTATTGTTTTTCGTTCTCCTTTCTTCTCGCTCCGTGGACGCGCAGGTCAGCTACTCCATACCGGAGGAAATGTCGAAAGGCTCCATGGTCGGAAATATTGCTCAGGATTTGGGACTGGATGTAAAAAGATTGAAATCTGGGAAAGCGCGCATTTATACGGCGGACAGCACGGAATATATCGAACTGAACAGAGAGAGAGGCTCGCTTCTCATTAAAGAAAAAATGGATCGAGAGTCGCTTTGTGCTAAAAAGACTCCGTGTGCTTTACATTTACAAATGATTCTGGAGAATCCAATGGAAAGATACACAATAACTGTAGAAATCACGGATATTAATGATAATGCACCGTTTTTCCAGAAAGATGAAATTCGTTTTGAAATAAGCGAGTCGGCTGTACCGGGAGCGAGATTCATGCTAGAGAGAGCGATGGATGCGGACGTCGGTACCAACGGGCTTCAGAGCTACTCACTTAAACCGACAGATCATTTTGTATTAGATTTACAAAACCATGCTGTGGGTGGAAAAACTGTTGAAATGGTTTTGCAAAAATCACTCGATAGGGAAAAGCAGAAAAGTCTTACATTATTGTTAACAGCTGTGGATGGAGGGCAACCGGTTCTGTCTGGTACTGTACAGATACATGTTACCGTATTGGATGCTAATGATAATGCTCCTGTCTTTACCCAAAAAATATATAAAACCTCAATAATCGAAAACTCACAGATAGGAACAAAAGTGACAACAGTGAGCGCATCTGATGCTGATGAAGGAACTAACGGACAAGTGACGTATTCCATTTCAAACAGTGAGGATGATGTGACAGAATTGTTTATCATACAGCCGAAAAACGGTGAGTTGACGTTAAAAGGGCTCATTGACTTTGAAGTAACAAACCATTATGTGCTTCATGTCCAGGCCAGGGACGAGGGAGGTCTTTCAGACTCCTGTAAAATAATGATTGATATATTAGATTTAAATGATAATGAGCCGATTATTACTGTTTTGTCCATGGTTACTTCTTTATCTGAAGAGTCTCCTTCTAGTACCGTTGTAGCAATGATCAACGTAAATGACCCGGATTCCAGTGAAAATGGAAAAGTTCAGTGTTCTATCAGTGAAAATAGCCCATTTGCGATGACATCTTCATCAAACACTTTCTTTAGTCTGCGCACAGATCAGGAGCTGGACAGAGAGAGAGAAGCTGAGTATAACATCACTGTGACTTGCTCTGATGAGGGAGTTCCCTCGCTGTCCAGCAGCACTTCTCTGCGTTTACACATATCAGATGTAAACGACAACGCACCGCTTTTTGAGAAGAACAAGTATGAAGCGTTTGTGCTGGAGAACAACACACCAGGTCTCTCTATATTCACAGTGAAAGCCAGTGATGCAGACTCCAACCAGAATGCTCGAGTCTCTTATATTTTAGAAGAGAGCACTGTCAATGGAGTTCCTGTGTCATCATATGTGTCAGTCAGTGCTGATAGTGGAGTCATTAATGCAGTGCGCTTTTTCGACTATGAGCAGTTAAAACATTTCCATTTCCGTGTCAGAGCGCAGGACGGAGGCTCCCCTCCACTCAGTAGTAACGTGACAGTCAAAATTACAATCCAAGATCAGAATGACAACGCTCCTCAGGTTCTCTACCCAGTACAGACCGGTGGCTCTGTGGTGGCTGAGATCGTGCCTCGTTCAGCAGATGTCGGATATCTGGTCACTAAAGTGGTGGCTGTTGATGTGGACTCTGGACAGAACGCCTGGCTCTCATACAAACTCCAGAAAGCCACAGACAGGGCGCTGTTTGAAGTGGGAGCGCAGAATGGAGAGATACGGACTGTGCGCCAGGTCACTGACAAAGATGCTGTGAAGCAAAAGCTGACTGTAGTTGTGGAGGATAACGGACAGCCGTCTCGCTCAGCTGTAGTTAACATCAATGTAGCTGTAGCGGACACTTTCCCTGAAGTGCTCTCAGAATTCACAGACTTTACGCAAAGCAAACAGTATAATGATGACCTCACCTTTTATTTAGTTTTAGCATTAGCTGCCGTTTCGTTTCTTTTCATCACCACTGTAGTAGTTATAATATCAGTAAAGATCTACAGGTGGAGACAATCGCGCATCTTCTATCAGTCCAATCTCCCAGTTATTCCGTACTATCCACCCGGTTACACAGACACAGGAGTCACTGGAACTCTGCCGCACATGTATAATTATGATGCTTGTATGACGACTGACTCGAGGAAGAGTGACTGTAAATATTCTACACTCGGAGGACAAAGTGTTCTAGTGATGGACCCGAGTTTTGCAGAAACTATGCAGCGCGCTATGAAAGAAAATAACCTACTCGATGATCCCAACTCTTCTGAAATGGTAAGGGCTGATTATTTTCTCGAGATTTATAAAGAAACTCCACGAACAAATCTTGTAATTATTCATTTTCCATTTTAAATGTAATTTTAATTTTAGTAGGGTAGTATTAAATCCTTAATCATTTAATATTACCCCTTATGAGAGACATTTTATTTTTCATGCATAAAGTCTTTCTAAAAACTTTGCAAGTTCTGACGAAAGGCCGCAGTTTTGCATTTCATTATTCGTTATAATCGTTTCAGAGGACAGATTGTGAATATATTGATAGAAGGATGCAAAGGTTGGAACTGCCAGGCGGGAGGTCTAGAGCAAGACCAAATGTGAGATTTATGGATGTAGTGACAGAGGAAATGACGTTAGTTGATGTAAGCGAAGAGGATGCAGAGGATAGCGTTAGATGGAGGCAGATGATTTTCTGTGGCGACCCCTGAAAGGGAACAGACCAAAGACGAAGAAGACGATCCCTCAAACTGAACTTGTACCTAGCTGAGGTTCTATATACTGTACGTTATATCTTCTGTGGCAACAAACGCATCATGTAATCCTACAACTTATATTCATGCGTTTTAAACTCCAGATCAGAGGAAAAACGAAAATATCCAGGTCCTGGAGTTGTAAACGTCCAGTCATAATGAGGATTCTATATAAATTATAAATTTAGGTTGAGGTTCATTTCATTCAACATGTTAGACATGAAAGAATGAAAATTGTTACCTACAACAAGCATCCAACATCAAAAAACTTAATAATAATAATAATAATAATAATAATAATAATATAATAATAATAATAATAATAATAATAATAATAATAAATAATAATAATATATAATAATATAATATTAATAATAATAATAATAATTATTATTATTATTATTATTATTATTATTATTATTATTATTGTTGTTGTTGTTGTTGTTGTTGTTGTTGTTATTATTATTATTATAGCATCCTAAATAAAGCTAAGTATATATTGGCCAATAAAACTAATGATATAGTAAAAAGTAATAATAAGTAAATAAACACTCAGCATGTTTAGAAAAAAAAACTACTTGTATCAGTCATTTTGTGCAAAGTTACTTTAGGAAGTAATTTCCTTGAGTTCATTATTCTCCCAGCCTCAGGGAAAAAGCTGTACCTCCGTCGGGTGTTAGCTCTAAGCCTTCACAGCCTTTTACCTGAGGGAAGTGGAGCAAACAAATTGTGTGCTGTGTGGGCGGGATCTAACATATAATAATTGATCTAGTACAAATAAATACATGAAGCACTAATAAACAAAATAGTAGATCGATTGTATACATTCTTCATCGTGATGAAGCCAAAATCAACATTATTTCGGCCTTTTATTGCAATTTTCATTATTTAAAAAAAAAGTCTATTAAATCAAAGTGTAATTCTTGATTCCGACTCAAAGGGCCGCTCTTTATCAAGAAAGCTTCAACGTTGGCGTTTGTGCCCCTTTATCCACCCTAACAAACCTGAAACCGGAGACAGAAACGCAAAGCTGTAGCTGGCGCATACGATGTTCAGCATTTGTTTTTAAAAGTCATCTCCTAAAAAGAGACGGTGGATTTTAAGCGAGGGTGTACGCATTTTAAAACTGAACAAAGATATTGCTTCCTAGGATCGTCTGTACCGACGGGAAAATGGCAGACGCAGCGATGTGGCACACGGTATTGTTTTTCGTTCTCCTTTCTTCTCGCTCCGTGGACGCGCAGGTCAGCTACTCCATACCGGAGGAAATGTCGAAAGGCTCCATGGTCGGAAATATTGCTCAGGATTTGGGGCTGGATGTAAAAAGATTGAAATCTGGGAAAGCGCGCATTTATACGGCGGACAGCACGGAATATATCGAACTGAACAGAGAGAGAGGCTCGCTTCTCATTAAAGAAAAAATGGATCGAGAGTCGCTTTGTGCTAAAAAGACTCCGTGCGCTTTACATTTACAAATGATTCTGGAGAATCCAATGGAAAGATACACAATAACTGTAGAAATCACGGATATTAATGATAATGCGCCGTTTTTCCAAACGGAGGAAATTAGGATTGAAATAAGCGAGGCGGCTGTACCGGGAGCGAGATTCATGCTAGAGAGAGCGATGGATGCGGACGTCGGTACCAACGGGCTTCAGAGCTACTCACTTAAACCGACAGATCATTTTGTATTAGATTTACAAAATCAAGCAGACGATGATAAGAGTCTCGAAATGATTTTACAAAAAAACATCGACAGAGAAAAGCAGGAAACATTTACGTTGTTATTAGCAGCTATGGATGGAGGCGATCCGGTTCTGTCTGGTACTGTACAGATACACGTCACTGTACTGGATGTTAATGATAATGCTCCTGTATTTACCCAAAAAGTATATAGAGCCACATTAATTGAAAATGCACCAAAAGGGACTAAATTAATTTCTGTGAGCGCATCTGACGCGGATGAAGGCTCTAACGGGCGGTTGACGTACTACATGTCAAAAACAGCAGGTCGTGCGTCAAATTTGTTCCTCGTTGACGGATATAGTGGTGAAGTCGTATTAAACGGGCAGGTTGACTTTGAAAAAACGAACAGTTATCAACTCGAAATTCAAGCAAAGGATCAGGGCGGATTCTCCGACTCATGTAAGGTAATGATCGACGTGTTAGACATCAACGATAATACGCCATCGATTACAATTCTTTCAATGTCTAATACCATAACTGAAGAGTCAAAGCCAGAAACAGTCGTTGCAATGATCAACGTAAATGATCCAGATTCCAGTGAAAACGGAAAAGTTCAGTGTCTTATTAATGATGATATTCCTTTTACTATCACGTCGTCGTCCAACAATTTCTTTAGCCTGCGCACAGATCAGGAGCTGGACAGAGAGAGAGAAGCTGAGTATAACATCACTGTGACTTGCTCTGATGAGGGAGTTCCCTCACTGTCCAGCAGCACTTCTCTCCGTTTACACATATCAGATGTAAACGACAACGCACCTGTTTTTGAGAAGAATAAGTATGAGGCGTTTGTGCTGGAGAACAACACACCAGGTCTCTCTATATTCACAGTGAAAGCCAGTGATGCAGACTCCAACCAGAATGCTCGAGTCTCTTATATTTTAGAAGAGAGCACTGTCAATGGAGTTCCTGTGTCATCATATGTGTCAGTCAGTGCTGATAGTGGAGTCATTAATGCAGTGCGCTCTTTCGACTATGAGCAGTTAAAACATTTCCATTTCCGTGTCAGAGCGCAGGACGGAGGCTCCCCTCCACTCAGTAGTAACGTGACAGTCAAAATTACAATCCAAGATCAGAATGACAACGCTCCTCAGGTTCTCTACCCAGTACAGACCGGTGGCTCTGTGGTGGCTGAGATCGTGCCTCGTTCAGCAGATGTCGGATATCTGGTCACTAAAGTGGTGGCTGTTGATGTGGACTCTGGACAGAACGCCTGGCTCTCATACAAACTCCAGAAAGCCACAGACAGGGCGCTGTTTGAAGTGGGAGCGCAGAATGGAGAGATACGGACTGTGCGCCAGGTCACTGACAAAGATGCTGTGAAACAAAAGCTGACTGTAGTTGTGGAGGATAACGGACAGCCGTCTCGCTCAGCTGTAGTTAACATCAATGTAGCTGTAGCGGACACTTTCCCTGAAGTGCTCTCAGAATTCACAGACTTCACGCAAAGCAAACAGTATAATGATGACCTCACCTTTTATTTAGTTTTAGCATTAGCTGCCGTTTCGTTTCTTTTCATCACCACTGTAGTAGTTATAATATCAGTAAAGATCTACAGGTGGAGACAATCGCGCATCTTCTATCAGTCCAATCTCCCAGTTATTCCGTACTATCCACCCGGTTACGCAGACACAGGAGTTACTGGAACTCTGCCGCACATGTATAATTATGATGCTTGTATGACGACTGACTCGAGAAAAAGTGACTGTAAATATTCTACACTTGGAGGACAAAGTGTTTTAGTGATGGACCCGAGTTTCACAGAAACTATGCATCGTGGAATGAAAGAAAGTATGTGTCTACAGAAACCAGATTCCTCTGAAATGGTAAGGTTTATTTGTACCCTTCAACCTCCAGATTATACGTCACCTAATGAATATATTTTTGGTGATAATTCGTTGTTCACTGTCCTGTAAGTTGGAAAACGGCTATCACAGTACGACCACTAAATATTTGGGAAATATTTACATTTAATGTAAAACCGTATATGTTTACAATGCTTTGGACATTTTCAGAACTACTTGCTCCGGACAGCGACAGACAATCGACAGTTGTACTCTTTCTTCGGTTGTTTCTTTCTATCTCACATTTAATAAGCATAATACTTTCTTGATGCATATCCTTGAACATATTTTCAGCCTCACGACAAGTTCTTGAAATACCAGTAGATATTTTTCTTCTTTTTTATTTCGTTTTTATGGCCAGGGTAAATGAATTACACTGTAGGTTAAATAAAAGAAGCTACAGTAGTTTGGGGGAAATAATCATGTCATGTGTGTAAATATAACAAGAAAAAACTTTTAACCTTAGACAGTGTTGATCTTGATTTTGCCTTAATGAGAATAATTTAAATTCGTTTTTAAACACATTTGAGATTAGTTTTGATAACTTATTTGTAACCAATGTGTAATACTTAGTTTTGACTCAAAGGGCCGCTGTTTATCAACACAGCTTCGATTTTTCGCGTTTGTATCCGATTCCCGAACACACACACACACACACACACACACACACCAACCCACAGAGAGGAGAGGAATAAGCCTACACTGAAACATTTACTTGTACCCATTTTGTCGAACGCATTCCTCGGCGTATGTAAGATTAGACTGCGAACCTCGTTGTGGATGTTGATGCATTTAGAGGATATTGAAGCTGAATGAGGATTGCATTGTTTTTTGGGGGGATTTTCTGCTCTCTAAGAAAATGGCAGACGCAGTGATGTGGCACACGGTATTGTTATTCATCCTCCTTTCTTCTTGCTTTGTACTCGGGCAGGTCAGCTACTCCATACCGGAGGAAATGGCCAGAGGCTCGATCGTTGGAAATATTGCTCAGGATTTGGGATTAGATTTAAAAAGACTGAAATCTGGAAAAGCGCGTGTGTTTTCGGCGGATAATTCGGAGTACATCGAGCTGAGTAAAGAAAGAGGCGTGCTTCTTGTAAAAGAAAACATTGATCGCGAGTATTTGTGCGCTAAAATAACACATTGCGCAATACACCTCCAGATGATACTTGAGAATCCAGTGGAGCTGTACACAATTGCCGTCGAAATCACGGACATTAATGACAATGTTCCTATTTTTCCGACGGAGGAAATCCGTTTTGAAATAAGCGAGTCGGCTGTACCGGGAGCGAGATTCATGTTGGAGAGAGCAATGGATTCAGACATCGGTACCAACGGGCTTCAGAGCTACTCACTTAAAGCGACAGATCATTTTGTGTTAGATTTACAAAATTACGCAGACGATGATAAAAGTGTTGCAATGATTTTACAAAAAACTCTCGATAGAGAAAAGCAGGAAACATTTACTCTGTTATTAACAGCCATGGATGGAGGGGAACCGGTTCTATCTGGTACTGTACAGATACACGTCACTGTTCTAGATGTTAATGATAATGCTCCTGTCTTTACGCAGAAAGTGTACAGGGCTACATTAATGGAAAATGCACCAAAAGGAACTAAATTAATTACCGTGAGCGCGTCTGATGCAGACGAAGGTTCTAATGGAAGAGTAACTTACCACTTGTCAAAAACAGTAGATCGTTTGTCGGACTTGTTTCATGTAGATCAATATAGTGGTGACGTCGTTTTAAACGGGCAACTTGACTTTGAAAATAGAAACCAATATCAACTTGAAATTCGAGCAAAAGATAATGGCGGCCTCTCGGACTCGTGTAAAATAAGTATTGATGTGTTAGACATAAACGATAATAGACCATCTATAACTATTCTATCAATGGCAAGTGCTATATCTGAAGAGTCTCCATCGGGCACAGTTTTAGGAATGATCAAAGTGCATGATCCGGATTCAGATGCAAATGGAAAGGTTCACTGTGTTTTCACTGATAATATTCCATTTGCTATCACATCTGCGTCCAATGATGTATTTAGTTTGCTCACCGCTCAGGAGCTGGACAGAGAGAGAGAAGCTGAGTTAAACATTACAGTGACTTGCTCTGATGAGGGAGTTCCCTCACTGTCCAGCAGCACTTCTCTGCGTTTACACATATCAGATGTAAACGACAACGCACCGCTTTTTGAGAAGAATAAGTATGAGGCGTTTGTGCTGGAGAACAACACGCCAGGTCTCTCTATATTCACAGTGAAAGCCAGTGATGCAGACTCCAACCAGAATGCTCGAGTCTCTTATATTTTAGAAGAGAGCACTGTCAATGGAGTTCCTGTGTCATCATATGTGTCAGTCAGTGCTGATAGTGGAGTCATTAATGCAGTGCGCTCTTTCGACTATGAGCAGTTAAAACACTTCCATTTCCGTGTCAAAGCGCAGGACGGAGGCTCCCCTCCACTCAGTAGTAACGTGACAGTCAAAATTACAATCCAAGATCAGAATGACAACGCTCCTCAGGTTCTCTACCCAGTACAGACCGGTGGCTCTGTGGTGGCTGAGATCGTGCCTCGTTCAGCAGATGTCGGATATCTGGTCACTAAAGTGGTGGCTGTTGATGTGGACTCTGGACAGAACGCCTGGCTCTCATACAAACTCCAGAAAGCCACAGACAGGGCGCTGTTTGAAGTGGGAGCGCAGAATGGAGAGATACGGACTGTGCGCCAGGTCACTGACAAAGATGCTGTGAAACAAAAGCTGACTGTAGTTGTGGAGGATAACGGACAGCCGTCTCGCTCAGCTGTAGTTAACATCAATGTAGCTGTAGCGGACACTTTCCCTGAAGTGCTCTCAGAATTCACAGACCTCGGTCGTGATAACAATCATAATGATAATCTGACTTTTTATTTAATCTTAGCTCTTGCTGCGGTTTCAGTTCTTTTTATTGTTTCAATTATTGCGATCATTTCAGTAAAAATCTACAGATGGAGGCAGAAAAGACTGTTCTATAAATCCGCTGCAAATCTGCCTGTGATTCCTTATTACCCGCCGAGCTACGCAGACGGAACTTTGCAGCATGTGTACAATTATGAGATGTGTGGAACCACTGACTCGAGGATGAGTGATGTAAAGTTTGTCAGGCCGTACAGCCAAAATACACTCGGGAGTGTGAGTCTCATGGGGACTGTGCAGAGAGAAAAGAGCGGCCTAGATGGCACTGACCTGCTCTCAGAGGTGAGATCGCCTTAAAAATGATTAGCTTGAAACCCACAAATCAACTAATTTGAAATAATTAATATCGTTCACTGCTGTTGTTATATATATATATATATATATATATATATATATATATATATATGTTTCATAGAGCTTATTAAAGCATAATAATATCATCAATAACCGAGTCATTAATGTTACTTATCGTTAATGTTATTATTTTCAACAGCATTTATTTTTTTTACTTTTTTTAAGAAAACATGTTTGCAATACTCCTTATGGACCCTAAGTGTCGCTGTTCATTGCATGTATTTTTTCCCCTATTTATTTCCTCTGATCCTTCCTACAGCATGAAAAAGCACGGTACTTTAAATCTCGCCCACATTTGCCGTTTCAGTGACGCTTCAGTCCAAAAGCTAATCGCAATCAGGGTGAAATACGTGTTCTGGAAATGTTTTTCTAGCATTATCATTTGGACATCACACCATTGTCTTTTAAAATGAAGACGGGAGAAAAGGGCAGGCTGCTTGGACCGCGGTTGTGGACGTGGTTGGGTTTGGCATTGTTTACCAACCTCGTAAGCGGACAAATTCGTTACTCAATCCCAGAAGAAATGCCGGTGGGCTCTTTAATCGGGAGTATTTCTACGGATCTTGGCCTCGAACCGAAGAGACTGGTGTCGGGGAAAGCGCGTGTTTTCACTGCAGACGGGAGTCAATATGTGGGACTCGACAAAGAGAAAGGACAGCTGGTTGTGAAGGAAAAGATAGACAGAGAGCAGCTCTGTGGAGACACGTCTGCATGCAGCGTCAGCTTCGACGTGATTCTTGATAACCCAATGGAGCTGTATCGGATTACGGTGGATATTTTAGATATAAATGACAACAGACCGGTGTTTCCGGAAAACGAGATAAATCTGGAAATCAGCGAGTCCGCCCTGCATGGGGCTCGTTTTTCTTTAGCCAGTGCTGTTGATCCAGATGTGGGTGCGAATTCGATACAGAAGTACACTTTAGACCCGACTGATCATTTTAATTTAAATGTTCAAAATGGCGTAGACGGGGGGAAAAACCTTGAAATGGTTCTCCAGACAGCTCTGGACAGAGAAGAGAAAGCGCAGCATCACCTGACGCTCACAGCTTTCGATGGCGGAAAACCTCAGAGATCTGCCGTGGTGAAAATTAACGTTGTCGTGCTGGATGCTAATGACAATGCTCCCATGTTTAGTCGGCCGTTTTACAAAACATCTGTTGCTGAAGACGCACCGAAAGGTACACTCGTCATTACGGTCAGTGCGACCGATGCGGACGAGTCGAGCCAGGATATACAGTATTATTTTGAGCACGTGACTGCGAGTGAAAGAGCTTCGTTCTTCATTGAAGCCAAAACCGGTGAGATAAAACTCATAGGTGATGTTGACTATGAAAAACACAAGCAATTTAAAATGAAAGTCAAGGCTAAAGATCACGGAGGGCTGACAGACACCTGCGAAATAATGATTGACGTCATCGATGTAAACGATAACGCTCCAAAGATCACAGTCATGTCTTTCTCGAGCACTGTCTCCGAAGACGCGGAGCCCGGCACTGTAATCGCCATGATAAACATACAAGACCTTGACTCGGGCGATAACAGCAGGGTCACGTGTTCTATCGGGCGTAACACTCCGTTCAAAATTGTGGCGTCGTTAAGTAATTACTACAACCTAGTGACAGATTCAGCACTGGACAGGGAACACATAGCGGAATATAACATCACAATAACTGCAGTGGATTCTGGAAGCCCAACCCTTTCAAGTAAAGAAGTGCTGTCCATTAAATTGTCAGATGTGAATGATCATGCACCTCAGTTTGAGCAAGAAGTCTATAATGTCTATGTTGCTGAGAATAACCAAGCCTCCATGTCTGTCCTCACTGTAAACGCAGATGATGCGGACTGGGGACTGAATTCCAGAGTGTCTTATTTTCTTGTAGATGGGGAGTTAAACGGAGCACCGCTGGCATCATATATCTCCGTAAACGCGGACAGCGGAGTGGTTTATGCAGTTAAATCATTTGACTATGAACAATTAAAATCTTTTAAAATTCAAGTCAAAGCTCAAGATGGGGGCTCACCCACGATGTCCAGCAATGCCACGTTAAACATATTTATCCAAGATCAGAATGACAACGCTCCTCAGGTTCTCTACCCAGTACAGACCGGTGGCTCTGTGGTGGCTGAGATCGTGCCTCGTTCAGCAGATGTCGGATATCTGGTCACTAAAGTGGTGGCTGTTGATGTGGACTCTGGACAGAACGCCTGGCTCTCATACAAACTCCAGAAAGCCACAGACAGGGCGCTGTTTGAAGTGGGAGCGCAGAATGGAGAAATACGGACTGTGCGCCAGGTCACTGACAAAGATGCTGTGAAACAAAAGCTGACTGTAGTTGTGGAGGATAACGGACAGCCGTCTCGCTCAGCTGTAGTTAACATCAATGTAGCTGTAGCGGACACTTTCCCGGAAATGCTCTTGGAATTCACAGAGCTTACTCGTGACAACCATTATAATGATAATCTGACTTTTTATTTAGTCCTGGC
Organism: Clarias magur; assembly: GCA_013621035.1. Taxonomy (NCBI): domain Eukaryota; kingdom Metazoa; phylum Chordata; class Actinopteri; order Siluriformes; family Clariidae; genus Clarias; species Clarias magur. The sequence goes on from QNUK01000421.1 coordinate 253,806, forward strand.
TCTTGCTGCGGTTTCAGTCCTATTCATTGTTTCAATTATTGCGATCATTTCAGTAAAGATCTACAGATGGAGGCAGAAAAGACTGTTCTATAAATCCGCTGCAAATCTGCCTGTGATTCCTTATTACCCTCCGAGCTACGCAGACGGAACTTTGCAGCATGTGTACAATTATGAGATGTGTGGAACCACTGACTCAAGGATGAGTGATGTAAAGTTTGTCAGGCCGTACAGCCAAAATACACTCGGGAGTGTGAGTCTCATGGGGACTGTGCAGAGAGAAAAGAGCGGCCTAGATGGCACTGACCTGCTCTCAGAGGTGAGGCTTCTTCCTACGAGCTTCTCTTGCAGTCTGCTTGTGCAGGAGGAATCTCTGGGTCACCCCAAGGTTTAGTCTGTTCCACATGGCTGTGCGTATCTTTCAAAGAGAAACCGTATGAACTACATTTTAGTAAAATGCATTTTCCTTTTTTTGTTGTGTATTTCCTCATATATATGGAAATACCTGATGGTGCAGGATGTTCCTTAACCAGCACCCATATTCTTCTAACAAAATAATTTTTTATATTTGTAAGATATTTAAAGTTATTGCATTACGAGTGTTTGATTAAATCAGTTCAGTCTTCCCCTTTAAAAATATCACAGCAAGCTTCACATTGACCCAATTTTCACTCAACTCACACTCTCTCTCTCTCTCTCTCTCTCTGACACGCACACACACACACACACACACACACACGCACACACGCGCACACACACACACACACAAAGCCCTGACACTCTGCGCTTGAATGTGCATTCGGTGCTGCAACAATGACCCTTTGTTTGCTGATTTTTGTACAGTATTAAGGGCATACAGTCAAACATGAGCATATTTAGTGTTTGATAAATTAATTGACATACAAGACATACAAGAATGTTTCTGTGCACTAAATAAGTCTTTATTCTGTCTTTTGCTCAGTATTAAACAGTATCTCTCATTGATTCTGACAACGAACCCATTCACTTTACCCCTACTGAAGGAGACATGGTAGACTGTGCTATAGAGTCTTTGTAAATCAGAAAATTCTCTCATTAGCATCAACTAGTTTTTTTTTATTTTTTATCTGCATTGGTGCAGTTGGTTTTGCCCTTGAGAGTTGTTAGGTGGTGGGAGTGGTGCAGCTGCAGTAACGCCACACATCTGCCTGACCACAGC